>PVJL010002709.1:0-184484 GCA_004026885.1 Lyroderma lyra
CTCCCCTGCCCCTCTGCCAGGTTTATTCCGTAGCTTCCCTTCAACCAAGCTTGATTTATCCAGCAGGCGGTGGGTTCATTTCCCAGCAAGGGAGCACGTCTCCTGCGTGAGCTTTGACGTGAAAGTGGTCTCTGGGCAGGCTCCCCCACAGCCCTGTCTGAGAGCAGCGGGGCTGTCCTTGTGACTGTGGACTTGGGGGAGGGCAGTGCGACCTCGGATGGCAGCAGGGATGGGTCCTGAGCTAGTGGAGAGCAAGAACCCTCGGTGACAGAAATACAGGGGCCTAGTGAGTGCCGGTGATGCCATTTGATTTGACAGGTGGTGAGCAGTACAGGAGTCACCCCCACCCCCACCCCCCGCGGCTCCCAGGCTTTGGAAGGAAATACAGCACTTCCCAGCCTCCATGGCGGGAGGACTTAAATTCGCAATTTCATGCAACGTATCTGTAACATCCTGAAAGTGAACCGTGGGCAGAGGGGCTGACAAGCTCTGCCCGGTGTAGATTGATTTGCTTGGAAATGTTTGATAACATCTGTTTTTGAGCTTCTCCACTGCGTACCAGGCACACACAGGTGAAAATGGCACGTCCTCCCGGGAGCCATGACTTGATAATAGAGGTAGCCATAGAAATGAAGTGGTCATGTCCACGCTTATTAGTAACATTCCAGTCAGGACGTCAGCACGTACCGTGCAGGGCAGGAGCCCGTGCACTGCAATGGCCCCCAACCTGGATTTAACACAAGGTTCTGCCTCTTACTAACTCCGTGACATTGAGCCAGTTACTTCACCACTCAGAGACTCAGTTTCCCCATCTGTGAAGAGAATGACAGTATCTAATTTTCGTGAAGCTGTAATGACATTATGCAGATAAGCAATTGGCGTGTGCCTGACACGTGTGGTAAAGGCGCACCCGGTAATTTTGCACTGAGAACTTTGGGGCTTGGGGAGATGATGACGACTTGTGATTAAGGAGACCTGGAAAGGTCTTTCTGCAGACAGGGCTCCGGAGGACGGGCTATTTCACGGGACTGAGCTTGCAAGGAAAGGCCTTTCAGAGGGAGGTGAGAGGAGGAAGCAGACATGAGAAAGCGGTGGGCTGAGGTGCAGTGGGAGATGATTTTGTAAAAACATGACAGGGCCAACAGACAGATGACTTCCAAGTCCCCATCCAAAGAATATGCACTTGATGACGCTGACAGTGGGGAGTCCCTGGAGGCTTTCGTTCCCTCAGAAGGATTGCTCAGGAGGTGCAGAGTGGGGTGGTTGGATTTTGGGAGGGCACTCAAGAAGGACCACAGCATCAGCACTGCAGGAAGGTGATGGTTTAGTTTGCGTGTACGAACCATGATTCTGATTCTGTTTTTAGGGGAAAATTCTTGGCAGCAAGGGCCATACGTAAAATCTGGGGGTGAGGATGGCGGTGGGGGTGGGGGTTCTTTCTTGTCTGCTTGGCACTTGGAGTGCTGCTCCAGTAAATTCTTTCGCAGAGGCAATGAGCACACCTGTGAGTGCACCTTGGCGTTTAAGCAGCATGATTGGCCCCAGCGCAGAGGCAGACAATGGACCTGTGAACGGATTGCATTTGCATTTCAGAAGACTGTGAGGCAGCTAATCTGGTGTGCTCGCAGCCTCCCCAGGGAGGACACCTCTGGCTGGGAGGAGGAGGGCAAGGACTCTTAGGCAAGCAGGTCCTTCACTCAGCCCCTGTGAGCCCCATAACAAGGAAGGTGGGTACAAGACCAAGCTGTGCCCTCTCAGCACTCTATCGGTCCCACTGACTCACTGTCAGTTTTGAGGCTCGGCCATTTGCCTTTGGTGTGCTCCAGCTAGTTTTGCTTTGACATAGCTCTGAATGTAATTAAGCTGGAGACGTTGGGGGTGACCTCCTGGGCTCTGGTTGGGTCAAGCTGGGTATCACAGACTCATTCATTCCTCAGACTTTTTGAGCACTTCAGTGTTACAGGTCCCAGGACAAGCTCTAGTGACTGGAGTACACAGTCCAGTAAGATAGAGTTCTGTTGTTAGTGATCTCACACTGCACCGGAACCAACACTTCAACAACTACAGTGATTTATGGGTAGAAAATATGATGATAGAAATGGGTGCAAAGCCCAGTAGGAGCCTGCATGAAGAGGGGGCATTTAAGCTGGAACCTGGGGTGTGAAAAGCATTTTCTAGCTTGAGAGAAGAGGGAATGAATGGTTTTCTAGCTAGAGACACCAGAATAGACCAAAAAGCAGAGAGAGTACACTATACCTTCTGTGGGAAAACAGCGAGTAATCCAACATGCTAAAGGAATTTTGGGGGGAATTGTGAGCAACAATGCTTTGAAAACACATTCTGGGTCTAGGTTATTAGAATCCAGAACCCTAGGGTTAATCTGAAATGTCTTCAGTCAAGACTAATTTTTGATGAGAATCAATCAATAATACAATATCGAAACTTGCCCTGGGAAGGCCCTGCGGAGGGCAGAGAGAAGAGTAGGGTACGTTTCCTGTGCATTAGCCTCTCTGCTGAGGGACAAACAGGCTGCAGACAGACACCTCCCAGCCGCCCGTTGCTTGGTTCACACACTGATCCCGTCGTTTACAACCCTAGCGAATGCCTACGATGCACCAGGATTCTCGAAATAGAGGATTATGCTGTCGAGTTTGTCCGGCCATGGCCAGGACTTGCACAGGGGCCTGGGGTGTCCGGGGGTCTCCTGGGCGGTTGATCCGGGAGGGCTTCCCAGAGGGCCCGGCAGCAGCGTGACCCCTGAGAGTAAGCCCAATCAAGCCACGTTGAACAGGGGTGTTGTGTGTGTCCCGGAGGACGCAGAGAGGACTGTTTGGGGGAGAAGGACTATTCTGCTCTGAGGAGACCCCGTGACTAGAACAAAATGTGCGGGAGGAGGAGGGCAGGCGGGGCTAAGCCCAGCGGCCGGCCGGCAGCTTCACCCCAGCGCCAGGCACCGGGCGAGGGGCTGTCCATGGTCCTGAGAAGCACGGCGAGACCCGCTCTCAACTGCAAACCGTCACGAAGCAGACTGACCGTGGAAACGCGAAGTTTTTGAAGGGCTTTTATATTTAAGAGGGTCCCTAGTTCAGGGAAGAGGAGGGGACGAAGAAACACTTCACCAACTGTTTCTCCTGCCCCACCACTCATTCCAAAAGGATGGTCCCTTTCCTTGCTGGAAAGTACCCACAGAACATGCACAAGGGTCTGTGAGGGGCTGGTGGAGGATTGAAGCGCCCCCCCCACCCCCGACACCCAGTGAAGGCAAGGCCCCATCTGCCCTTTGGTAAAAGGTCAGATAACCAGCAGCCCTGGGAGTGGGCTTTCCGGCCTTGGGGGCTACTTGGAGCTCTGAGGCCAGCATGCCAGTGAGAAGGCTCCAGACCCCACAGGCTTATTCAGCCTCCCAGAGACCCTATCCACTCTATTCCCAGGTGGTTCTGAGAGGCTTGGTTCAACAATCACCAGCTTCCTACTGAAATGCTTTTTAATGGCAGGGTAGTATCACTGCGATGGTAGTAAGCCTTCCAGAAACTTTGACTCTTATTGTTGTCTCTGTTAAACATTTAAAGGAACCGAGTTACTAGGAGGGACCACAGTGGAGTTGTTCAAGGCCATTCAAGTCAGACTTCCTGGGTGTAAGAAGGCTTGGCTCTTTACTGGGTCAACTACTTAAACTCTCAGACTTTTGGTGTCTGTATTAATGTCCTGTGACCGCTATAAAAAAAAATCAACACAAGCAACTAAAGTACGATTCTCTTATAGTTATAGAGGCTTGAAAACTGAACTCAATATCCAGGGGCCAAAATCAAGGTGTCAGCAGGAGAGAGGTTATTCCCTGCCTCTTCCAGCTTCTGGTGGCTGCCAGCATTCCTTGGCTTGTGTTTACATCGCTCTAAACGTCAAGGCCAATGTCTCCAACTCTCTGCTATAACTGCACATTGCCTTCTCCTGTGTGTGACATCTCCCTTTGCTTCCCTCTGATAATGACACATGTGATTGCATTTTAGGTCCTGCCTGGATAATCCAGGAGAATGTCCCCTTCTCTAGTTTCTTAATGACATCTGTGAGCACCTTGCAATTTAATTTTAAATAGGCTGTTTTTGCCATATAAAGTAACCATCACAGTTTCAAGGGATTTGCACGTGGTTATAGTTTACATGGCCATTTTTCAGCCTACCACAGGGGTCTCAAATGTAACGTGGATCTAACGAAAGAACCTACTTCACTGGGTACTTGGGAAGATTGAAGATAGTACCCCTCCCCACAACATGATCTCCCTCCCTCCCCCCCCCCCCCCCCCCCCCCCCCCCCCCCCCCCCCCCCCCCCCCCCCCCCCCCCCCCCCCCCCCCACCCCCCCCCCCCCCAGTACCTGCCCTGTGGTAAATGGTGGTACATGTTAACAATGACTGCTATTCCCTTTCCTCTTCTCTTCCTTCTCCCTCACCTTTCCCTTTTCTACTATCCTGTTTTCCAAATTCTTCCTCTTCTCAGCACCTTAAGCAGCATTCTGATCACAGAGTTTTTCCTTATAACCACTCTCTCTGCCAGGAGTTGACCTCTCTCTCCTCACAGAGGAGGGATGAGTGGGAGGTAAAAGAGGGGAGGAGAGAGCTGAGGTCAGAGAAGGAGGAAGGAAAGACCACGGATCCACACACATGAACACTTCCCTGTGAAAGCGCTTCCTCTCCAAACCTCCTTCAGAGCCCAGAGGGTCACTACCTGCCCAGGTGGGAAGGCGGGAAGGCACCCCAGACTCCTCCCCTCTGCCTCTCCTGCTTTCCACACGACTCCTCACTTCTCCTCAGCCCAGACCCTGGGGAATCCACCTCAGGAAGGTCTCCTGGTTGGGCCGCGGCACACCAGTCCGACCGCCACACCCTCACCTGATGCTCGCGTGGTCACCCCTATCACGCTGATAGTCACAACAGCCTCTTAAGTGGTTTTCTGCCTCCTGAGGGGCCTCGTCTTTTACACTCTCCAGAAGCTCATTTTCGTTTGAATCTGTCTGACTTGGGGACTGATGCAGAGGGAGACTGTTAGAGAAGGAAGGAAGGGGGAAAATCAGAAGCGATTTTGAGATTTCTCGCCACTGACGTAGTATAGTAATTAGCAGAGTTAGAGAAAGCCAAGGGGCATTAATGGGGTCATCTTTCCCTTCATTTTAATTCCCAAGACAGCTGGGCAGGAGGAGGGTAGGTCGTTGGAATCCTACTGTGTGTCAGATACTGAAATAGGCGTTTTACTTATTTACTTGTTTAGATACGGTCCCCCTATTCCCACTTGGCTAACAGTTGTTATCATAAATGGATGCTAGATTTTGTTAAACGCGTTTTCTGCATCTATTGATCATATTTTTATTTTTCATTTTGTTTATGGGGTCTATCATACTGATACAGGCATTTTAAATAGGCTGTTTTATTTAGTTGTCAAAACCCTATTTTGCGTAATTTCTATTATCGGCCCTATTTTTATGGGTAAAGAAACCAGGGCTACAAGTTATTACATGAGATTTTTCGAGGCTATGTAATGAATTTTAAATCCAGGATAAAGCACTAAGTCTATTCAACTTCAAAAACTTTGTCCTCCTCATCATAACTCACAATATGAGAAAATAAGAACATGCATAAAGCCTTGATGATTCAAGCATAATTAATATCTGACTTTGAATTGACATTTAAGGCTGGAGCCACTGTTTTTTAAGATCTGTGCTGGTGGTCAGTTATATATCCCAGTCTTTCTCTGTAAAATTCTTCTCTCAGATATTACTGAGAGAGAGCTTTGTTTTATTTGGGGTTTATCCCATTAATTAGACTGCTAGTATGCTCTATTATTATACTTTTCATTCTGTACTCTTCTTTATAGCACTTTCTAAAAACACACTCACATACACAAACGTCCCTAAATCAGGGTTTCTCAACATGTTGTTGGCATTTTGGGTTGAAAAATTCTTTGTTGTGGATGAGGCTGTCCTGTGCTTTGCAGCAAGTTTAGGAGCATCCCTGGCCTCTCTACACACTAGATGCCAGTAGCATCTTTTCCCAGCATGACAACCAAAAATATCCGCAGACATTTTCAGATGTTCTATTTGGAGCAAAATTACCCCAGTTGAGAATCATTGATATGCACATATATCCCCCATTGATCTGTATTTATATGTACATATATCCCCATCCATTTTCATAAATGCAACACGAACGTATGTGTCGCTCGTGGGGGCAGGATTTATTAGTCTTGCTCTCACATCTCTATCCCAGTGCTTGGAACTGTGCCCTACACATACTTGGCACAAAATGCAATAAATATTTATTGCGCGAGTAAATAAATAAGGAGGAAAGGAAAACAATTTTTTTGGAGGATCTACTTTATGCCAGACCCTTCATTAAGAATTTTCTTTCCAAACATCTCCGTGAGGTGGATGCTAATAAACTTATTTCCCAGATGAGAAAACAGAAGCTCAGAGAGGACGACTTCCTGACTCACACAGCTGATGGTGTGAGAATGGGCATTTCAACCTGACTCTCCAGTCAGGGCACCAAATTGTGATACAGAATTATGAAAACCAGAGGGTCAGACTGAACCAGTGGCTTGCGAGTTATAATTTCAGTTTTTTGTAAGAAAAACAGTTTGTAAACTGTGTGCTGGCGAAAACAGAATTTCCGAGTTTTCCTCTGCAGACTCTCCCGGTCTCCCGCTATGGGCTGCCTTGTTTCTTTCCGGACAGCGTTGCAAGGCTATAAGCTCGTGTTGAGTTAAGTGTCTTATAGGTATAGCCTTGTTTTATCAAAACACCCCCATGAAGCAAGCCTTGTTATTATTACTCCTGATGCAATCACCACCACCATCATCATCATTGCAGAATTTTTACATGGAGAGGCTGAGCTACAGACAGCTCTGATATTATACCTTGTCCTGAGCTAGAGTCGAGTCAGTGTGAATTCAGAGGCAATGGTCTCATCCAATGTCTTGTGCTTCCAACACAGTCATAGGTCTTGAACCAGCAGAGAAGTACACGTGTCCTCCAGTTGCAGTCCAGCCTGGAGGGCCCTTCTGCTCCTGCTCCCTCCTGTTTTCCCTTTGAACCCTCCTGTCTACCTGGGTGTGTGCTTCCCAGCTATTAGCTCAGAGCTGTGGGGAGGGGGCTCAGTTAACCACGGATGATTAGCTGACCCTCTTCCTGGGACTGAGCTCAAGGCAGACTTTCCAATGCCAGTTTCCTGCCTCGGAATCCCCGGCTGACACGACGCCTCACTGCAGAGTGGAGGGAGGCCTCTCTGTGCTTCCAATCGGGCCTGAATGTTTGCTCAGGGCTTTGTAGAGAACTTGCATTATTGTTCCTCCCACCTAGAGGCAAATCGAAAATCACCATTTTGGTGTGAAGCAAACTTCATTTTTGTTCTTTATTTGAGGATTTATAAGTTATCACAATTGCCTGTTGTAGCAAGTAAGAATTAAAGGAAACAACAAGGATGTATCAGGGCATATCTAATGATCCCTCGTAGTGACACGTTTGTCTCTGCACCGCGGCAGTCACTGGTGTTGACAAGCTCCTGTATACGTAGTAGTTAAAATAATGTCAAGGGGTAGTTAGACTTATTTCTGAACCAGAATTGCACAGACACATTGCGCTGCAACTTCCTGTTCTGACGACAGAGCGTGCATATATCGTGAGCATGGAACGTATACTGAGACTATTTCCATCCTCGGGTTAGTTCTTGGGCCTCTTCTCCGCCACCGTGTCCCCGGTGACACTCAGTCCCGAGCCATGCAGGGTGTCTCGGCCGCTGACTGCAAACCGGCTCTTTGCCTGCATTGCACACTTGTGTGTCCTGCCGCCTGCTCGTCGCCCGCGAGGCCGCTGTCACAGGGACAAGCTTAAAAGTTCGCACGTCCAACGCGGGCTCCTCCTGCTCCCCTGCAAACCGACGCCCTCGGTGCTCTTCCCCATCTCCGTTTGCGAATGTCCTGTTTCTCCCCGAAATCCGGTGGCTTCCTGGGGTCGTCGGCCTGTGCCCCGTCACCCTGCGTCCTTCTGCAGACACTCTGCGCTGCCCCCCAGCACGGGCTCAGAGTCCAGCTGTGTCTCCTCCTCCTCACGCCCCACTGGGGTGCACCCGAGGGGACAGTAACACGTGTAAGGCATGAAATGAATAGATTATAACAGAAATTTGTATAGCTATACCATATAATTATATGTAGTATGAATTTGGTTTAAATGTGTAAGTATATGCTATTATATATTATATGTAGTGATGTAGCACATATATTCCACAGTAGTATACAATATAAATTACGTTCCATATAATCTTGTTTTGTTCTAATTTTTTGTAGATAAACGGATATTTTACACAAATGTGTTGTTTCATGCTGTCTTCTCTCCCTTTCTCCTGTTTTTATTTGCAGTTTCTGCCATTGTTGTCCCCTTTCCGTCCCCCCAACACACTGACAGTCAGAAGCGCACCCTTTAGTGCATACGCTCTCCGAGCTGCCACAACCATTTACAAATACTCCGACAACCATTCGCTTACAAATATGTAAATAAAGGGACTTGGTTGATGTTCTAGAAAAAAACTAGATTGTGTCTTACACTCATTTTTCTACATTTTATTATTATTTTTGTTACTTACCAAGTAGTTAATAGAAATCCCATCAAGTTAAGTGTACGGCTCAGATTCATTGTAATGAATGTCAACGCACTAAAATACACTCACTCGAACTCACTGGTGGGTACGTCTTTTCTCTCTGATTCCTTGCCCCCACTAAACAATGCTGCGGTGAAGACCTTTCATTGTTCCTTTTATTTCTATAGGATAGATTCCTGAGAGTAGGGTATTTGGGTTGAAAGAATTCCTGAATGAAAAGTGTATTTTTATTTTGAGTAGATGTCAATAGGTTTCTTTCCAAAATGGTTGTGATACGTGACATCCCTACAGTGACGTACGGGAGCACGTCCTCCCATCCGGGACCGTGAGTATCGGACACATACTCGCACTACCTCCTTGGTCCCACTCTACCAGTGAACTTGGGTACCCTTTTGTATGTTAGTTGTGCATTTTAATTTTCTCTCCTGCAATTTACATACGAGGGCTGTCTGGAACACCTTCCAGCCATACATGCCTCTGTTTCTCTTAGGACAGACTGGATGCTTTCCACGCAGCCCTCGTGTGTATAAATTTTAATATTTAATTTTTGATAATGTGAGGTAACTTTGTACGTTGCAGACACTGGTGCTTTATCTGTCATCCGTATTGCTATTTCCCCCCATTCTTCTTATTTTATTGACTTTATGGTATCTTTTGCATTTTTTTTTATTTTTATGGTCAGCTATATCAATATTCTTTTTATCGCTTCTGGGTTTTCTGTGTTTTTTGGGGTCTCCTCATCCTCTAGCGCGTGTATGTATATAGTCCCTTGATTTTTTTCTTTACATTTAAATAGCTTATCCATTTCCTTTTTTTTTTTTTTTTTTTACACATTTAATGTGAGATAGATACTCAACCTGATTTTTCTCCAGAAGGATAGCCACCTGTTTTAGGACTAGTCATTAAATGATCGAATTCTTTTCCAATGTCTTGAAATAACACCTTTGCCATATATTACACTTTTATATATATACTGAGATTTATTTCAGGAATATTTTTGCACTTTCTCTATTATTCTATTACTGTTCAATTCTGTATTGGTCTGAGTATAGATAAGTTGATATTCAGGTCACATTCTGTACCAGTTAGCTATTGTTGCTTAGTGGCTTATAGCAACCATCGTACTATTTTTGTATGTTACTCTTCTGTTTTGTGAGTGGGCTCCATGCTCTTCTGGTCTGAGTCACTTTGCTGATCTCTGCTGAGCTTGCCCATGGACCTGTGGTCAGCTGGTGGCTGGGGGATGTAGGATGGCCACACTCATGTGTCTTACAGTGGTGGGCTATTCAGATTGGTGCCTCAGTCCCCTCCACATGGCTTGTTAGCCTTCAGTGAGCTTATGTGCAGTTTGTGGGGCTAACTGGGTGGTGCTCTGTTGTGGTCTGAAGCCAGCAACCAGATACGTTGGTTCTGGGGCCTCTTGGGTAGGGCTCCTGTGCTGGCCAAAGTCTGCTGCTACCTGTGACCCGCCTGATAGGAGCTACAAAGCAATTCCTGGTGGTTTGCTGCCTGTGGTAGACCTGGAGGCATGTGGGAAATGCCACACTGCAAACCAAGGCTGGATGCCACCAGTATCAGCCCTGAGGCCATGCGAAAAAGTCCAGGGCACCCTGAGGCCTGCCGTTGCCTGCTGGCTGACTGGCATGTCCAGCCACTGAAAGAGCCTCCAATGGTATGTGACTTGAGTGGGGTGGGGTCTCAGGAAGCCATCATGGTGGAGCGAGCCAGGCCAAAGCAGATTGAGGTGGCCACGTGTCGGAGCACTGAGCACAGGAAAGATGGCACCTGCCTGCTGGCTGCACAGGAGGAGCATTGAACACAGGGCACAGGGCAACTGTCCTCCGACCCTTGCCCCAAAGCCATGCAACTCAGTCTCTGCCTATATGTCTCCGGTGCTTCCTGAGCCTCGACACTCTGCCAGTGTTCAGGGTGCGTGTCTAAAAACAAGAGAATCTGTATGCGGGGCCTTTAAGAGGACACCTGAGTTTACAGTGGCCTTCCATCTGACATGAGTGGATGGAATCCCCACTGATTTTTACAGGTGTGGGGGGGGGGGCTCTTCTTCCCAGAACTAGTGCTCTGGGCTGGGAAGCGGTTGTAGGCCTGGGACCCTTGCTCCTCAGAGGGGGCCTCAGTGTCTGAGATAACCCCTCCCCATTCTCGACTGCCATGCATGGGTGTGGGACCAGCCTGCTTTGCATCTCACCTCTCCTACTGTTTGGGCGAGGCATCTTTTTATACCCTTAGTTATGGGACTTCTGTTCAGCTAGTCTGCAGATGCTTCCCAGGTTGAATGTTCTGTAATTTAGTTGTAACTTTACTGTGTTTGTGGAAAGAGGCAGGCTCCCCATTTACCTACTCGGCCGTCTTTACCCAACCCCTGTGCCCCTTTTATTTCATTAGTCAAAACAGACCAAGCTGTGAGAATCAGAGCAAGTACCAGGCAGGAAAACCCGAAGATTTCAGGTTTATCATAAAAGGATATAATTCAGAAGCAGCCATATGGAAGACATGCGTAGGGCAAGCCCTGCAGGAAGGAGCACACAGTTCTCGTGCCTGCTCCAGGGGCGTCACCCTCCCTGCACCTTGACCTGCTCACCAGCCCGGAAGCCTGTCACATCGTCTATTAAGTAAAAGCCACTGAACGACACCATGGACCAAATCTCTGATAGCAATTCACGAGAAGTGTTAAGATCTTAACATGCCCATTTTTTTGGACCAGTATTCATACACCCGACATGATGACATACAACAAACATATTACCTAAGAGGAGGCACTAAGGTGATCCAGGTGAGCACCCAACTCCTTAGGAAGGGACATACACGGGGTTCACCTGGGGTCTTGTTCAAATGTGATGTGGATTCAGCACATCAGGCATGGGACCAGGTTTCTATGTTTGTAGCAAATTCCTGGGCAATGCTGTTTCTGTTAGAACAAGGACCACACTTGGAGTAGCAAGGGCGTAGACCACTCAGGAAGCTTTAACTTATCATTTGTATTATTTATATTGAGATCATTTGTTAAAAATCAGATTTTTGGGTTTCCTACCCCCAGGAGGTAGGACAAAGTTTGTTTTGTTTTGTGTTGTTTTTCTTTAATAAATATCAAGAAGATTATGGCATACAGTAAAATTTTGGAGCAACTGACAGAGAAATGGACTTACGGCATGTCCCTGTTAATTTTCTAGTAAGTATACTTAATTGCAGGTGGTTTTAAACATCAGGAGAGAGGAAGAAAAAGAACATATTTTCAATGTCTTATATACATCAGTCATTTATGCAATTAACTTTTGTTCACTTGATCCTAATGGGTATCCTATGAGGTAGAAATTATTGTCAACACTTTAGACTTAAAAATAACAGGTGGTCATTGCTGAGCACCTACTGTCTGAGGTTTCTGTCAGTTGACATCACAAAGGGAGCAGCAAGCCCAGGATGCCACCCAGAAATTCTTATTTATTTATTTATTTAGTTTTTGCTTCAACTGTAACAGTTGCACATACCATTTTCCTTTCAGTTTGCTTTTATTATTCCATCCTTCCATTATTTTGCTTTGGAGAGTATCAGTAACCAGACTTAAGGTCTCAGACTGTAATTGGTAACATGTGTACAAAATACTTCGGCTGATCTGATTTCTCCAACCACATGGATCCTCATCTTATGAATGAGGAAACCAAGGGCCAGGAAAACGTAATCAATTTATTTGCAATTCAGACTTCCGACTGACCGCTCCAAATCTCTGAGCTTCCACTGGCCAGTCTGGCAAGGGAGGAGGGAGCAGAAAAGCAACATGGGAGAGTGGGAAAAGCAATCGCTTGGCTACCGGCGGCGTGGCTTCTAGTCCTCCCTGCCCCCCAGCCCCCACCCTCCACCCCTGCAGCCCCCTAGCGGGTTGCAACTTCAGGCAACCTGCTTGCTTTCTTTAGGACATAAATTTTCAATTGTAAAGGTTTAGCATAAACCAGTGTTTTCAAGTAGAGTTGCCTCATTTTTATCAAAACAGCGTCTTTAAGGGAACTCGTCCAGTAGACTGCTAACAAAGCAAACCTTACAGCAGGCAGTGAACAATGGCAGCCCTGGGAGCCCCCCGGCCCCCGCCACCCTCTTTTCTGTTCTCGGGCAGCGCAAGGATTTTTGTCTGTGGTGTTCACCGAGGTCCTGGGTCACTGTCTGACACACAGTAGACACTTAGTAAGGGTGTGTTGAAATCGTTTCTTTCATGGATTCATCTGAGCTCCAGGGGACAACAGTAGAGAGACGGCAGGTCTGAACGACACGGGCCCAAGGCGGGAAGTGCGCCCTCGTGCGCCTTCGGCAGATTGCTTTGCGGGTTCCGTCTCATACGGCTCGACTTGGCGGGGATGCTAACACCGTGCAGAAGCCGGATTCAGAAGTCAGGGACTCAGCCACTTACATTGACGCGGCTCTTTGACTGGACGTCTCGCTGCCACAGACAGATTGAAATCCCAAACAGTAAGAAAAACGAATTCTGAACGTTTCAAAATGAGGAAATGGGACATTATTTAGCTTGAACGCATGGCGAATCCTTCCTTCTAAACAGGCTCTTTCTCTCCTGTTTTTTTCTAACGTCAAGACCTTAGTAAACTGGAGCTCTCCAGTATCATTTATAAGTGAAACAAAGTACCGATTCCTCCAATTGATTTCTGATAAAAAGGGTACGTAGGACCTTAATTATAATGCAGCTTCCTAGACAGGGACCCGAAGACAGCAGCATGGACAGGTTACTGCGTGTCTGACCGATTTCTGTTGGTAGGAAATTGGTGTTTCCTTTCAGTATTCCTCATCTTGTGTCATAAATGCTCTGGCGAGGAGTCACCACTAGCTCCCACCTGTGTGGAGAATACGGTGGGGACTGCTTTCATTATGGCCTCCCTGTTGCATTCCAGTGGCAGGTCCTAGTGACCTGTTCTGAACTGTTCCCCCAGCCCGTAAACTGACCTTTCTGGTCTCGATTCTGACTTCTGCAACCACCTTCCATAGCAACAAGAGATCCTCCCGAAGCGCACGTCTTCTCACGTGACTGTCCAGGTGAAAGTCCTTCAGAGAAGGCCGGACCTGGACCTAACCAGGGGAGGGCCCCTCCTAGCATGGTGCGCCAGACCCCTCCCCTCCCTGTCTTCCCCGAGGAGGTCGGGCTCCCCCTACCCACACCACGGGCGATTCTGAGTCAGCGGCTGATGGAATGTCCTTACCCCCTTCCACGACTGAGAAAACGTACTCACTTATAAGATTCAGCATCAATCTCATTTCCAGGATTAGATAAATTATATGTCCTTCTTAATAAGGACTCTAGACACAAAAGCTACAATGAATTTACCAAACTCTTTAACACATTATGCTATTAATCATAAAATATGTAATTGCTTATGAAAAATTTTACTTTACTTGTGTAGTCAAGGCATGTTATTCATTCTACAGGTAGATGCAAAGTGCATGCATGCCTGGCTGGACCCCTTGCAGTATTCCTAAGGACACCCCCAGCTCCACCTGTGGCCCTGTGTCAGACAACTGATGCACATACTCACTGGCAAAGGGACCCCTGTAGCTTGGGCCTCTCTGCTGTAAACATGTCTTAGCTTCTGCAGTGACCTTCTAAAGCTAGGTTGCACCTACTCACAGGGAGGGCTGACTGTGCTCTTCGATTCCCAAATTCCCTGCGGTGACATCACCTTGGCAGCTTAAAACAAGGCACCGTGGGAGTACTTACGCCATGGAAATGGGCAGACACCACACATCACACCTTCATCCCCCAGAACGCTACTTGTTAAACCTTTTGCAGAGTCCCGCTGCCCCCGTGTCTCTTCGGGATCTCTCCAATTGATCGACGCCTCGTGTTGTGCACCGCCATACCCACGCCCCTCTGCTTTGTATTAATAGCCCTCGCCTGAGTTGTCCCGGGATGTTCTTTTCCAGTGGGAAGATTAATTGAGGGAGTGTGTTCTGAGTGCTGATTACAGGTCTTGGGAAAAAGTGTCGCATCTAAGTTATTCCATTTATTTATTATTATGGACTTCCAGTAAGTCCTCACCTGAGGTCGACAGGCTGTACGACTTGGAGCAAAAGGGTGAATAAGAGAACCGGGCGTACCAGGGGCTCACAGACACAGATGAGGGTGAAGTTCCTACGGCATCTCAGGCAGCTACAATGCTAGGGCCTGCTGCATTCGCTAATGTTCTCTTCCCTCTGCAAGCCCGCACAGCGACGTTTGTCTCCTGTCCTCAGGATCTAGCACAGAACCTTGCTAACGGTAGGTAAGCAAGTACGTTGGAATAAAGGAAGAAATCAGCATTCACTGCGACTGCTGGCAGCTCTCTGACCCCCCACGCTGAACCCCTTGTGCGTTTGCCGCCCAGAGAGAGGAAGTGTGGGCTTTGCTATCTGTCACCTGCGGAGGGGGCCTGAACGGGGGTCCTCCTGGGGCTGCTGAGGATTCTGTCACAGCAGAAGTCTGTGCCTATCCCTGTCTTGCATTGAATGATTAGTATAAGGACAGGTTTCCTGAGAGACTAAGTAACCTTTAAAAAATATTTAGTAGGAACAATAAATATATCTTGGGGATTTATGTCCAGGCTTAATTGGGAACTTTAGTGTTCACTAGTATCCTTTCCCTTCTGTGTGATAATCCCGCTTTGGTTTGGTTACAATGGCTGTCCTCAGGATGTCATCGTTTTAAGAAAAAATGTATGTTTTTTCCAGTTGTCACTTCTGAGGATGTTAATAAAAAAAAAAAAAGAGGTAGCAAGTATGTGTAGCCGATGCCTTAGTGGGGAAGTAGCTCCCGGGTGGCGTCCTCACGGGTGGCCTCCGCCACGACCCGTCCCCGGCAGGCCTGGCGCTGCCGCCCCCTCGCAGGGTCTTGCATCTTTCACCAGCACGTCGGGGGCTCAGCAGCCAGCGCGGTCCTTAAGGTCGGTCCGGGAAAAGGAAATTGTTTTGTTTTTCAGTACTTGGCTTCGCAAGCAGGTGACGGGCAGCATCTCAGGTCCAACTTTTTGTGAGGCCGCCCGCTGCCCACGACACTGTGTTCTCAGCATGAATGTGCTCCTGACGCGGGAGGCCCCTGGGGTCCTGGAAAGGGCATGTGGCTAGGAGTCGGGAGCCCAGACCCCTATTCTGTCCCTGCCGTTAGAAAGAACGGTAGTAAAAGAAGTTCACACTCCTCGAGTTCTAACTTTGTGCCAGACATTATTGCAAATGTGGGGGTTTAAAGCGATGGGAGCACTAACTCACATGGCACCACACACAGGCAGACCGAATATCATTCTTTTATTTGTTTTGTGTTTGCTCTAGCCTTCCTGCTTCGTCCCGTACGCTGGTGCCAATTAAAAAGAAAACAAGACACCAAACGTTTAGTCCATAAATTTAGTCAAGTAAATACCTGTAACCTGTGCTGTCTAACACGGCAGCCTCTCCCTGCGTGTTCTTACTTGAGCATTTGAGATTTGTCCAGTCCAAACACGAGCTGTGAGTATAAGATGCACGTCTAAGTGCAATGACTTTGTATTTAAGAACATAAATTTATTTAATGATTTTATAGTGATTGCATGTTGAAGTATGTCAGATATTTGGGTTGAATAAAATACATTGTTTGAATTAATTTCACGGCTACTTTTCACTTCATTTAATGTGGCTACTACAGAGCTTAACACTGCGTGTGTGTCCACGACTTCTGTGTTTCCTCGGGCACAGAAACAGCACGTGCTAAGGCTCTGAGTCCCGAAGGACCTGGCACTTCTGAGGAAATGGAGGATGTCACAGTATCTCGGAGCACTGTACCTTGGAGTAAAGCAAGGAGTGTGTAAAAATCAGAAAGTTGGATAAAACTGGAGAGCAAGTCAGGGGTCAGGTCATCAGGGAACTTGTAGTCTTTGGCAAGGAGTTTGAATTTATTCTAAGAACCCTAAAAAACTGTTGAAGGGTTGAGGCAGCAGAGACGCCATGTGACATAGGTTTTCTATCACCAGTTTCCCCATCTTTAAAGTAGGTATAATAATATCACTGTCTTCAAAAGATCATTAAACAAGGTAACAGATGGTCATCACTTCGGAAGTGGTGAAATGCTAGAGAGAGATACCTGACCACTATGGCTACCCCACCCTAAAATCTTCCACGATTCCCTGGCACCAGTGGGGTAAGACCCTTCATCAAAGTGTTTTGAAGTCTTGCATCTACTGGCCCCATCTGACCAATACGTTTATCTCCTCTTCTGCCCCACTACAATCTCCTGTGCTCTCCACACGGTACCACCAGCTCTCACAGCTGGCCTTTGCTCATGACACCCAGTGGTCATTTGGAATGCCTGTATCGTTTTCCTAATCCAGTTAACATTTTTACTTGTACTTATCAGGACCATTTTGGTCACAAAAAACAGAAATGCCCCAAACTGGCTTGAACAGTGAAAGGAAGATGTGAATGGTAGCAGTGAGAAGTCCAGGGCTATGTCTAGTTCCTTCAGGCATGAATGGATCCAAGAACTCAGGAAGCCACAACAGGAATTTGGGTCTTGGGTCTCTATCCTTGAGTCCCACCCATGAGTTGTCAAGATGATCGTCCAGAGCTCTAGACTTTATCCTATCAGCCTAGCACCTCCAGTGCAAAGAGGTTTTCTTTTTCCCAAATGTTCTAGCAAAAGTCTCAGTTTTCACTATATTGGCTTAAGTTTATTATACATTCTGAACAAACCTATGTAAGATTTATTGGCCAAACCCCAGGCCAGAACCCATCCCATGGATTGATTGGGGATACTCGTTGAAGTGAATTCCCAACCAAATCAAATGGATAAAGTGGGGTTGGGGAGGTTTCCAAAAGAAAATCAGAATTGGGAAATGGATACTGAACAGGCAGAAAGAAAATAGGGACCCCACCCAGATACCCACTGTAATGATATGGCTTATGTCCCATGTCCTCTATGACTTCAGGCCATAATTATATTTTTCCTTGCTAACTTTTCTTCGTACTTGGTCTCTGGAGCATACATTTTTGGGTCTTGATATTCCATTCTATACTTTATTACAGCCATAAAATTTTTATTGCTTTGATTAGACCTTGGTGGTAATCTCATCATAGAAATGTAAAAGCCCAGAAGGAAAAAATAATAAATTTTGGATTATTTGAAAAGTATTTCTTAAGAGTTTTTAGGTTATTTCTTGGGATAGGGTGGGGGAAGATTACAAAATATTTTAAAAACCCTTAACATTATTTCTAGAAATTTTCCATTACTTTCTGCATCCTTAAAAACTCTAAATTTGTCAATCACGACAATTTTATGAACAAACTAAATAATGCATGGTGTAATTTGAAATGTCTAACCCAAATGTATGTCGTTTGATCTGTAAAAGATGTGTGTATTTTCTCTCTCCCTGGATATATCTTTGTATGTATGTATCTATGTAAATACATATTTTTTAATTCTTTCGTTTCCTCTAGATTTTGACTTCAAAGTTTTTCAATCTCTCTCTCTCTCTCTCTCTGTGTGTGTGTGTGTGTGTGTGTGTGTGTGTGTGTGTATGTGTCTTTCTTTTTCTCCCTCATACTCCTTTGTGTCTAAATATGCTCTAGTCTGCCTGTCTGTCATTCTTGGTATGCTCTTGTTTCTGTGATACTGTTGTCTCTGAGGCGTGAGAAATGTGAGGTATATACCTAAAGACAATGGAGTATCTGTGTTTGTTAACAGGTCTGTGAGCTGATGTGTATATGTGTCTATTACTTCAGCTTTGTTGAAATATAATTGACACGTAACATTGTGTAAGTTTAAGGTGTACAAGGTGATGATTTGATACGTTTATATATTGGAAAATGGTTATTTACCACAATAAGGTTAGTTAACACATCTTTCAACTCCCATAAGTATCATTTCATTGTTGTTTTGATGAGACATTTGAACTACACTCTCATAGCATCTTTTGAGAATACAATGTGGTTTTAACTCTAGTCACCATGCTGTACCTTACATCCCTGCAACTTACTCATCTTAAGACTGAGAGTTTGTACCCTTTGGCCAACATCTCCCCATTTTTCCACCCCTCAGTCTCTGGCATCCACTGTACTATTCTGTTTCTGTGAGTTCAGTGCTTTCATATTTTACACTTAAGTGAGATCATACAGTATTTGTCTTTTTTTTACTTAGCATAATGCCCTCAAAGTCTATTCATGTTGTTGCAAATGGCAGGATTTTCATTTTATGGCTGAATTATATATATGAAACATTTTCTTTGTCCATTTATCTGTTTATAGACACTCAGATTGTGTCCAAGTCTTGGCTATTGTGAATATTACTACAAAATAATTTCATGCCCTTTGAATATATACCCAGAAGTGGAACTGCTGGATCATATTAAACTTTTCTAACCTTCCAAATTTGCTGATAAGACCTTTCAGGTTGCATACACCTGAGTTTCGAAATATTTTTAGGTAGAAGAGTAGCATGATTAATTTATTCCGAAGAAATATAATTCAGTTTTAAGGTTGTAGATTAATTGGAGGACTGTTAAATGGAAGTTTAATTAGGAAGCAATAAAGTTCTCAAGTAGCTCAGTGAAAATTGAAATAAGGGAAGTGAATTAGCTATACAATTAAGATAAAAAATGATAAGACTTTGTAACCTTTGGGTGCAGGGGCAAGGGTCTGGGAGAACCTGAGATTAATGTATTATTTCTAGCTTAGGCAACTAGACACCGCTAATTACCTGGGAAAGAGGGGGTAAACTTTGGAAGAAAGATCAAAGGTTCTGGTTTGGAACTCTTGAGCTTAGGACTACAGAGATGCTTCAGTGTGACATCTGGCTGGATGAATCTGATATATGTTTGGTCGTTGGAGTCTGGAGATAGGAAGAGTGCCTTTGATGGAGATATATCTTTGGGAATCACTGTTATATAGAAGACAGTTGAAATCACAAGTTTAGCGCAGTAAGATAAGAACGTCCCAGGATGGACTCTTGAAGATCTTGAGATGTTTGGACCATAAATTTTATGCTCACTGTTGCTTCTAAATCAGCTTTAGTACTCCTCCGAAGAGAGAAAATGGCAGCTTTGGGGCCAATCTATCCATCCATGAAGATAAATTATGATTAGAGGTAAGAAATTAGGATTTATGGAGGAATTAAAAGATGGTCCTGGGCCTCCACAAACTACGCATTTGGATCTTCTTAAACCCTTGATTTTGTGTTTCTCCCTTATAAAATTGAATAATTGCTGCCCCTTTATCCTGGAATGTAATGAGCTCTCTTCACGTTGCTAGAAAAAGTGAAGCAAGTCTATGACTCCAAAATATGGAATTGGCTCATTGATTTGCACCCAGAGTGATGAGAATATTATCCTGCACACAGCAGGTACTCAGTCAGGTTTTGGCAGATGAGCAGTGACTGTCCTATGAATAACTTAGTGTTTACAGGGCAGGGGCATTGACCAGAGGCCTGAGTATTGGACTCCATCTGACCCTCAGACAAGTGTAAGGAGTCTCCCGAGCCTCAGCCTCCTTATTTGTTAAGATGGGGGTGGTGGCTCTGCCTCTGAGGTCCCTCTTTGCTCCTTAATGCAAGGGCTCCATGTCAGTCAATGGAGTGGGTAGTCCATTCATTTCTAATTTTTCATTAAGCTGACCCACTAAGATTTTTTCCCCCTGAAAGAGTGGGGTAGAGAGAATTGAGGCCTCTACCTCCTACCTCAAAAACTTAAAATATCACAAACTTTGAAGTTATTAAATTGATTTCTAAGCAGAGAACCTCTCTTTTGGGAAAGATGATGCAATTGAAAATAAAAGAACATAGAAGCATCTCTAAGTATTTTTGCTGCTAGGTAGTCCCCACTTTTCACTTTGATTATCACTTTTTTTTATTGGGGAGAAGTGACTCCTCACCATGTCCTTTCCAGTACTGACTCCTGGCTAGAAAGACACAGTCATTGATGTGGCCTAATTCTTTTTTTCTTCAGTGAGTTTGGGGGCGAGGTATATCCAACTTTCTGAGGTCTCAATGGGCAGAAGTAGGAATTGTGAGGGCCTCCTTTTCCCAGTCATGTAGTGTGACATCAGAGTCCCCACACTGACCCTGTACCCAACGTGGGTTGGTCAGTGTCATCCTGAAAAGATAAGCCCAAGTAAATCACACAAATGAACTCTGTGGTCAAGATTCAAGAGGATTAATTGGAGAGGAGTTTCACAGGGAGGTGGAAGAAGTATCCAGAACTATTCTGACAAGTATGCAGAGGTGGGGTCAGTGACTGAGGCCAGGATGTTCTGAGTGCATGGTGGGTGCTTTGGTGGGCAGGTTGGGTTCACTGAAAAGGTCTGTGTGTGATAGATAATTTTATAGCCTTTACTTTTTTTGGTACAAAGGACAAATACTCAAATTGGCTAAACCATAAAGGGAGTTTTGGGTATCAAGTAACTGAGAAGTACAGAGGTATAGCTTTATCTGGATAGCTCAAGCTAAGTCACCAGTGCTAATTGTATCATAGCTTTCCTCTTTTATATTTGCTTTGTTGTCAGCCTGGCTCCTCTAATGGTGCCAACATGGCTCTAAACCTCCTAATTTTTTATCACCAGGACCAGAATAGGACAGAGGAGGGAACTTTTTCCTTGCAGAAGTCACAGCATTTAAGAAGCTCTAACCTGCTTATAAGTCCATGTCTGAGAGCCAATCACTGTGGCCAGAGGCATGGCCAGAGGGTGTACTGATTGATTCAAGGCAATGGGGCCTCACTGCCAGAAGTAAGTTTAACCCACCTTAGCTGTACTGGCTAAAGTTGGGTGCACAGGAATCTGCAGTTCCTAAGGATGAAAAGCACACAGCAAGGTGACCAAGAAATTCTCATTCTTTCGTATTTTGCAAGAATGCTACTCATAGGAAGAAGTTCTTTTTAATTTTTTTTCTTCCTAGTTGAAGATGAAGGCAAACATTTATAGCTGCAGGAGGTGTCAAGACAAAATGCGTAGGTAAACACATTTAAGACACCAAGAAAACAATCCATAAATATCTCCTGAGATTGCTGGTGATTTGAAATGCTAGATACAGAGTCTGTTCTGACTTCTTACTGGCTCAGTGACCACTTCTGGTCCATACCCAAGATCATATTCCATTGTTCCAGATATATTTTAGCTTCTAGGAAAGAATCATTGTCCTGAAAATTTCATTTTTAAGCCAACCCCAATTGCAATGGCAAAATTTTGCATGTTGGCTTTGTTTCAAACCATCAGCCCTCCATCCACACATTTTGTTTATGAAGGCAAAATCACTGTCTTCCCTCTACATTTTTATGAAGGTTCTCATCTCCGGGCTAGTTATATTCAAAGTTACCAGATGTGCAAATACAGCCTCAGGCTGGTTCTGTGGCCCCATTAGAATGAGTTTTCCTGTTTTGACATCTTTGTGCTCAAACAAAGAAGAACAGGTAGTGTCTTGATGTGAATTCACTGCAGCCATTTGGAACGAAACCTTCCAGGTGCAACAACTGACAGCTCTAACTCAGAGAAAATGACAACACCTGCAGCTTGGAGAGTCACCTCGTAAATCTGCCGTCCCACTTTTGGTATATAGAGCTTCATTTACGATTTATTAGAAACTTTCCAAGCTCCTGAGAAGTTAAGCATGGACTGAAATGCCTCCCGTCAGAGGATTAATGTCAGGATCACTGGTGATGTAACACAGTGAAGAAATTATGTCTCATCTATAGTGAAAAAAATGCCTCATCTAAAATCAAGAGAATTGAGTTCTATAATAGTTCATGGATTGGCCCTGCGCAGCTATGCGACCTTGGACAATGCCCTTGCACAGCCTCATTTGTTTCACTTGTGAAATAAAGGGCTCAAGTTGGAGAGCCTCCAATCCTAGTCATCTATTCTGTTGCTGCTTCTGTGACCAACAAGCCCAGGGAAAGGGGATAGAAGAGGATGGTGCAAACAAATCAGCTCTGAATCTACTCGGCACTTACTGCCACAAAAAAATATACAAAAAAGTCACAACAAAACAGAGAAAAACAATTTCATTAGACTTGGTTTTGTGTCAGTTACTTAATTTCATTAACTTCTACTTACATTTACTTAGACATAACTAGCTAAATTACATGGAAACTTAATTTTACTTCAGAGCACCCCAGAATTTTTACTGTGCATCCCCACAGCCATGGGGTGGCATCCACTAAGTGCATCTTTGAGGCCTGGACCACCTGTCAGGTCCCATCAGCTCTGCATGGAGTGGGAACTGCGCAGGACTCAGAGATGTGCGCTCAGGACCCATTGCCTGACTTACAAGGACCCGTGCAAAATGAAAATGCAGGGACTCGTTTCTAATCTATTAGGAATCTCAGGACAGCAAGAGGAGAGCCAAGATCACACACACGGAGCAGGCCC
The DNA here is from genome assembly GCA_004026885.1 of Lyroderma lyra. Lineage (NCBI taxonomy): Eukaryota > Metazoa > Chordata > Mammalia > Chiroptera > Megadermatidae > Lyroderma > Lyroderma lyra. Next base: position 23,005 of record PVJL010002709.1, read on the forward strand.
TGAAGCTACCCATGTCTCCCTTCAGGGAGGGACTTGCCCCAGCCCTGAGGAAGGATGAGGAGGTCCTCAGCGACACAGAGCCTCCTGGGGCAGACCATATCCAAGCAATCGTCAGGGATAAAAAGGGGTGGCCATTTAAGCCCCGTGTGTGCGGGACAACATTGATGGGCTATTTCTGCTCCGCACGGGACTCACTCCACCCACTTCTCCCTTTCCTGCTCTCTCCACGGGCGTTGTTCCTGAGGGCACCCCCTGTACCCTAACCCATCTCAGGAGTCTGCTTCTGGAGACCCCAGGTTATGATTTCTTTTAAGAATAAAAACTTTGAAAGCAATGCATTTTTAATGAAAAGCATCCCTATGCGAAGAAGCTAGTCAAAGGGAACATAAGAATAAAATCACCCACAGCAGCAGGAGAGAGTGGGGAGTAAAGGTGCTAAGCTCGCAGGTGGACACTGCTTAGTGGTAGTTCCATTACCGTGGGATCTAACAGCACACCTGTGTTCATTGTACTAACTTCATCCTTTAAGGCCGAACCTCCGGAGAAGGAAAACCTTTCAAAATGGCAGCTAAGGTAAGTTAAAGTGGTTGTCAGTGACGTTGGCCTGAGAATCCTTCATCACCAGCACGACCATAACAGAAACAGAAATAAAATTCAGAATTCTCCACTGGAAGTTTTCTTCTAACCTTAATCATAAGACAAAATGTTGCAGGGATTGCTGCTACCCCATGTTGTGGGTTTCTTCGACAGCCTTAAAACGATCAGAAATAATGGGAGTGTTGGTTCCTATTAAAGTGTAGCTTCCTCCAGAATTGGAGAGAGGGAATCAAGACTCAGAGAACTTTGGAGGTCCTTGCTGACAATTTATGATCGTCACAAAAATCCTGTTCATAACCAATAGTAACAGACATCAAGTCTCAATTAGGGGAAAAAATAGTAAAAGGGAATATGTGTTTATCTGGAACAAGAACACCACTTTGAAACAAAGCAAATATAAAACAGTTTTTTCTGCCCAGATGATGTCCTAGAAGAATACTTTGCCAGACCTTTATGTTAAGAGATGGACAAAATGTTCCTTGAGCCTCAGACTAGGAGTGTCCTTGGTAAAATGACAGAGGTCTTATGAGAATCATCTGCCAACAAACCTGACACCTACTGAATGGACGTTGGACAATCCAAGCCCACCAGAATTTCAGGTCATCGTGAGTTGTAGTGGACATTGTGTTGTATGATTGAGGCCATGCTGTGTGGAGCCTTGCAGAAGCGGGAATGAATGCTGGCCCTGCCACGGTCCATCTGTACAAGTGCACAAGTCACCTAACCTCACTACACCCCACACTCCTTATCTCTAAATGGGGATGGAGATGGCCATGCCAAGTGAGAGTTGTCTGAGGGGATGTAGGCACGGCATTGACACAGAGATAACACACAGCACATGACAGCCATTATACCTCATCGTGCCATTTTTCAGGATTCTGCCACACGAGGAAGAGGACGAAAAAGATGGAAACAGCAAAAGCCCAAGGAACATGACATTTGAAGCATTGGAAACAGTTTAAGATTCAAAGAAGAAAGTGAAAGAGAGAGTGATCCAGGGGAAATGAGAGCTGTAAACCTGGGTGCTTAATAAGCAGGAGAAGACTATGAATCCAAATAAAAGTGTGTATGGGAAAATATCTAGGAAAGGCACAATGCCACACGATTAGTACCCGAGTGTTCTTTTGAAGTTCAATTATAAGGAAAGCATGGAAACGCAGCAACAGTGGCCATTAACAAGAACTTACTATGCACCAGGTGATGTGCTAAATGTTTACCATGGACATCTTCTTTTATGTGCATAAGAATCCCATAAACAAAGCTGTGGTACATTTACACAATGGAATATTACTCAGCTGTAAGAAAAGATGAAATATTGCCATTTGCAACAAAATGGATGGACCTGGAGATCATCATGATAAGTGAAATAAGCCAGACAGAAAACACAAAGAACTGTATGACTTCACTCATATGCGGAATATAAAACTGAAAGCAAAGAAAAAAAGAAATGAACAAACAAACAAATAACCCATGGACACAATCAATAGTTTAATGTTTATTTGGGGACGAGTGGGTTAGGGAGGGGAGAAAGGGGAGGGGGTGGGAGAGGAGGGGGGGAAGCTAAATATAAGGTGATGGAAAGAGAAGTCACATGAGGTGGTGAACTTATTATACAACAAGTTGACAATGCACTGTAGAATTGTATGCCTGAGACCTATGTAATCCTTGCTGACAGATGTCACCCCATAAGTCTAACAATAAAAATGAATTAAAAAAAAAAAAAAGAATCCCATAAACACAATATAATTAATTAATTTTGGGCTTATTTCATACTGGGGCAGTCACGAGACATTGAACTTTTTATGAGGTTGACCATGTGATGTTTTGAATACATGTCCATGGAGTCATGGTTGCCACCATCAAGCTAATTAATGTGCCCATCATTTCACATAGTTACCATTGTGTAACATGCAGTGAGAACAGTTAAGATGTGCTCTCAGCAGATTTCAACTGTACCATGCAGTATTATACTCTTACAGTGACTGTAGTCAGCAGGCTGGCTGTACGTGACATCTCTGGAATTTACTCATCCTGCATGACTGAAACTTCTTACTTTTGGCCAACACCTCCTTAGTTTATTATGATTAACCCTGTTTTACAGATGTAGAAACTGAGGCACAGGGAGACACAGCAATGTGCTCAGAGTCTCACAATTAGAAAACAGTGAATCCAAGATGCTAATTCGAGTCCCAACTGTCTAGCTCTTACCTACTGTTTTCTACCACAGCCTGTGAAATACTAGGGGTTTCACCGTTCCCCAGAAAGAACTTGGGGTCCTGGCTATGCATTAGGTGGTCTTGGCAAACTATTCAATCACTCCAAACTGCTGTTTACTTATTAAATAGGGAAAATTGCAGTTCCTTCCTTGTAGCATCGTTGTAGACCATAGTTGCTATTATTAGTGTTTTTATTAGTGTAGAAAAATATTTACTTGCTTTGTTGTTCAGTCTTGTCTTTTAAGAAAAAAAATCATAATATTTTTCAAGCAGAAAAGACTCTCCTGGTCCACTGTTCTCCATCCTTTTCTCACCTCTAATATTTCACATCTGCATATTCTTCTCATATGATTATTTGTGTTTTTTTCCCTGCTTTCACTTGATTGACTTCAACAACTTATGTACCTAATCTACACTCAAGCAATAATATCTGTGAAATCTCAGAGTAGATAAGATGCTTTGTTTTTATTTTAATCCATATTAAAATAACCAAGGAGCTATCACAATTTAAAAATTCGACTCTGTCCTAAGACTGGTTTGTAGGCCATGGGTGGAGTCAGCACCAGGCTTTAGAAAGTACTATTAAATCCAGGTTGGTCCAACCTGCAGCACATGGGCCGTGTGTGGCCCAGGACGACTCTGAATGTGGCCCAACACAAATTCGTAAGCTTTCTTAAACATGATGAATATTATTCATGGGCCTTTCTTCCTTAGCTCATCAGCTATAGTTAGTGTGAGTGTATTGTATGTGTGGCCCAAGACAATTCTTCTTCTTCCAAAGTGGCCCAGGGAAGCTGAAAGGGTGGACACCCTTGGTTTAATCAGCCCATGGATGAGCATGCTGTGACCCAGGGGTGTGATGTACTCCTGATCACATGGATAACTCACGGCTGAGCCTCCCAGTGGCTCACCAACCATGCAGGGTGGCAACTGTGTTCCTCAGAGCCAAAGTGCAGGTCCAGGAGCTGAGTCTGTGCAGACTAAGTGTGGGGTTGTCACACCAGTCTGTCCAGGAGGAGCAGATGAGTCCCCTGTGTTGGGAAGTGTCTCTGAAGCTTCTCCATGAAGTTCTCACATTTTTTTTTATAAGAAAACATGTCAGAGTTTCCTTAAACCAGGCTTTGTGTTGTTGACAGTTTGCAACTTGGCCAATTTCAAATTACTTATACTTCGGCACTGCGTAGAAGAAGGTGTTTTGAATAATAGTTCTGTCCTAACAGAGGGAGATTTTACACTCTCAGAGAAATGTTACTGAATTGGAATCCTTTTCTGTCCATTGTGCACAGCAAGAAAGACGCTGTTTTCTTCTCGACATAGAAATAGGAGATACTACTACCACCTTCGTCACTACAAGTCTTCATGTCAAGACTGGACTTACTGTAAAGTGCCCAAATGTGATGCCATTTTCTATATCTACATAAACATTCACAGTAATGCTCCCTGTCCCTCTTTGGATATGGTCTTGCAAAGTTTTGGCAGACCGGTACCAGGTGTGATGAGAGATGCCCAGGTCTGGCACAGGAATTCCAGCTCTGACATTACTACTCCTATGACAGTGGGCCATGGACCTAGTTCATTTGAACTTTACTTTCTTCCTGTGGAAAATCAAGATAATTAGAATGTGTGTTCAATGAAAGTCACACAGATGTTTGTGAGGATTTAATAAAAAAGATATGGTTAGGAAAGTTTATATCAAAGGCACAGCACCACACAAATATTACCAAGGGTGCTGTTTTGCAATTCAATTATAAAATTAGCATGCATTTTAACACACTTGTGAAGTGTGAAATATGTTGGTTTTAAAAATAAGAATATATGCACTTAGGATCACAATTATTTTTTTCTTCTTTAAACTATGGTATTGGCTATTGGCTCCTCCAAACATTTTGTTTGTTTGTTTGTTTTTCTTTTATTTTCTTTTACTCTCTGAGCTTATCCCAAGGCAGAGATAGAAGAGAAAGGTTCTTGGGGAACTGTTTTGTTACTTAGTGGAAGGCTATCACAAATTGTCAGATTCATTAAGCTTCATCTTAGACTGTACCATTTCCCCTGTACTTGATACTACTCTTGAAATTAGTTTTTATTTTTGTCAAGTAATTCTTGTGCATGATGAAAATAAGTATGATTTTAAAAACCATAAGAAAAATATAGCAAGAACATTGTCCTTTTTCTACCCACCAATCCTCTCCCTTGCCTGGACGTGCCCACTTTCAGCTCTTAAAGCCATTATTTCCGATATTTCTCTCCCAAATTCTAAAGTCTGTGTTTATACTTCTCTCTGTTCATTTGTTAATTGTAAACGTTAGCTATTGCCTTCGTAGCATGGTAGCTGAGCATTTAGCTCTCTCATATCCAGATCTCTATTCTGTCTCTGCGTTCTCTTAAATGACTGTGGTGGATTAGCGATGGCTGCCAATCGTGTGACAGCCTTCCCAGTGGGAGGTAGACTGTGTTGCCCTTCTGCTGGCTGTGGGCGAGCCAGTGGCTGCTTTAATCAGTGGAGCAGAAGTGATGCTACCCCAGTTCTGAAACGAGCTTTTCAAAGGACTGGTAGTGTGGCTTGTTTCTCTTGGATTCCTTGTAAACTTTGTAGGTACGAGGACTCTGGAGAATTTCAGAGATGTTGTCCCACAGCATCCTCACAGCCAAGTACAAAGAGAGAAGAGCCTTTACCTGAAAGATGTATGGATGCGCATTCGCATTAATGGTGTGAAACCATGTAGTTCTTTAACTAGGTGGCATATACGAAGGCTGTCCAGAAAGTATCCAGCCATGCAATATGAAAAATAGAGGCATCAATGGCTGGAGTTTTTTGGGACAGCCTTCATATGTCACCACCTTTGAGTGGAAGAGGCAGAGAGCTCTCAGCATAAGAAGAGCTCTCAGGGCCTCTAACCCAACAGCAGGAATCAGGCTGGAATATGCCTATTTAACATGGAAAAGGGAAGATGATGCTCAATGGAAGCAAAAACACAAAGGACAGTCAAGGACCATGGAAAAATTTCCCAGAGGGCAGGACTAGAATGAGACGCTAGGGCTGCCCGGAAAGTATCCAGCTACATACTATGAAAAATAGAGGCATTTATGGCTGGATGTTTTCCGGACAGCCCTCGTGAATAAGAACTAGCAACGTGCACCAAGCTAGTGACTGCAACGTGCCCTTCAGTCACCTTCATTTTGAGCAGGACTTTCTGTGGTAGTGCTCCTGTCTCTGTTGTCTGTTGGGTGTGCAGGGGCCACGTGACGGTGTGTTTAGTTCCTGGGTCTTCAGATTGGGAGGGACAGGTACTTAAGGAACTGTATCTAAAGAGTTTCTCCACTCCTGATTATGATTTGTATGCAGTATCTTGGGCTTTGACCTATTGCTTTTAATAGGATGCCACTTAGGAAGTCCAGAAAGCAGAATAGATTTTGAATTTAGGAGGAATGCAAATAATTTGTGATCAGAGGTGAACTATAGATGATTAAAGATGGCCACAGATTTTGTGGTACCCTGCCTTTTGAGAACTGAGGCCTGTGTTTCCCCTTTTGAACCAGGGCTGGCCTGTGACTGCGGTGACCAATCCGGCATGGTGGATCTGAGGCATTGCCAGTCTATGCCTAGCATTGGAGGCAACTGCAAGCTTCTGCCTGTCTCGTGGGTCTCTGATTACACCCTGATTAGACAGACTGCATGGAGAGTTCCTGAGACTACTTGGTGAGAGAGAAGGGTCCAGCTAATTTCAGCTTCAAGCCACTCTGAGGAAGATCCAGGCATGTGAGTGAAACCGTCTCTTATCATTTATTCTGCGGGTGTTTGGAAATCAAGTATGGTGCTTGTTTTTGCCCCATTCACTAGGTGTGCTTCCACACAACTCACATTTTCAGTGCCTGACTCTCAGTTTCTACCACATGTGGTGACAGCCTTCAGACCTCCTGGTATTCATTTCTCTAAAGCATCAGCTCTAATGTCCTACATGAACAGGGGACACGTAGCTAGCTTCCCTTTTATGGGGAGGGAAAGGGAATCGGGGTCAAACCCACATTTAAATTCCAAATCTCAGCTACATTTTTCATTGTCCTTAGTAACACCGATTTTGAACGTTTCTGAGATCCTTTGGGTTTAAGTGACTTGCTTCTCACCATTATTACCTTTCCAGGTGCTTAGGGTATGATCTGTAGTGTTATTTTGAAAAGTAAACAACAATGAATTTGTGCTGTTTATACCGAGTTTAGTGGAAAGAATTGAATAAATTATAGCTACACTTATGTTGTCTTCATCTACATGGTAAAGGGATTAGCTGTAGTGCACAGCACAGGTTCTGGAACTATGCTGTGTAGGTGTAAATTCTTGCTCTGCTATTTGGTAGTTAGGAGACTTTGAGCAAGTTATATCTCTTCTCTCTGAATCGGCGACCCCATCTGTAACAATGGGACCAATTTAACTATCTCATAGTGTTGTGAGGACAATATCTGATAACCATAGAAATTACCAAGCCCCTAGAAAATATTAAATAAGTATTAGCTGCTCATTAATAATATCTCTAAAGTCATCTTCAATTCAGTGATTCTCAAATGAAGTATCTCTGTAATGACGTTTATTTGATCAGAATAAAGTATTGAATGTGATGGCGGAGTTGCTGTTTATTCATTTCCTTGACAGCCCATTCATCATCTCTGTGGGTTGTCTGGGTGGCTGGCTTTGGAGGCTTCAGCTTCTAGGTCTTTTGTTTTCTCCCTAAGAGGCTGCTGTGTGCAGAAGAACCACGAACTGGTTGCATTTTCAGTGTCTTTGTTGTAACGCGGGATACAGAGTTTCCTCCCAGAGAGCCGAGGAGACATTTTCACATCGTTATGGTGCCATGGTTTTATAAATGATGTGGCAGCCATCCTGGAATTAAACCTGGTCATTGTCTCCGTTGCGCAGATTAGCCAACAAAGCATGCTCCACACTACAGAGAGTATTGCCTTTTAACCGTGGCTGAAACTTGGAAAGAGAGGATGACTCAGTCAGCCTTAAACGTGGCATACAGGTGACCGTGCTTTCTAAAACGGACATCCATTTGGAATGCGGTGATAGCATCCATTTGCCTCTGTGATTCCTTTGGTCACTTTCACTGGGCAGTGGCTACTCGCCGATAACTGAGGAAACACAAAGCTATTATCAGCTCCAGAGTCAAGAATGTTTCTAGTCACTGAGTATATGACATGAGTAATATGTGGTCCCTGTTCCCAGGGAGCACACAATCCCGTGACGCAAATGAGCACAAAGGTAAATAATATATTGACAAGGCAGAAGAAATGATCAAGCACATCTTCTTCCCTTACTATAATTTCTTCTTCCACAGTGACCTTTCACATTTAGGGTACCTTCTAAATTTTACTATACAATGTGTTTATTTATTCATCAACAAACCAACCTTTACTTTAAATCTGCTATTTCCAGACCCAGTTTTAAGTGCTGAGGAAACTAAAATGAACACATCCACATGTTAAGTAAGAAAACCCAGGAAAACACATTTGCTGACTATTTAGAATTGTAGGACGACATAACGACATCTCTGTAGGGTCAGGGAAAACCTTGAGGAAAAGATAGTAATGTTGAGATACGTAGGGCAAATGGGATTTAATCAAGGCAGAGGAGCAGAAATAGGGGATTGGGAAGCAGGGCAAAGGATAAGAACTCACACAGTACTGGGAAAATGCACTACGATCCCTGTAGCCTACAGAAAAACCCAAGAAAGGGAGCTGCAGGAGATAAGACCAGAGAGGCAGGTCAGGGTCAGATAGTGGAGACTCTCACAGCTCATAGTCAAGATTTCGAGGTTTGTACTGAAGTCAGTGGAAGTCTTGAAGGGTGGCATGCTTAAGTCTGTGCTGAAGGCACTCCCAGACCACTGCGTGCAGAAGAGGTCACTCCCTACTAACTGGAGGTTGTGGCTTCACACAGGGACACCAGTTAGAGACTGTGACAGCCAGGCAGGAAATGGCCTGGGTTAGGATTGTGAAGGGAACCATTTTGTTTGCTATCAAAGAAATTTACAACATAGGCATAGTAGGTTGGGGAACTCCTTTCTGTAAAACAGGTGGCTTTTCTGTACCCCAAAAGACACATCAATTTTAAGAAATAGTTGAAAAGATCTTGCAGTTAAGCAACCATTTTAAAATTGCTGTCTGATTTTGGGCAATTGCCTTAATTGCTCTATGCCTTCATTTTCTCATCTGCAAAATGAACATAATGATAGTACTAGGACCTTTCTTGCAGAGTGGTTACAAAGATTAAATGGAGTGATAATTATAAACACTTACAACAACCCTTAGCACATAGCAGTGATTCAGTATGTATCATCTATTCTCATTGCCATTACCATTGCCATCATCATTATTGTGAAATAATGTATGAAATTCATAGAAACAAATGGAAGGATGCTGAGATTGATGACAGCAACTTGCTAACATCTCAGAGAGTTAGTGGAGGCATCAGGGTTTTTTGAGCCAGTGTTTACAAAGGTAGATGATAATGACTTGAGAGCAACCCATTCAACTTCAGAATGGAGAATAGATTTATGAGGATGGATATGATAAGGAAGAGAAAGAAAGATAATACATACATCAATTATAAGAGATGAGATCACAAAACTACTAAATAAATTAAAAACAGCAAAGAATAAAGTAAAATGGTTGAAAATTGAATGTTGCAGAATAAAATCTTCAGATAATCACAATGAACACAGAGAAGAAAAAGAGATAGTGCAAATGGAAAGGAGATAGATGTGGACAGCAGTGAACGAAAGGATAAATAGCATCCGTACATAGTAAATTCAACAAAAGATACTTAAAGATACAATACAAGCATATTTTTAAAAAGCAATAGAGAAGTGAATTTGTCGCTAGGAAATAAAATGCTGATAAAATTGAAGCATGTTCCAATGGAATTAATTGGTTATTTTTTCAGAGATAAAGAATTCTTCAGGTATCCCAGCAGGGGGGGGAAAGCCATCTACAAGGAGAATAAATAGGTTAGCTTTCTGACTCTGTGCAGTGATATTCAGTGCTGAAAAATAATGACGAATTCCTATGTAGTTCTAGTGACCTGAATGGAGATGAAAGTACAAGAAATACAGTAACCATAGGCCTTTCTTACAATAAACAGAATAGACAATGAAGGTAGAAACACAGGATTTAAAAATGAAAAGCTGTGTTAAAAGGCATGGAACACTTACTGAGTTCACGTAATACATAGCTAAGACTTAGGGAATTATATATGAGGAATAGAGTGTGGATATTATAAACCTTGATAATGTAAAAATAATAATAATATAGCTTACGACAATTAGAAGAAGAAGAAGAAGGTGGAGGAATTGTTGGTAGGCTGGTCTCACCCTCTGGTCTAATATATTTCTTAGAAAAGAGTAAATGGAATATTTCTGAAACTGAAGCATGTAGTTAAAAAAATGAACGAGTCCAACCTTACAATTGTTTTCACAATCTTTTTTCTTAACTACAGAGGAACACTTTTAGTAACTAAAATATCTTTTGAAGAAATTTTTGTCTGACATTCAATAATTTCTTCAATTTCACTTGTTTATTAAAAGTTCAATATTATAGAAATTAATGAATGGCATTTATTGGAATAATTTTCCCTTTATAAATTATTTCTATATTTTCATAATTTTATCTTTTTACTACATATATGCATAAATTGATATCTGGAATTATGTTGTATAATGATAATAATAATAATAGAGCATTTCTTACTCAATACAGGACTTTTCTGAGGATGGTAATACTTTATTTAATCTCCTAACAACATTAAGAGGCAAGTACCCTTACTGTCATCTCCATTGTAGAGATGAGGAAATTTAGGCAGAGTAAAGTTTGGTAAATTACTCAAAGCAACATAAATATTAAGTGATAAGAGCCAGGATTTTAACCCAGATAGTTTTAATCACCAGCATTAAAATTGGTAGGCAATGAGATTTTTATGATGAGTTGTTTCTCTTATTTTTACAGTTTTTTCTTTATATCTTGAATTTTACATTATATATATGACCATATACACACATAATTTTACCATATATATATATATATATATATATATATATATATATATAAAAATTTGCATATATATGTGATTCACATGTAAAGGGGGAAAATAGAAATGTGTGAAGGGAGAGTTCAAAGGAGATAGAAGTTGAGGGAGATGACAGACAGAATGCTGAGAAACATGATGAGGGCTAAACCTGACTAGCTAGAACTATCAGAAAAGAGCCTTAAAAATTCCAGAATAATGTAATATTCAATATAAATGCATTTTCTATATGCTATTGCAATGTGAAGCCACTAAAGGAATAATAATCTACTAAATGTAGCTGATGAATCAAGGACACATTACCAAATTTGGATTTACAGTGGAGCAAAAATAAGTGTTAATAACAAGCAAGGAGACACAGAGTAAATGTTGAGAGTTTAGCAGACGATAGAAATTAAAGCTGAAGGTGACTGTGAGAGATGCAGAATTTCAGGAATTCCCAGAAGCACTGCGAAGGACTTCCTACAGGATGTGGGATCAGTTATGATGAAGTTCAGTTATTCAAAGGATTTCAGTAGACACTGTCATCTGAGTCACATACCTATCTTCAAACCAGCGCTGTCTGGTGTTTTATTATTCCCATTCTGATATCTAGAAAATCCAGTGAGTCTTGGAAAAGGAATAAGGCTTGCCCAAGGGTACCCAGGCAGCTCAGTGGCAGAGGATAAATTAATACAACTTTGTGTTTGCAAAGTCTAAAATCTTTCACTGATACTTTCTCTTCTAAGAGAAAGTATCTATTATCTCAGCTCAAAAGATATATGTAACCTCAAAAGTGGGATAAACCGTGGGTACTGTTTTATTAGCTACCTATTCAAGCTCACATATTCTAAAACACTGTCAGATGTATTAATAGTTATTCTTCAAGTCAGTGTAAGCCTGTAATTCAATCATTTGTCAGTTTAAAACTTAGTTTTGGATCAGATTCCCAGGAGGTATCATGATAAATTGTCTCCTATGTGATTAAAGATCATGAGTTACAGCAGTAGAGGGTACCAAAGGGAAATGTCCATCAAAGAGCATAATTCTGTCCCTTGACATCGTGATGTTACACAGTATCCCATGACGTCTCCTAGAGAAGTCATCCATTTTCCTTGTGGACTCAATCCTTGCCTCTTAAATGGCTAGACCTTCTGCTGCTCTGAGATGTGTCTGCTTCTACCATCTCTTGCCTGGCTTTGGCAATCTCTACCTTTGTGCTCGCCTGTGCTAACTCTGTAGCAGGCATACAGGCTCTCATGCTTAGCCATCTTCCCCTTGGAGCATAGCCCATGGAATCTATTCAGAGATACACAGTGGAGGATGGTGGGGGGTGCTTTAAGAAATTCTTTTGTGCAGTCAAACCGTGATCCCATGCCCACCATCTTAATCTTGTTATGTGGGATGGAACCATCAATGGTGCCACCACTCTCAATGGCCCCAGAAAGGAAAAGGTGACATCTGCTTCTTTAGCTCTCAGCTATCTGATCTTCAAAGGAGGGTTTCCTCATATCTGCATTCAATCAGCAAATTCTGCGCCCTTCTGCTCTCACTGTTATGTGGTTAGTTGCCAAAAAAGAAAGAGACAACTATCTTTATTTGAAGTGCCAAATGTTTCTTGCTGAGTGATATTGTTTATTGAGCTCTTAGGGTGCAGTTGGGTAAAACTTTCTAGAAATAAGACCCATGGAACTATGTAAGAGACCTCTAATTCTTAATGATTTCTGAGTTCATGTATTTCAAGAAGTCCAGTGATCCATATCAAATATCAAAATGGTGGGAAAGCCCACAGAAATGTTAACTTGTAAAGGAATTTAGCATCTATGAGACCAAATTAAAAAAAATTAATAGTGTTATTTTAGTGGCTTAATTATGCCTGGATTAGTTAATTAGGTAATTAACATAAAAATGTGATTTTCATATCTGTATATTAATAATAGAACTGTTCATAAGCTTAGCAAACTAGACTGAAATTGAAAAGTGCTAATTAATTTAAGAAATAGAATCTTCAATTACTACAGTATTTTCTCATTGTCTTCTTCAGAGAAGTGGTATAACACATAATTAGCTGAGCCACCTTTCTCCCTGCAAATTGTATTTCCTTTCTTACTTTTCCTTTCTCTCTTTCTCTTATTTTTTTTGCTTTTTATATTCTTTTAAAAGAAAATTTAAATATGATCAAATGTATTTTCACATACCTGTCATAAAATAATGCACACGATTCCTTTTCTATGTTTCTACAAAGAATTTCAGTAAGCCTTGTATCTTTATTAAGTTGTAATTCTTACTGAAAAATAATTTAATTCACAGGGAACATTTCTTAGGAACAAGATGTAGCTTCTGATAGAAAGTCCCAAAAGTCCAGTGGCTTAAATAAATAGAAAGTTACTCTCTTTTATATGATGGTTCATCCAGTTTCACTTCTGTTTTCTTCCCTCTGGGGCGGGTTGTGCATAGACAGAAGCCTGCTGAACAGGAAGGCCTTTCCCAGCCCAACTGGATGTAATTGCTTTCTTAATACAGAATGGTACTGATTGTTCTTCCTTCATTGCTTTTATGGTTGGAGCAGTAGCTGAGTCTGCCCCAATAAACAATATCTCCTTTCTTTATTCTAGTTCTGACCCTATTAACAATTTTAAAAAAAGGAAGAGATATGAGCAATCAAGATGTCACTTCTATTATTGATAAAGGTGATTTTGGAAATAATGGTAACTGTGAATGACTGAGATTCATTACACAGAACTAAAAAGTTATACGGAGTTACCTACTCAATTATGCAAAAGTGAGGAAATACGAGGGCTGTGGGAAAAAATCCAGCCCTGAACGCCTCTGTTTTTCATGCCACATGGCTGGATACTTTCCAGACAGCCCTCGTCCAAGAAGTGGGGAAGAAGAGTTTGCTCCTTCACATAGAGAATCAAGGAGCTGACCAAGAAAAATCAAAAGGGATTACAAGTTAATAAACAGAATTCTTAAAAGTAAAAATGTTACTTTGACATGCACAAAGAAATTTGTTTTTTATTCTCTTATGAGGATGCTAAATTCTGCAGATCTGGGACTGTGACAACAATACTGTCCATGCTATGTAGATTTTAAATTAATTGATAAAAAGTTGCATAGATTTTAGTTGAGCTATTTAGAATAATATTTTAAGATCTCTAGGTGGTAATATATGATATATAGACATATATTTAATGAACAGTTCTATTACTAGTATACAGAGAGCTAATATAGAAAGAATAATTCTTGTGTTAATTATCTAATTGACAATTCAGCCACAGTTCACACAGTATTAATTTTTCTTAATTTGTTTTCATAGATACTAAATTTCTTTATAAGTTAACATTTCGGTGGGCTTTTCTACCATATATATTTTATCTATTATCTATCTGTGTATCTATGTATCTATTTCTCTATCTATCCTTCTTTCTATCTCCAAACATCTTTTGAAGGACACTGATTGTTTCCATGTCTTGGCCACTGTGAATAATGCTGTAATAAACATAGGGGTACATATATCTTTATGAATAAATGTTTTCAGATTTTGGGGGTAGATACCCAGTGGAGGGATAGCTGGGTCACATAATTTTAGTCTTAATTTTTTTAAAAAATCTCCATACTGTTTTCCATAGTGTCTGTACTAATTTACATTCCCAATAACAGTGCATGAGAGTTCCTTTTTTGACAAAAGATTTAAAAGGATACAATGGAAAAAAGAAAGCCTCTTCAGTGCTGGGAAAATTGGAAAGCCACCTGCAAAACAAAGAATCTAGACTGCTATCTGTCACCATGCACCAAAATTAACTCAAAATGGATCAAAGATCTAAACATAAGACCTGAAACAATAAATTGCATAGAATAAAACATAAGTACTAAACTCATGGACCTTGTTTTAGGGAGGATTTTATGAATGTGACCTCAGAGGCAAGGGAAGTAAAAACAAAAATAAATGAATGGGACTATATCTAACTGAAAAGCTGCCCAGCAAAAGAAACCATCCACAAAGTGAAGAGGCAATCAACTGAATGGGAGAAAACATTTGTAAACAGCACCCCCGAAAAGGGGCTAATACCCAAAATATATAAAGAACTCGTACAGCTCAACAACAAAAACAAACATGAGGGTAAGTGGGGAGGAGGTGGTTGAGAAGAGAGGGCTGTCAAATATATCGTGATGGAAGGAGAACTGATTCTGGTGGTGAACACATAATGTAACACAGAGACGATGTATTGTAGAATTGTACACCTGGAACCTATGTAATTTTTATTAACTAATGTCACCCCAATATTTAACAATAAAAACCCCGGACAATCCAATTAGAAAATGGGCAGAGGAACTGAACAGACACACTTCTCCCAAGAAGACATACAAATGACCAACAGATATATGAAAACGTGCTCAACTTCACTAACTCTGAGGGAAATGCAAATCAAAATCACAATGATACCACCTCACACCTATTAGAATGGCCATTATCAACAAGATAAGTAATAGCAATATAGCATTTAACATAGTTTGTCTGTAGTTACACACGTTTTGGTAAAGGTGTGGTAGGAATTGTGTTAAACCTCTAAATCAAGTTGGTGGAACCCATGTCTTTACTATATTGTCTTCTAATCTGTCTATATGATATGTCTCTCCAGTTATTTAGATGTTCTTTGCTTTCTTTCATAAGGGTTTTACAGTTTCTATACATAGATCCCATTTGTGTTTTGTCAAATTTATACCTAAGTATTTCATTTTTTGAGTCATTGCAAATGGTTTGTGCTTTGAATTTTTGTATTTGATAGATTTTTGAGGTATAGAGAAATATGATCGTGTTTTGTTTGTTGATTTATATCCTGTGACATACTACTGAAAGAGTAATTTCTAGACTAAGTTGATTCTAAAATTAATCTGCAAATGATAACTTAAAACAAAACAAAGGAGCAGTTGTTCCACCAGATATTAAAGTACAATATACAAGATGGTAGTAATTAACACAATATGCTTTGGGCATAAGACAAGACAAACCAACGACACACAATAGAGCATCCACAGACTCATGTATATATGTGGAAAATTGTCATTTCAAATCACCTAGAAAAGTCTTAAAAATTATTATTTTAGAATGATTTTAGAAGAGCTGGTTATTACTAAAAATGAACTTAGAATGTGCAATTCCCACTATTACAAAAGTGCTAGGAATCCTAGAGTCAAACATATCTACTATAACAAAAGTATTAGAAAATAGAGGGTCATGTTTTTATAATTTTGGGATAGGAAAGCCCTCTTCACAAAGATATAAAAGTTTGAAATATGTGAAGGAAAGGGTTGATAAGTATGACCCTTAAAATATCAAAACGTTTGTTTCATAAGAGCCACCAAACAAAATAAAAACAAGTGACATTCTGAAAAAAAAAACCCATAAAATTATTAATATACTAAATACATAATACTTATAAACCATTATTGAGAGAAAACAACCCTATTAAAATGGGAAAAGATATATAGACAGCTTACCAAAAAAATACAGCAACCAATATGAATCTTTATTAGTAATCAATAAAACTAATATTTTTTTACTATCATTTTCTCAGACAACTGGCACTACCTAGTGATAACATTAAGGAGAGGGCAAAGGTACACTTAAAAACTACTATGAAATTGTAATTTGTCACCCTTCATGGAGGAGAACATATTAAAAAAAAGAAAATACCATGATGAGCCTAACAAGAATCAGAAAAATTAAGGAAAACAAATAAACAAAC
Source organism: Lyroderma lyra (assembly GCA_004026885.1). Classification (NCBI taxonomy): domain Eukaryota; kingdom Metazoa; phylum Chordata; class Mammalia; order Chiroptera; family Megadermatidae; genus Lyroderma; species Lyroderma lyra. The sequence continues at coordinate 39,618 of PVJL010002709.1, forward strand.
AAACTAATGGTTACTAGGTGGGAGGTGAGTTGAGGGACTGGGTGTGAAAGGCAAAGGGAGTATGAAGTATAAATTGATAGTTACTGGAGAGTCACAGGGATGTGGGATCAGAATGGGGAATACAGTGAGTATAAAAACTGTATAGCATCACATGGGTAGTAGACTTATTGGGGGGAGCACATCATACATTATGTAATTGTCTAACCGCTAAGCTGTCCACCTGAAACTAATGTAATATATTGAATGTCAACTCTAATTAAAAAGAAATCGTCATGGAGCTGTGTAATGCAGCATGGGGAATGTCGTCAATAATGTTCTAACAACTATGCACAATGTCAGAGGGGTGGTAGACTTGGGGTTACCCTTTGTGAGTTATGTAAATGTCTGATCCCTGTCTTTTCCTACATGCCTGAAAGTAATAAAGAATAAGTAAACAAAAGAACATAAACAAAAAAAAAACAAAATTAAAATGGCAAAAATAAAGAAAATGTGGTTATATTAAAAAGTCAGTGGGTTAAATCAGTATTTTAAAGAAAAAGAAAGTGCTCTTAGGTTAAAGAAAGCAAAGTTCTCCCCCAGAACTTGAGCCATTGCTTTGCACTTCTTCGGACTTGGCATGTGATTTGGGTTCCCATGACTCAGTGTGTGCACATGCACGCGTGTGTGTGATTTATGCTTTGACTTTAGAAAATTAATTATTCATGTTCTACATTTTATCATTTTATGAAAATATGTTACTATGTGGGCATTTTAAAATTATACTCCTCTATTAGTCAATCCTTTCCATTGGAATGGCTGTTCATTGATTCTGAGGTTACTTTATTATGTTTTTGTCTTAATTTCTTCACTTCTTTTCTTATCATTTTAGGATCTCACCCAATGTGTTCTGTAATTATCCTTTATATTTCTGTTCTGTTACCTTAATTGTATGATTTTTGCTGTTTGTGCTCTATGTTCTGAAAATAGTTCTAAATTATGTTTCCCAGACTTTCATAAGCATAGTTTCATTCTCTAAGAGATCATCTTTGTTTTCTAGTCAGAAACCAACCAAATGTCCCAATAGAGAGCAAAATCAATTCAGATAACAAAAATCAAAACAAGATGCTTTCAGGTTATGATAAATTCGAGAAATGTTTTTCAAAATGTCTGAAACGCGCTGCTCTTCCCTTGGAGTAGGCATGCAATTCGTGAGGTGGAATTCAATTGGACACATTCTGCTTTTCCCAGACAGTGCTCCCACAGGAATTATTGTCCCGCCATTCAGTAACCACTCAAGCAGGTCCCACCAAAAACAATTCCTTCGCAGCAATCTGTCTAAATGTCACTTGTTGCTCTCTGACCTCGTGGGTGGCTCCCTACCGAAGGGATCTGGAAAGCACTGTTGGAAGACTGCGATCCCGGCCCTCGTCTTCTGGCCCCCTCCGTCACAAGCCCACATCCGGGCATGCTTCACACAGGTCTCTGCTTCGGAGCTTTCTGGCCTTCGTGCTACTGTCTATCTGGGTCTTCGCCCTGGAATGCATTCCTTCCTTCTGTCGCATAATCAAAACCAACTGGGTGGTCGCCCTATTTCCACATGTCTCCTTAATGACAACACCCTCCTCATACTAGCCATGTTTGATCAATGCATGCTATTCCAATTGGATTCGCTCTCTTCCCTGAGACTCTGCACACAGGAGCAGAGATGTCAAGTTATAAAAAGCTAGTTATTGCTTGGCTGTATCCTAGAAAGAAGAGTTATGTGCTTCTGTTGACATCTCCAGATAGGTCCTGGTCCCTGGCCTTCTTCAAGGTTGGTATTCCAATTTCTTCCTTGTGTATCTTTCCAATAAATCCTTCCTTTTCCTTAAGATAATTATTTTGTTTGCTTTCTGGTGTATGCAACCAAGGAGCTTTAACCTGCCTTAAGGCATGTCGCCTCGATCTACCTTTTCCACCATTTAAAGTCAAGTTCCAAGTGTTTGTGCGCAAGGAAACTTCATGACCTTTACACAGTTGAAGACTCTCTCGATCCTCTGACCTCTCACAGTTGTTTCTTTCACCTCACTTGTGACCATCACCTCTCATACCTTCTCCAAGGTCTCTTTACCGCTGACAGATGTCACCCACGTGAGAAGAGAAGGTCATTGGCGGCAGAGTTTCTATTTTATTTTTCTCTATAGGGACCTCATTTGACACTTGCACACAGCAGATGCTCAGTAAGCAAGGGTTTGGTTCATTAACTTACATGTTAGAGAAGAGTGTCCCCAAGCCGGCAGAAGTCTCTGAGAGTGGGCTTTGTTCAGAGCCACTTTATGAACGGAAGCCACCATCTTCTCAAGAGCACCGTTTTGCTGTCACATGCTGTTCTCTTCACTGTGCTACAAAGTAGCTAATATTGTGCCTTCTCTCCGGTAGGAAATAGGAAGTTCGGAGAAGTGAGGTCACTCTCCCCAGGTTGCACAGTGACTCAGAATTGAACCCGGGCTTGAGTCCCTCCTCTGCCTGTTTATCTTGTGTCCTGCTCTGAAATGGCTCGCACGTTGCCTTATGAGGGTCTGCTGCTGTCCCAGTCACACCTGCCACTCCTGGGCACGCGCAGAAGCAGGTGGGCTGGGAGCAAGTGGGAGGGACGCTTCCTTGGAGCAGCCACTCCTTGAGCTCTGAAACAAGCGCACACACAGACAACTACTCAGGAGTGGCGGTCTGTTTCTGATGAAAGAACAGGCTCAGTCACTTCTGTTAGCCCTCCTAAGTTCCTGATGAACCAAGTCGTCATTGCAAGAGGGAAGGGGTTTTGGAAGGTGTCGCGGAGAACACGTCTCAGAGGGATTTGTACTTTGGCCGATCCTAGGTGGAGCATCGCCGTCCTTACACTTATGGGGGAATATAGACAAGCTGGAGATTTGAGATATTTCGAGTTTATTTGCATATTCTGTTCCTCTGCTTGGAATGTTATTTGTTTGTTTTTTGTGCCCTGGCCTCACCAAGGGAAGTCAACTGGTCCTTCAAGGATGTCCGCAAATGTCCCCCCCCTCATGGGGTCATCTCCAGTCAGGAGGTACCCCCATAAAAGGAATGGGAACAGGCTAAATGTGTGGGGGTGTTTCTGTCCCCACTGAGCAGGGAACCCTGCCGGACGAATTCCTCAATACACATCTCGGGCCACAGGCCCCGAGAAGGTGCTCGCATTGCTATTATGTAACTTCAGTTCATGCACCAAGCAACACATTTTCTGAAGATTTAATTAATACCCACTACATCAATGAACTAGAAACGAAGGCACAAGACTTTGTTTACGCCTTGGGCCTTTCAATCTCTCTTTATCCACATAACATAATAAAAGGGAATGTTCTCTCGGTGTGCTACGATGGTCCGATTCAGATCAATGCCACCCGAGCTGTGCCAACTAGTATATTGTGAAATACCGCATTTCACAGAAAGGCAGAGGTCCAGTTTATTTTTCGGTGGGTGTGCCCATCTGATCAGAAGACTAAACCCACTGCAGACTTTTCTCTAGACACGATACCTAAGGAAGATGAAACCGATTGCCGTCAGCTGCTGGGTGGCCGCGTAAAAAGTTAAAGCAGGTGTGTGAGATTGACACCCCCGAGACAGCGGTGGCTCCTAAGCAATGGGTTGTGGGACGTGCGACTGGGGACAGGGACGGGCGTGTTAAAAATGATGGCGAGCAACAATAGGGTTGGGAGTCATTTCGAGTGTCTGTTGTGTGTCGGGAGCCAGTGAACTTGCCGAGAAAACACTTTCAACGCGACCGAACACAATTGCTTCCTGGAAATAGATTCTGATGAGTGAATGAGACAACTCCCTTGTAGCTGTCACCTTTTAGAGGTTTTGTTTTTTATTGTATTTAAATATACAAAACATTTTCCCACACACAGTTTTGAGCACTGTGCCAGGCGCTGGCGATGCCCCATTGAGCAAAATCAGACATGATTTGTGCCCTTGGGAAGGCTGGGAGTCCAGCAGATAGACATGAAACACAACCACAAACGCAAGCTTGCTGCTGAAACTCTATGACAACAGCAGTTTTACATTAAGTCCATCGAGGTGGTTCTGAGGCTGTCGTGGGAATAGGGTGCCTGAAAGTAAAGGTTTGGGTCCGCACCTCTGCTTCAGTTAACAGCACTCAGATTGGCTTGCTGTTATCGTGTGTAATAAGCTGTTGCTTAAAAAAAAAATTCATTGCACACAAAATGCCAAAGATCTCTGAACTCTCCATTTAGGAGAGCGGGTAATGGGCTATATGCTGAAATAACTGTAATTTTCATGGAGTGCTGCTGTTTTTAGACACAGCACTTCCGTGCGTTTCTCTTCCTGAATGCCCCTACGGACCTGGGAGAAGCTTCTGGATTTTCTCAGGGAGCCAAGGTCCATGCTCTCAGATGTCCCTCTGTGGCTCCCGCGGGGTGTTGGCGTGGGGCCGCCCCCCAGCCGGTGAACGCCAAGCAGACCTGCGTCCCAGGGCCCCCGCCGCCCTCCCGTCAGATGCCCCGAGGGTGATTGCTGCTGGGAGGAGCGTCTGTCCTTTGCAAGACACGTCCTGCCTCCTTGCAAGGCTCCGTGCAGCCTGATCGCCCTGGAAAGGCCAGTGTTACTGTCTTGGTCTTGGCTGATCTGACCTTTGGCTCTCTCCACGTGTTTTATTCGAGGTCAGTTTCAGGGGTTAGTGAATCAGCAGAGGGAGAGGCTCATCAGACCCTCTGGACCCGGACTTCAGGGAGCTTCCCAGGGTTGGCCTGGTCTCTCCGAAGAGAAGATGCAGTCAGTGAAGACAGCCGCCTCCCGTGCCTCTCTGCTCCCACTCCCATCAGCCCCTGCTGGGGGTGCCCCCCCTCCCAAAAGAGGCCCCGTGCAGGAAAACTGAAGTCACCTTTTGTGTCAATCATTTGAGGAGACATTTGCCGAACTAAATAGGCTTTGGGGCAAACTTGGGTGACCGGTGAGATCACCCTGGACCCTTTCCCCTTGTCTGTAAAATGGGTGGGCAGGCCATGTGGTTCAGAGCTAGCTACACCAGCGATGAGATTCAGGGCCTCTTTGGCACAAACCGTAACAATCCTGGTCCTCATTCCTTCACCTTACCCCGCTGACTGTACCTCACACGGACCCTTTGACTATCAGTCTCTTCATCTGCAAAATGGGTTCCAGACCTGCTTTCACAGAATGGGGAAAATCAATTAAGATGATAGCTATGGGTCCGTTCTCATCATCAACAGCCTTGTCCTGGTTCTCCTTGCCCTTGACCCCTTGTCACCTGTCCTTGTTACCTTCCGTCTCCTTTGTCATTCACTAGATCCCTTCTATTTACTTTTGATAATCCCTCAGTCCTGTTAACACTGCATTTGGAGCCTGCATGATGTGATTCTGTTTGTGACTCACACACGACTCGTCATTTATGTAATGAATGCCTCCTGAAGGCAGGGTTCAGGGCCGAGCCTGGGGATACAGCAGGAAGCACTGCATCCCTCAAAGGCTTCACAGTCGACCAGGAAGGCCGGCTTCGAGGGCATGACTTCAACAATAAGCAGAAAGTGCTCAGCAGGACATTTCTCAAAGGAATCTGTTGTTCACAGGTTGACATCTGAAGGACTCCTTCCATCTTAATTCCACACACGTTAGTTCTAACTGTGTGCCAGGTCCTCCTCTAGGCCCTGATAGTTCAGTGGTTAGCAAAACGGACAACATGACCAGCCCTTTTGATGGTTCCATTCTATTGCCTACCCGCCCCAGGAGCATGAAGAGGAAGAAGGGTGCAAGGGGTGAGGCAGGAGACTGGCCAAGGTTCTGAGTGTGCTGAGTCCCAGTGAGGACCCCCAGAGGGCTACGGGTCCCCAGCCAGGTCACGTGGGTCCCCTTCAGGGCTCCTTCCCATCAGTCCTGCTGTATAACTGTGCATCATTCCAAAACTATTTCTGCATTTGTGCTGAAATCCTCACGGAGGATGGTGTCTGCTGCACCTCTGAGGAGTCCCAGCAAAACATCCACGTGGCAATTAATTCTGAAATTGGAGATGGGAAAACTTGGTCACCTTCAGGCCACTGGGACATCTTCCCTGTGCTAATGAAATCTGGTAACTAGCGTGTTTCCCTCCTGCTTGTCTGCTAGACAGCTGCGGGACAAATTAGTTATCAAGTATTTTGAACGTATCACGTGTTTCAGATATTGACTCCCCATGCATTCCTTTGTTTCAAATTTGTATTTTGGTATCATTGCTACGTGAACGCCCTTCTTGGGGTGAGTGTAGACCCCACATGCAGGCTCTGGTGAGAAAACTGTTAGGAACGATGACTCAGAATTATCTGGGGTGTTTTCACTCTCTCTCACTGTTGACATCTTCCTTTATGGTGTCACTTTTATGTCTCTCCCAGCTGAGAGTCTCTGTCCGTGCTTCCCTCTCGCTGCTAGCTTGGCCCTCCTTACGGCTTTGTCTTCCTGTGTCGCTCCATCTCTCACTTTTCATTCTGAAAAGTATTTTGGCTTTTGTTCACACGACTCCCCGCCTGGAAGCTGGAGTCCTCCTCTTCCCATGGCTCCTCGTTTGCAGGTCTCTTCCTGCCGACCGCGTGCTTGTCCTTGGAGGCTCAGTCCGCCCATCACTGGTCGGGGAAGTGTCCTGGACTTCTGTCCCTCTGCAGACCCCTTCCACTCAAATCTCACTGCTTCTCTTGATGATAATCTTTCACCATTTTATTAGTTTTTGTTTTTCCCCTACTTGGTTCCTCTACGTGTGGCTTCCCTGGGTCACATTGAAAGAAGAAGAATTGTCGTGGGCCACACGTAACATACACTCACAGCAACGACAGCTGATGAGCTAAAAATAAGGTCACCAAAAAAAATCTCATAATGTTTTAAGGAAGTCTACGAATTTGTGTTGGGCTTCATTCAAAGCCGTCCTGGGCCACCTGTGACCCCTGGGCCGCAGGATGGACAAGCTTGCTCTACTCTGTCTGGACAACCCTAACAGAGTTAGCTTCTCATTTCTGTACCTCTAGCCCCTGAAACCGTGTGTGGCCCAGACTAGGATGCACTATGGGATGGGGGCAGGAAATTGAGACTCTCTTTTGTCTATCTCAGGTCAGGATAGGACCTTTTTCTGAAGCAGGTACCAGGTCGGTATTCCATCTGTCTAACACTACAGAACAAGAGTTAAAGTCCTTGCCCACACATTGAGACGAAACCCAATGTTCCTTCCCAAGGAATGGACTTCCCTGAAATTTCTTCTTTTGCCATTTTTCTTCTCTCTTGTCTAGACCCACACTTTGTGTCAACTTGTCCCCACACTTACCACATTCTTAGAATTCATCACCCTCCCCTATACATGATATATGTATTATAATATATTTTACATATGTGTATGTATGTGTGTATATAACAGCCCCTATCGACCTTTGCTGAAATCCAGGCTTCGCTCTTTACTGGGAAGTCTCCTGACACAAAGTTCGACAGTGTTTACTTGGGGAGGTTGGGGATGTAGAAGTCATAGGCATGACAGCCAGCTCCACGTTTCTGTCAGCGACTGCAAACGAGTCACCAGCTTTCCTCCTCTCTAAAGTGAGGACCACAACTCCTTGTAAGAATTGCTGAGACTCTCCAGTGACATGAACACAGAAGAGAGTTGTTCAAACACTTTGAAAATATTAGTGACAATTATTAGTGCACTTGCTTTTCTTGATCCATTCCTTCTCCAGTCTTTGGCTTATTTACAATGTCTGATTTCCAGAAAGGATTCGAGGTAATTGCCTCAGCAATATACCTTTGTAAAACTGTGAATTCAATTTAATAAATATTGATTTCCTGTTATAGTCACTTTATTGAGCAATTGCTATGCCCTGGGAGTGGCACAAATCATTTCGCTAAAACCACGTGCATGTGCGCGCGCACACACACACACACACACACACTTGAGGAAAATATTTTTGTTTACCTTTGCCTGAAGATGATTGTCTCGAGACTTCTGGGTATTAAATAACTTGATCCAGGCTTCGCATAGTCTGGAGTCCAGACTTAATCCAGAACGTGATGAATCCATGTGCACATAACCATTACTCTATACCACCCACCATGTTCTGTGGCCTCAAGTAGAGAGCACTTTCAAGGTTCAATGACTCTCCTTCTACAGTCTTTTCCAAACATCATTCTGGCAGCTGTCCTGAAATTCTTGTCAAGTTAATGAATGGCATTTGTGTTTACAGACCTGCCCAGGGGCTCTATCTTCCTTGAGCAGGTGACTCATTTTCTCTTTGTAATTGTCATCTCATTCGTCAGTCAATCTAATTGAATTCTAAGCTCCTTAGAAAAGACTAGGAGGGATATCTATGTCTTCTATTCCCTTCCTAGTTTTTTTTTTTTTTTTTGGCACATGTGTAATGTGAAAAGGTAATTACATTGTAATAGGAGGGTAACAAGTTTGTCATATATCAATTTCAACATTCAGGTTCTTTTATGTTTTTCCCTTGATGGCAGAAGCTATTGACTTAGAAAATAGAAATTGGACGTTCTGGGTTGTGAGAGGATTAAGACTGTGCCCTAAGGCTGACTTCAGGTGGGGAGTGAGAAGATGGAGGCTCAGATCGGAGGGGTGACTGTGGATTTTGAGTGGCACAAATTCTCATCTATCACATGACTCATCCTGGTGCCTCTGAGAGTGGCAGCATGGACGAGTGAAAACAGGAGTAGACTAGAACTGGGGAGATTGAACAGCGGGTCCCCTCTGCTGGGTGTGGCACTTGGTGCCTTTGACCATTCATTTGGCTTCTCTAGCAAATGGAGAGCAGTGTTTAGTGTGCAGGTATCATAACGGCCTGTCGGGCTTGGACATTCTGTTCTACAAAGAACACAACATAGGAGACTTAATGGTCTTTGCATTCCAGGAGTTTCATAGGGAGTTCCATGCTGAATGGACATGCACATGCACAGACACACAAATACACACCTCATGAAGCTAGGAAAAACACTCATTTTATGCTGAAAATGACAACTCATGTTGTATAAATTCAGGGTTATAAAGGTAGCATTATCAGGTCGGTTCTTACAATAAAAGGAAGTCATGGAAGCAGCCCTTGAAGGACGGATAGAGAAGAGAGAGGCCTGGAGTCCAACCAGAAATACCCGGAGAGGTCAGTGAGGAGAAGTGAGAATGAGCACAGGTAGGGAAGGGATAGACTCGCGATCACGTGACTGGTATGAAAGCCAGGTGTGAAAACGGTGACTCAAGTTTTTGGAAAGAAATCACATTCGGTGCTTACATTTAGCAAATATTTGTGGAGTTCTTACTGTGTACTGGGCCCTGTGCTAAACTGCAAGGTGTGGCATTGAGCAGACAGTCTTTCTCTCCATGGAACTTCCATTCCAGAAGGCGGACCACCAATTACAACTGATTAAAAATGAGACATGACAGCACTGTAAAGGGGAAGCCCTGGAGACTGAGGAGAAAACTAGAAGCTGGTTAAGCTGTTCCCTGTCATCTCTGCCACATCAGCCATCCCCTCCTTCAACTCCACGTTCTGCAAGGCTCAGAGGTGACCATTGCTTGGTAGTCTTGCACAGCTCTTGGTATGTGGCTATTTAATTGCCTGTGTTTTCTCTGTTGTGAACTCATAGAGACCAGGGAAGGTGCTGATACCCCAGAGCTTGGCATACACTAGGAGGAGTGAGAGAGCAAGTATCACCTTTCACCCTCTATGAAGAACACAGGCTCATGTGCAGCTTTTGTCTAAATGAACTCTGCCATGCTAGTTCCTGTGCTTTTGTGAATTACCCAACAGGGTGCATTCAGGATTCTTTGTCCCGATCCTACACGTATATTGTTCCTTAGCAATTCTGTGTAGGAAGTACATGTGATCTAAAACTACGGTGAATGTTTAAATTAGAAATTTATTACAACAAAAGACACATTGCCATGAATCCCCCCCCAAAAAATAGCCCCCTCTCTTCGAGCACACGTATCCCATCATTCCTGCCGCTGTCGGATGCAGTCCTGGAAGTCCTCTTTCGAGACTGTCTGTAGTTGCCCCATCATGGCTGCCTCGATGTCCTGAATCGATTCAAAACGTTTACCTCTCATGGTCATTTTGACTTTGGGGAAGAGCCAGAAGTCACACAGTGCCAGATCCGGTGAGTCAGGTGGATGAGGACACACTGCCATGTGTTTATTTGAAAGAAATGTATCCATGATTTGTGGCTCACCTTACAACACACCTTCTCTCAGCTCACAACCAGCTGACTGCACCGAACAAGTCGAAACGTGTCACGAAGGTTCACATGCCGCTTCCCATGTCCCAGATCCCTGCCTTTCTGCTGGATGGAGCCGGGCAGCAGCATTCGCTGTCACTGTACTTCTTTTGTTTTTTATCACACCTCATATCACTTACTCAGCAGGCAGACATTAGCTCCGTTCAGAAGACGAGCGATAGTTTAATGTGTGCATGGATGTTTTGGGCTGCGCCGTGCGGTACCATCATTAATGACAAAGAGGTGTGGAGAGGCAAGAGGAATCAGGGAGTCTTTGATTATTGTTTTGGAATGTTGCATTGTCATCCCTCTTTTCCATGACTCAAATCTTAGGTTTACAATGAGAAGTAGATGGGATTTCAGCAGAGAATTAAGTAAATATTCATATTAAAATTTTAAAAAAGGATAAATAGAATATAAGGTGGAATGAAATGCAAATCGGATTTGGGCAAACACTTTCATACAGGCTGACCATCCAACCCCATCCATTCGCCTCAGATTCCTACGGTGTTGTCTATGCACAGTTCTCTCACATGTTGCCACTCAAGGGCATTTGATGTTTTCTCTCTCTGGAAATTCATTTGCATTTAAATGATTTGAAATAATCATAAAAGCCAAGTGCTATGAAGTTTGAAATTAGTTACTGTCTATAAATTGCGATGCCATTAAATGATGATTGTGGAGAGCTTTGCTGTCTCAAATGTAGGCAGATTAAAATCTAACAAAGTACACCTTGTACAAACCTGTAAAGAATGATGGGAAACAGACTTAAAATGATTTATTCTCCTACCAGTGCCTATAAACTCAGTTCATTTGAATTTATTCTTACAGTAACAAACTTTCATCCGGCCTATATCTGTCCTCTTTGAATCTATAGATGTTTTCTAGAACTTGCCAAATTCCTTATCCTTTATGAGAAAATGATAGGAGAGGAACTGGACTGCATTTTTCTTTTGAAACCAGAGGATCTGGGTAACTTGTTTTGGAAGAGAAGGTTGGAAATGAGCAAGCCTCAGGTTAGTTATCTCCAAAACAGTAACACATTTGCAGGCCTCAGGTTAGAGTTATCTCCAGTACAGTAACTGCTATTCCACCCCTCCTGGCAGACCCATTTAGCAGTGTGGCAGTGGCTCAGAAGTCAGACATGTTGGTTTCAAATGACAATTCTGTCATTAGCTATATAACCCTAGGTAAGTTTCTTGATCTATCCAATGACAAACTGGGAAATAATGACAACAACATCTGTGTTAGAGGATTATGAGGAGGGTAGAGAGATGCCTTAGGCACTTCGTACAGTGCCTAGGGCATGGCACGTACTCCATGAGTGGGAGATGTTATCTTTCACAAGGCTTATCAAAGACATTCCACCTTTGACTTTCTTCCAAGTCTCGATGCTTGAGATGGTTTTTACACATGGTTTCAAAAAGTATGTGATGCTCATTCCAATAAGAAGGGAGGTATATGTTTCTTGTTTCTTCCCTTTGAACCTGGCCTCTGGATTTTTGACCAAAAGAATAAAGAGGTAATGACACAGTGCCAGTTCCTGGACCCAAGCTGGAAGCAATCGATAGTTTCTGCTTTCTTGCTCTTGGGATTCTAATTCTTGGAAGACAGCTATCATGCTATGAGGAAGTGCAGTCATCCCAGGGAGAAGCCCATATGCAGAGAGAAACTACGTTTGTGTCCCATGGCTGCCATTACAAAGTAGCGCAAACAACAGAAATTTATTATCTGACAAATCTGGAGGACAGAAATCTGAGATCAAGGAGGCCAACAGGGAATCGGGATTGATTCCTTCTGAGGATATAGGGAAGCATCTCTTCCAGGCCTCTGTCCTTGGCTGGTGGGTGGCCGTGTCCCCCCTGTTTTATTTCTGGCTGCCTTCAGTAGGCTTCATCATCCAGCTGTGGCTCCCAGGAACCAAACCCCAGAACTATATGGGGTTAAACTACACAGCCTTCTCCCCCTACCCCTTCAATCCAAAAGTGTAGAGTTTGAACACCTGACCACATACCAAAACCACCCCTAATGTCACTTAAACACACAGTTTGGCTGTAACAAGGAGGTGGCAATGAGAGAACTTTTGAAGAGAATAGGCTGGAGTATGAGAGAAGAAGTGGGATTAAGACAAACTTTGCAAAATGAGTCATTACTTGTTTTGACCTTTCCTATTCTAATGTCCCCGAAGCCTGTTGACATAAGTAGCCTGACTGATACACTCTTATTGAGATGACTTTCAGTGACAACATCAATGCAAAGCCTCTTCAACTCCATCTTGGCAATTTTGCATCGCCTTTCTTGTTTGTTTCTTATCAGTTCTCTTTCCATTTAATATCACCTTTGGGGGAATCAAGACATGTTATTTGTCTCCCAAGCAGGAGCGAAGATAGATTTTTACACCTGACACAACTGGGAGTGGGAACATCCATGGCAAATATGGCCCAGAGTCTGTAAAGAGTACCAGGACGGAAATCGAGAAGACCCAGACTGTATGTCAAGTTCAAAGGACAGGACCAGAGTTAAAGTAGAAGATAAAACAGCTTGGAGCTGATTGCTGCTGCACTCCCTCTTTGGTTTTCACTGTCATACAATCAATTTTTCTTCCAGAAATAGATGCTGGGAGAAGATGGGAAAATCCCATTAGCTCAGAGGGCCTGGGTGAGGCTCCCTGCAGAGGGAGTCCTATTACAACCAGATGCAGGGGGCTTGGAGCTGTTATGGCCTGTGGCCCCAGAGTACTGGTTCAGTGACTGGACGTGGTAGGCACAGAGATGGAGCTTGAGGAATGCAGACGGGTTCCACACACTTTGCCTAGTGGCTCAAACTCCAGGTACTGAGCAGATGGTCAGAAGATATACCTTTGAAACTATGGAAAATATTTTGCAAAAAAAAAAAAAAAAAATGTATTCTTAAGCTCAAAGGCTGGAGTCATTACAGGAGCAAAAGCGTAGGCCGATACATGATCACCAGCACTACAAAGATTAAGGGGAAACGTGGTGATTTTCTGGGACCGCTGATCATCTTCGGACAACCAAGCAGATCGTCCGAACCTCAAACCTCCATCTTTACAATAAGCTGGTTGACTGTATAACACAAAATCTCCAGCTTCACTTCTGCTTAAAAGTTATACTCTTCGTTCCGTCCACTCTTTGCCACCTAGAATATTCACAGTTTATTTATTTACTTTTACCTTAGTGTTTTATTTTGCTTGGATGATCTTCTTCCAGTTTAAGATGCAGCAATTGCTCCTATACCTGAAGTGCAAAGAAATTCACATTAATTTGATATTCTTGGGCCTCAAAGTTCATTGCGAGAACCAAACTCAAGGGATTTACATGCTGACAGATGGCGTGGCTATACTCATTACATGTGTTACACACTATAGATTTTTCCTTAAAGTCAAACTTACCAACTTGTATGTGATAGAGGATGCTCAGGGATAAGACAGAAGAGAACCAGCAATTGTGTGTTCTGCATTTAAGAACTCAACCGAATAAATAGTGTACTTCTTGATAATAGGGTACATAATGTGCATTTGTACTCACCAAAGAGTTAGTGCCATATAAACATGTGGAGGGATAAAGTGGCTGGTTTGAAAATGACCTTGTAGCATTGACCTCAAGAGGAATAAAACAAGAACTGATATGATCAGTTACTGAGTAGTTAGCCTTTTCTCTATTAAATATTTGTTGTGATATTTGTCGATCTGTGGTCAGAGCCAGAAGATTAAATCATATGACCACAGCTAACAGTTCAGGTTGTCATTATTTATAGTTCATACATGACTGTGTAATTTGAATTCCCAACCTCACGATCAAAGCAAAGCAAAACAAAGCGATACAGTCCTCCCTGAGAGCTTTGTTTGTCTCCTCTGGGAGGTGGGGGGATTACTCCCTGGCCAGTCAGGACAGACTAGAATCAGTGCTGTTAGAGAGGTATCAAAAAGTCTGTGAGGAAATACAAGTGATCTGGGTAGGCCTTACAAGATGTACAGGAGTTTGGCCCCAACACCCTGGAAGGCAGGACTCATGACAACTTTCCTTTGTTTTCTAATCCATAGCGCCACGTCTGCTTTGTGGCAGTTGTTAATATCCATGACGGTGCTTGTGGCTGCAACTAAGAGAAAACTCAACTTCACTGACTTAAACCAAAGGGGCATGGCCGTAAGTTAGTTTATGTCTATGGATAGTGCAGTTCCTGAGTCGGTCACTGAGTGTGTCAGCAATTTCATCAAGTACTGAGGTTTTTCCCATCTTTCAATTTTACTATCTTCATAATTTGACTTTGTCCTTAGCCAGACCCCTGAATGGTCACTTTCGGTGGAAGAAGAACTGTGCATCCCTACGTTTATGTCTAAGAGTTATGGGGTTCTCATGGAAGGCCCTCTGGCAACCTGGCCCCCCAACAACTCATTGACTAACACTGAGCAATAGACTTTCCTCAAACCGATCATTGTTAATGGGAAAAGGGTGGCAGTGTTTGGGTGAAATAAATCAGGATTTGTCTCTCAGCTCTATGGCAAAGGGGTACACCAAAATCAGGTACTGTTTTTGGGTAGGCAACTAACAGTCCTTAACTAGTGTTAAGATGAAATAGTAAATTCAATACAGCAACTAAATTTCAAAATACCTAGCTATCAATGAAAAGAAAGGTGCAAGATTTTACTCTGGTGAAGAAAACTATAAAACTACCCAAACAGACAAAAGAAAACTAATGGATTTACTTATAAATAGTACTACGTAACGAATCATTATGCACTATGCTAATTCTTTCTAAATATACACTTAATCCTATCCCAATGTGAATTCCTATTTGAAAAATTACTTATCTGGAGAAATAAATGCATAAAAATATCTGATAAACTTCTGCGAAGAACTATAATTGTATGGAGGGGTGTGGAAGGTGGACTGGAGGGATCATATTAGCAAAGATCTGCTACAGAGAAGCACTGAGTAGAGTGAAGAGGTAGCGGCATGGATAAAGACAGAGACAGGTCAATGGACAGGAGAGAACAGCAGTACAGAGACTTCTGTACATATAAAGCGTTGGCACGTCCTAGCAGAAGGTATTTGAAATCCTTGGGGAAAGAGGGGATTTGAAAATGGTGATGAGGCCAATGACTACCTATTTAGAAAACAAAGTAAAATCCATCTGATACCACCTCCTTTAAAATAAATTCCAGATGGATTTAAAGTAGGAGCCTAAAACAAGACAAACGTTAAATACTACTTCATGAAGATGTGGAGATATAGATGTAGATAGATAGAGATATGATGGCACAGACGTAGATATAGACATAGATGTAGACGTAGACATAGACGTAGATGTAGACAAAAATATAAATATAAATCTCCCCAGCCCTGGAGTGAAGATTTTTCAAAGCAGGGAACAAATCCAAGGAGTCATGAAAACAGACAGAGAGAGAGAGAGAGACAGGAAAGGAAATAACAGAGATGGAAGCTCTAAGTAAAATACTATTTCTGTTTCGTCTTAGTAACAAAATACTATGTGGTCTTCTATATAGTCCTTTCTATTAGCTACTTGACTCCTGAAGGCTTTTGAGATTGTGTAGCATTCTCCTCAATCATAAAGGAATAAATTTACATATTTAAGTTCAAATAATGTGTGCATGTGTATAAGAAATAAAATACAAAGTTAAAGAGAAATAGCACTCAGTAAAACCTTTAACAAGAATGACAAACTGAATGTTAACATCCTTCATATAGAAATAGTACTTACTAATCAATTTGAAAAAAACAAAACTGTCAACACAAATATGGGCAAAAAAAAAAAAAAACATAAACAGATGAATAAGAATACACAGAGCAAATAACAGAAGCAAGGACATTTTCTATCACAAATCATCTAGGACATGAATAAAGTGAGAGGAAGGGAAGAACAGGCACCTCCAGATATTACCAATGGGGTGAAATATTTGTACACTTTTTTGCTGTATGAACAATATCTGTTAAAATATGAGTGGGGACCCAAAATAACTGAAATTTATCTATAAAAAATGTGTATTTATTCTTACATGTTTAAACTTCAGTCACCTACAAAATACTCTTCATTTGATGCAATACACCTATCAAGACGCTTTTTCTACTGCTCAAAACAACTTTTGACTTCTTCAATTTTGATGCCTTTTTGTTTCACCTCTTCCACATTGGCAAAACATTTTCCTTTGTGGATTTTTTTCATCCTGGGAAACAGAGAAAAGTAGCCTAGGGGTGACATCAGGTGAATAGGGAGGGTGGGGCATGCGAGTCATGCCTTTTTTTGGTCAAAAACTGCCTAACACTCAGCAGTGTGGGCAGGTGTGTTGTCATGCTCCACATTGTTTGTGCAAATTACCCATCACGAAATGGGCAAACACATTGTAAGAGCCTCAAAAACAAAAAAAAACAAAAAACAAAAAAGAAACTTCACTGAAGCTGAACGCCAGCAGGTACACGGATGCAAATGGGCTCCTAGAACACTCACCTAGCGGGGGAAGTCTGTACTATAAGGGGCCCGCTCTCCAGAAGATAATTCCAGGTTTTTCTTTTTAGATGTCCTCTCATATAAAACATGCATCAAATATGCATGTTCTCTGACTCAACAATTTCACTTCACAAATGTTAATTTAATCAGCAAGCAGATATTGAGGTGGTACCGTATGCTAGATGCCGTAGTTAGACTCTGGGGATTAAAAAGATGGACCAGAGCTTTAGGTCTCCCTCCTTTTCACATGGAGTTTCCATTTTCACAAACATTTATCCTAAGTAGATGATCAGACAAATATAGAAATACATAATTGCAAGAGTGTTTTTTCCCTGTAGTTGATGATAGTTAAAGATTGGAACTCAAATGCCATCAATATGAATTAGTTACATTGATTATCATGCATTCCAGGAAAACACACTTAAAAGGTGAGAGCATAAATACATGAACTGACATAGAAAATGTCCCTGATATATTGGCAAGGGAAAGGGCAGATTACAGAACTGCAATATGGTCTACCTACAACTTAAAGGGAACAACACCTAAATATCATATAAGTTACCTCCAGACCAGTGGTTCTCACCTTCCTAGTGCCGCGACCCTCTGATACAGCTCCTCATGTGTGGGGACCCCCATAAAGTTATGTTCGTTGCTACTTCATAACTGTCATGTTGCTGCTGTTATGAATCTCATGTAAACATCTGATGTGTGTTTTCCGATGGTCTTAGGGGACCCCTGTGAAAGGGTCGTTCGACCCCCAAAGGGGTGGCGACTCGCAGGTTGAGAACCGCTGCTTTAGATGGTAGGACTGTGAACAATTTCATTTGCTTGTTTTCTATTAAAAAAAATAAAATATTACATATGTTAAATATCAAAGTGAAAACTTAATTCCACTAAAATAACTCTCATGTGAGCAATCACCCACTTCTGTCCTGCAACACAACATGTTCCTCTCAGAAATGCGCCCGTCTCCCATGCAGTCTTCCACAGAGGGAAGAAATGGCTATGCCCCCACCAGACCTGACATAGGCTAGAGGTGACATAAACAGCAGCCAGGGACAGGCCGTGCCTGAGCAGGTATGGTGGCCGGCATCAGAGCGTGCAGGTTGACATAGGGCAAAACCCCAAGGTTGACAGACAAATCTATCACCCGAGGAGATGGGCAGCTCTGGTCCTTCCAAATGCCAACGCCAAGAATCAGCCGTTCCGAAGCCTCATTATATTCTAGATTTTCAGGCTGGAAAGGATTTTGGAAAAGAATTAGCTCAACCATTGGACTTTATCATTAAAAAGCCCGAAGCTCAGTGAAGTGGGCGTGTGCAAAGTGGCTGGGGAACAACAGTCACGTGATTAGTGTCACGCACAGACTGTGACTTACTTCACAGACCCCCAGAAAGTGAGCACTGCGAGTGCGCAGGAGACTTGTGTGGGGCCACCAACACAGCAGAGGCAGGAACTGATCTCCAGCCTGCCTGTCCCCCAGACTAGTGTTCTGTAGCCCACTCAGCACCGAGGCCGTCCTGATCCCCACCCGGGACTCCTCTGCACGCGGGAGCTCCCGCCCTGGCGGGTGGCTCTGCCTCCTCTGGGCCAGCCTCCACTTAACTGAAATTACCCTTCATCCCAGGGCACCCGGAGCCCCAGGCTCAGCACTGAATTGGAATGTCACACTCTCCCTGTGGGGGTCCCCACGGCAGGGGAGGCTACAGCCACGTTGCCGGGAAAGGACCTTGCCCTCAGTGTCACCCCCTGTTCTCTTCTCTGGAGACCGTACCAGGGGCCATCAGGACACGGGCTCAGCCAGAACCAGAGCTCCAGTGGTGTCTTCAGCCATCGTCCGGCTTTATCCGTTCAGGGCGGGCTCTCCCAAACTTGGTGCTATGGGCATTGTGAGCTGGAGAGCTCCCTGCCGTTGGGGGCCTTCCGGTGCATTGTAGGATGTCGGCAGCATTGCTGGCCTCTGTGCACTACACGCCAAGTGGCACCCTCTTACAAGTCATGACCCTCAAAACTGTCTGCAGACATTTGCCCTGGAAGCTACCCCTCTCCGCCCCCCGCCCCAGGTTGAGAACCACTGGTTTAGGGAAATGGTCTCACGCTCCTCTCCCTGAACACCCTTAGGCGAACTGAATGAAAGCCTAGGAAGGAGAAGCTCACAGGTGGCTTTTCTATGAGACTCACTGACAGGTGCCCACCAGCCCGTGAACATCTGCCTCCCACGTGCCCGGGGGCTGGTGTACCTGGGGCAGGGAGCTGCTCCCCTCCTCTCCTCTTATCAGGCTGTCTCTGCCCTTCCGGCCGTGCCTCTGCCCCTCGGTGTCGTAGCCTCCCATCTCTAACTTGCAGAAGCCCTTCGGTCGGCATTTTTTATTCTCCCAGTACTTGCTTCCTGGATTCCTCTCCTATCTCTTTCGGGTTCCTTCCGGGCATCCCCGACGGTTACCCTACCGTCACTCCTTGGCCTTCTTCTGAGGACGAATTCTGGCTTCGGCTTTCTGAGGGGCAGAGTTCAGTGGCCCGCGAAGGTTGGTCCCTGTCTTTGTCGCCCTCTGCTACATGATCTTGACCAATTCAGACGTCCTCCCTGAGACTCAGTTTTTCATCTGGAAAGCAGGAGAAAAGCCTTGTCTTCCTGCACCGTGCTGCGTGTTAGGGGTAGGGAAGATTCACAGCCAGTGGGGGACACGTGGACCCCTGTCTGGGCCATGATTGGATATGTGCCACATGAGCAGCTAAAGAGCTGGTTCAGGATCACAAAAACGAGACCCACCCGTTTGCCTGTAAAGAGTCAGGGCACAGTTTGCATCGTGGGTGCTCTCAGAGCTCGATCATGGAACGACCCATTTTCGACGAAGGGAGGCTAAGGTAGTCTGTAGGAGGTGTGGCAGTTCCTGGGGAGCCCAGTGATGCAGGATCTGAGATGCAAATGATCCCAGAAATACAGCCAGACCGAGGATCTGGAAGTTTCTCCTGTGAGCACTAGAGGGATGCCAGGGAGGAGCCCCCTGTGCCCGTCACTAGATCTGACTTTTCCTGATTGTAAATGCCTTTTCCACAAACGTAGTCCACTCTTACCTGTCCTTGCAACGGGTGCTGTCTGAGTCCCAGGTAGTAAACCTGTATTTAAAAGGTTTTTATTTCATTTACACTCTCAGTGAACCCAAAAGAAGGCGCGTGTCTCTGAGGTTTAAGTGGAGGTAGGAGTGCAGGGATTAAGGCAGTGCTCAGAGCCCTTCGTGTCCAGCATGGGGAGAGTGGCCGTGTGCTTGAGACTCCTCAAGGGGCCACTGAGGGATATCACATACCTCCCCTGTGACAAACAAGCAACAAACAAACAAACAAGCACGTCAGCACACGGAATTGTCATTATTGGTGTTTTCTGTCCCCCTTGGCTACGAGCCCTTGGAAACCGGGCCAGGAATATGGTTTTATTCACTGAGGGCACTCGGCCCCCCGCTCAAAGCACGTGAATTAGCACGGCAAGGGCAGACCTCCATGAACATCTCCCAAAGACTAACCCACAGGAGGTGACACCGGGCACCCTGAGTCGTTACACCTGCTTCTCTCCCCTTTGGACCCCATGGCCACCTCTGGAATGGGGGATGTCAGCAACTGCAGCGACAGAGCAGTGAACTGGGAGCCCATGTCATCAGGTTCCTACTTCCGTCTGTTCAGAAGAAGCTAGTTTTCTCTAGTGGCCGGCACGGAGGGACAGGCAGCCTGTGCACGTGTCATTTCTGTCCTTCAGGGCCCACTGGGAAGAGGAGATGGCAGGAACTGCATGAGCCCCTCACAGTTAACTCCCCCACCCACTGCCTTGCACAGCTCATCCAAGTCTCACCAGCAAGTTGCTGCCCAGAGAAGCCTCCCTTAGTGTCCTGCCCCCTCATTTTCTCTGAATCAGCAGAGCATTTAGTGTTCACAGTTCCTGGAGATGGCATGGCGGGACAGAAGGAGCATTGATTTTGGACCCAGATGACCCTGTTTCATCACCACGCTGTGCCGTGTGATTGCTCTGTGACCCTGGGAATATATTTATTTATTTTAGCCCATTTCACTTTTATTATTAAAGAAAAGGTACTGTCCACTGTGGAGTTGTGGCGAGGACTGGCCAAAGCTGTATGTAAATGACTGCTTAATTATTGTCACATCAGGAGGGGCTTCTACAATTAAACCTAAATTCAAACCCCATCTCTGCTGCTTAATATCTGGGTGAGACTCCAGGCCAGTTCCTTAGGCTTCTCTCTCTGTCCCTCCCTGGGGTAGGTGCCTTGTCAGTCCCTGCACTGCGAGCCCCATGACGACTAGAAGCATGCCTACTTCCGGCGTCTCCAACATGTTTATGTTCTGAATAAGTAAAATATAAACATGTGCACGTAGCTGGCTCAGCAACACTGAGAAGTAATAGGAAGGAATCCACGGGGGGCTTCCTGCTATCTTTAGGGTACAACGAGCACACCCAGAGCGGCCCTGCTTACGCCCTCGCCCACCTCCCTCACCTTTGACTTTGCTCTTTTCCTGCCGGTCGTAGCTCAGTACCGCCACCCTGGTCTTGTGCTGCCCAGACGCAGCCAGCCTCCTCACAGACTTGGGGCACTTTTCCCGGACCACGGTTGCCATGGACTTCACATGGCCGGTCCCCCCAGGCTGTGCTCTGTACAGTAGACGTGGCCTCCGATGTTCTCCTTACTAACGTCCTCCTTTCACATTTCTGACCAACATGTACATTTTAGTAGAGCATACATTTGGTCTTCGCTGCCCAGCAGCTTGTGGGGTCAGGGGAACGCAACCCACTCCCCAACAGCCCGTGAGCTACAGGCGACCGCGAAGCTGATTCATCCCAGGGCTCGGGGCGGGGTCACATGACCTAGACTCCAGGAGTCCTTGAACCAACCCCTCTGCTTATGGTGAGTGAGTTTAGAATCTCTCTCAGACTCAAATCAAGACAGCCAAATGCAACTCCATTCTGGGCCATAAAAAATTACTGGGGGCTGTAGCATCCTTGTGCCTATGGACACAAATCACGAAAGTAGCCATCTTGTGAAGCGAGAGAAAGGGGTGTGTGTGAGTGTGAGTGTGTGAGAGTGTGTGTCCAAGTGTGTATGTGTGTCTGTGAGTGATGACCATCATTTGAGTATTTGGATCAATCTATACCTTAACTGGACCTGCCGACAAAGACTTCAGTTTCATAACCAATATGGTTATTTTGCTTATCCAGTTGGAGTTGGGTTCTCTGTCATGTTACAAAACCATCAAGATAGATACACTTGTTGAGTATCTGTGTTTCCTACTAAACTAAAGCTTTAGAAGAGAAGAGATTAGGTCTCTAACTTAATTATACCCCTGGTGCCCAGTATAGTACTATTGATAGTTACAGAGTAGGTTCTAAGTAAGTATTCATTGAATGGCTAGATACAGTAGAGTGTCCAACTCCATGGGGGTTCCCATCTTCTCCTGGTGAGGTCTCACTCACTTTGACTGTTTGGAGAGTTGAAAAGGCCTGAACATAGTTGGGCTGCATTTCATAATGGAGACAAATGTGGCACATTCAGAATACCAGCGTGAGCTCGCAGCTTGTCATAAAGATTTGTGTCCTGGGTGGATGTAAGTGACGGCAGTTCCTGAGCTCCCAGGGTAGGATAACGACACCTACCCTCACTGGAAGTCCTGCCTTTTCCTGCTGCGAAAATCACGCTGGACTGCCAGCACCAAGTCATGGAATCAGACATTTTAAATTAAAATAAACCCTAGGGATTCTTTAGATCGTACTTTACAGATGCAGAAACTTGTGTTCATATCATTTAAAAATTTGGTTGGGACACTCAGCTTATCCCACTTGTTCATGAGAGAAGAATCAGGACTAGAGGGGCCATCTGGTCCACTGTACTTCATGCTACCCCACAATTCTTTATCGCCCTCCCTCCCTCCCTTCCTTCCCTTCTCGCTTTTATTTAAAATGCCTTCATGGGTGACTTTTCTTGCCCTGCCAACCCCGTCTGTATTCTTCGGACTACCCGTATGAAGGCAAATACAATGTGATCTTTGCTCTTAAGTATCTCAGAATCTATTACAAGATAGAAAAAAGGCAAAAAGTAGTTATAACAACATGTAGTAACTGTCGTGGGCGGTTGAGACCCGTTTTCAGGACGCCACATTCAGTCTGCTGCTGAGGTGGGGGAATAACGCTCACTGGTGGTCTCAGAGGTTATGGAGGACTCAAAGGACACAAACCATCAACTGAGCCCTGAACTTGGCTTTCGGGAGACGTTACCCAAACAGGAAGACTAGGGTACAGGTGACTTCAGTAATCAAACATGGCAGGAGTATAGTTTGTCAGATGGATGGTGCTGAGAGATGAGGCTGTAGAGACACGTGGGGTCGGGAGTGAAGGACTTCTGACACCATCACAGGGACAGGAAGCCTGGGAGAGATTACACACAGGGACGAAGTCCGGCCCGATGGGTGTTAGAGAGTGACTGCTCTCACCACCCAGACGGAGGGTGGATGGGACTGAGTAGGGAGAGCAATTAGGACGCCGTGCCAATAATCGGGGCTGGTAAAGGCTGGTGAGGGTGTGACAACACAGACGGCTGTGACCAGACTCCCCGACAGTCTAGTGCTTCGCCGGCCTCCCCCTCCCTCCTTCCCTCACCTGTAATGATTTCTGGATGTTCTGAAGTGGAACCTGGCAGATGGCATTTTAGGAATAAACGACTTCCCGGCCCCAGGTTCCAGTCGGATTTGTATCTTTTCCTGCCGGGAGGAGACGAGAATGCACTACCTTCTTAGGGAGTTAACGATTCAACATGGAGCCTTTGCAAGAGGATGGCAAAGCGGCTGGAAGCTCGTTTGCCGCCCTAAGATTTCAAAGGACACAAGAAGGCTGATTTGTGATTGTTCGCTTTTCCTCAATAAAAATTAAACTGATTACAGGGAGCTGACAATGAGACAATGTCTTGCAGAAGTAATGTTGCTGACATTCCTAAGTGTTTACCACAAATATTCAAATTCTTCATCCTTGACATTCTTTAGAAAAATGGGGAAAATATTATTTTGGTACTGCAGTATTTGCTTGTATGCACATTTATATGCATGCATAATTATTAGAAAATTAAAAGACTTCTGCGCTTCCCACAATATTCATTTTTTAAAAATAAGCATCCTGATGGGATACCATGGAATTAAGCCCAAAGAGCTTTTACTTTAGACACAAAGAACATTTAAAGAGTGATAATATCTATTTTCTGTACAGAACTTTTTCCCATCATTAAGATCCTGGGGTTCTTTAGTGAATTCAACCTGTAGAGAAAAATTATTGACAAACAGTGTTGATAAAACAATACTAGATAATTTTACCTAGCCCTTAAAAGCTTATAGACATGACTTATTTAAATATTTTAACATACTGATGTTATTAATGTTTTATCTCAAGACAGGGCCAGAATTCTACTGACTTGTTGACCTTGGACAAGCTCCAAGCCCCAATGAGCTTCTATTTTCTCATGTGTATGAGGAGCTGACAGTCTTCTGTCAGGGGCTAGTGTGAGGACTTAGAAATCCAATTAAAACCCAGCAGCACATGTGTTAGCAGTGCTTACTGATAGCACTATCACAACCCTTCTTACAGCAGGCTTGCTTTTAGTTCTCACTTCCTTGTTTCTGGTACAGTGATCTTGGAGCCCTCCTAACACAAAGCAAATTGGTTCATTAAGCTAAATAAGTCCTAGCCTTTTGGAGTGATAGATGTCGTAGACAAATCATTTTGAAAACCTTTGCATTAATACCAAGAAGATGCTAGGAGCTACCAGGACACACTGTATCCTGTAGAATTTGTAATAGTGCACCCTTATCTGAGATCTTTGCTTATAGCCACCATTTGTCTCCACGTCCTGTCCTGACAGTGGCTTCCTGTCTACAATACAGGTTACACATCAGGAGATGAAGACTTGAAGCACACCCACGTCTTTCAGAGCAACCTATAGCTTTCTGTGATCCACACGTTCAAAGGCTTTACTTTTAAAATGGACTAACCTTTTGGAATTCTTTGGAGCACTCCAGTGCTGAGTAAATGCTCGCAATTAGATGTCAAGTGCCTCTTCCTTTTCTAAGTCCAACTCAAACATCTGGCATTTCTTGTCCTGTGTAAGGTAGAAACCTTTGTTGCATCACCTTGAGCATCACTTAACTTTTGTGGGAAATTACAGCAATGATTTTATAGTGGCTGTACTCCTTGGCATCTCCTTTCTTGAAGATTGGGATGTATATTGAACCTTTTTAGTCTATAGACCACAGATATCCAACCCTGTGGCTTCCCTGGGCCACATTGGAAGAAGAAGAATTATCTAGGGCCACACATAAAATACACTCACACTAATGATAGCTGATGAGCTAAAAAAAAGTTCCGTGCATAATTTTCGTAATGTTTTAAGAAAGTTTCCGAATTGGTATTGGGTTGCATTCAAAGCCATCCTGGGCTGCGTATGGCCCACAGGCTGCAGGTGGGACAAACTTGGTGTAGATCCTTGTTTTGTTTTCTGTATTTGTTGAAATATTCTTGTTGGGATTTTGATAGATTCAGTAGCTTGAAATGGTTCTATCAGTATCCCATCCACCCCTGTTGGTTTATTTCTTCCTAGTACTTACAGGGCAGCTTTCAATTCACTTTCTAGAACCACGGATTCTTCCTCTAGGAATCTTCTTCAAAGGAGTCTGTCATCCTGTTGCCTATTCTGTGTAGATTTTTTGGTATACTCTCTCCACCTTGCCTTCATTTCCTCCTGGTTTCTTTCTGTTGACCTTGGTTCCTGCTTCTCATGGTGCATGTCCCGACCCTACATGTTCTGCAGCATCATACTTGCCTCTCGTCTTGGTGCACGTCAGCCTTTAGATGTCCTTCCGCTTTGGTCCAGTCGCCTCGTTGACAGCCATGCTGTTTATACTTGTTCTCTGGTCTTCCCAGTTACTGAGGGCCTCGTCTTTCAGTTGTATCTCCTACTTCGTGTTGGACTGTGCCATCACAGGGTTTTCAAAGTAAAACAAAACAAAATACAAATTTAAAAAAAGAATTAAACCAAAATGCAATCGTGGTTTCTCATTGCCTTCTGCCGTGAAGTATGTGGATACAAACCACATGTGCTCGGGTCTGGGGTGTCACAATCACCAAAAACCTATAAAATGCCAACACCCCAGTGGTTGGAGGAAATGTTACCCAATAATTAGAGTAATAGTTAAAATCGTGACAACTGCAATGCAAGGAACAGGTAGAGCGATTTGAAAACATTTAACAGGAGCTGATCCGTCCTAGACGATTAAATTAAAATTTGAATACCACATTAGGAAAACGCATGTTCCTGGAGTTTTAAAGAAGATGTTATTGCCAGGTGGGGTGAATAGGGAGAGCTCCAAGTGGAGGCGGCATGTGAATGAAGCAGTAAAGAATTGGTAGGGTCAAGGCCGTGGGGTTGTACCACTCAGAGCTCCTTTCAGGAGACTCTGGAGCCAAAAATGCAGTGAATTGACCTCAAGCTGCCACACTTTATCTCTGAATCAGCGAGGGCGTCATCTGAGGCCATGACTTCCAGTAAATGACTGAACACAATAGGGTCCCCGTAAAAGGGCTCTGTCTTTCCGCCGTGGGACTCCTTACCTGAGCAACCTTTGCTCACGAACTCCCCATCGACCTAGTTGGGACGCTCTGAGTTGCCTTGTAGGAGAGGCTCTTTATACCTCACCTCCTTCCTTTCTCCTTTTTGTGTTGCATTGTGGTCTGAAGGCTCCGCCCACTTCTTCCTGCTCACACTTCCCTTTTTCCTTCACAGATGTTCCTGTGAAGAGGTTTATTTCCCCAATAAATCTCTTGTGCATCGAATCCTGTTTCAGAGTCTGCTTTATGAAGGATCTGATACAGATAGGGGTTTTGAGTGATTGGTTTGATGAATGGATGGAATCATCAATATGATCACAGCTCTGCTTAATTTGATGTAAATAGTCACACTCAAGTGGCAGTCATGTGTGGGATCTCACTGTGTTTCTTAAGACTTCAGGATGAAAAAGTCTAGAAAGTGCACAGTGATACAAGAGCAGCTACACTGAAATCATCTTGTGTTCTGTCTGAACTGTGGCCTTGATGTCTCTGGCTGGCTTGCCTTTGGACTTCCCTCCAACTCTCTCAGACCCGATTCCGTCAAGCTAAGGAGCAGACTCTGCCCCTCTCTCTGTGGACAGTTGATACCCTTAAAATTTTTCAGACTGTTTTCCCCCAGGCTTGGTTCTATCTCAGCTGCTTGACCTCAGGAGATCTTGTCTTGGCTCATTGTCCATCCATCCATCCATCCATCCATCATTCATCCATCCATCCATCAATCTATTTAATGAATCCTACTTGAGGGCTTATAGAAGAGTGAGTTATTTAACTTCAGTGATGAGACTTTGGTGCCCAATGTTTAGACTTCAGCCCCACCACTTATATTGATTGGACTTAAATTCTCTGTGATTCATCTATGAAAAATAATAATAAAATAGATATTCTGTAGAGTTATTGTTAAGGTTTAAAACACAACACATATGAACATTTAGAACAGAATCTTCTACATAATAAGTATTCACAAAAACTGTGATTAGTCAGTAGTTTTACATACCTTAACCTATGCTGGGATTTAGAGACACAGTCGTTAATAAAAGAGACATAGCACATGCCCTCAAGCACTATAAAGGGGGAGGGGGTGTTGGGCTGGTATAATGCTAATTGATTTGGGAGGTGAGGGCAGCCTCTCTAGGGAAGACTTGCTTTAGGAAGAGGGAAAAGCATGTGCAAAGCCCTTGTGGAAAAGGGGCGTAGGGTTTTGGAAAGATGAGAAAGAGCAAGAAAGAGAAAGACAAACAGACACATCCTAGGACTCCAAGCTCATGCTCATCCTGGCCGTGCTTGAGGCTGGTCCCTCAGTACCACCTACACACGGCAGCACAGCTCCCTCCTGAGTCGATATTGTTAGGACCAGGTGACTTTACACGCTACCCCCACCACCTTTATACCCAGCTGTTTCTCTAGCAATTGCCAGATCAGTCTCTGTGTATAATCCAGTGTCACTCCATGCTTGTCCCTCTGGTTTATCCAGTTCACGACTCTGAGAAGCATCCCAGTTAGATGAGAACATGAACTCTGGATCCCGTTCCCAACGTTACCACCGCTGCTTACGTGACCTTGGACTACCTACTTTGTTTTCCTGTGCTTCATATTGCTCATCCATAAAATGGGGAGGAAAACTATTTTCTAACTCACGAGGCTGTTAGTGTTCAGTGTATCTGCGTAAATGAAGTGGTACTGCACTATACTTGACAGTATGTAAACGCTCACCGTCATCATCAGCATCACGGTCATCATTACTGCCCTGGCCCCTGCTGTTACTTCGAGACTCGGTCTTGGGGACCCTGTGGGTGTTTTACTGTGTCTTCCTGAGGCTCTCCTCCTTTTCCACTCATGGAAAAATCTCCCACTGACTTCCCCGGCCTGGGTTTGGGGCCAATGGCTACCTCTCCCTATCAGGAGAAGAAAATTCAGAGCGGCATTGGGAATGCCTGAATGTTCACACAGTCACAGGCACGCACCAAACGCACCTGCCACCTCGGTGACGCCGCAGGCCACCTGGAGTGTGGCATCTTCCTCCACCACGGAGACTCTTCTGCTATGTTGTTGTTCTTCCTTAGGTTTTATAATAAGTGACAGTATTAGGGAGAAGCAACTGACATTTTAAATAATCATGATCTTCAGTGAAGAGGCACTAATTTTAATGCTTCCAACTGCTGCTCCTTTTCAAGGCGCAGAGCAGCCAGACTTCCTTTCCGCTGAAGAGACTGCTAATGTGATGACATCCAAGCCATCAGCTGCCGCCCACATGGCTGTTGACAGCTGGGGTGCTTTCCCTTTCTCCGTAGTTCTCGTCCCTGCTCCCTTTGCTTCTCTTGCAGATTAGATTGAAATGGGAGCATTTCGCTGCAACTGAGATGGGGGTTGGTGGGGGTGGGGGTGCATCTGCAGATTGACAGATATAATTATCACATTCGCTTCCCGGCATGTGGTACCTAAGTAATAGTCCCCATATTTATCCCGTGTTAAGCAGAAATGAGTTCAGCCAGTTGGAGAGGGGTTTTTCAAACCAGACCTGCCTAAAGTACTCATCCAATAAGGATGTTCTCACTTCCAATATCGGGTTAGCGTCCTATCGCCCAAGGATTTGGGGGCTGCGTGGGGGCATTTGGCTCGGGATAGAGGACCTGCTAAGAAGCCCACTCCATTCACTTTGAGGAGATGTAATGATGCAGGGACTTCTGTCACGAAGGGAGTAGTCAGAGCATGATGGATGCAAGGAGATAAAATAGAGTTCACCACAGTTGGGGAGTTTAGTCAGGAAAATCCGTAAGAAGTGTACACTAACCTGTTGTTTTGTTGTTGTTTTATCTGTTTGTTTGTCATTTGTGGAAAAGGAATGAGGATCGTGGTTGTTTGGAGCTGTGAGGAACTTTAAAGATGATCCAGCCTGCCTTGCCTCGTGCCTGTTGCGATGGGCAAACACCAGGCTTTCCCCACTTTCCTAGTGTCAGCCATTGGGCTAGTTGGCGGGAGTTCAGAATTTGCTTAGAGGAAGCAGATTTATAAACAGCTGGTACATTCGTCGCAGTTGTTTAGATTTATGTTGTCCTGAAATTGGAGAGATGGAGGGGGCTTTCCAACCAAATGTGGTCCAACCCCCAATCTCCAACACCCCTGAGAAGGGCTGTCTGATCTGTCTTGGGGTGTCTTCCATGACGTCGGACCATTCAACCACCAGGAAGAGTCAAAGAACGAAAAGCTAAGCGACAAGGCCAGGCCAAGGGGAGGGCTCACCAGGGTGCTCTGCTCATAACGGTAACGGTGACCGTAATAGTAAAAATAATGATTCAGGATGGTGGGGGCAGCGATGGAGAGCAACCTGATACTAAACCATTGCACATTCCAGACCAGGCAACTTTCAAGGGCTTTACAGGAGCCGTCCTATTTAAGGCTTTCCACAATTCTATGGGCTGGGCGACCTTTCTTTCCTCAGTTTAGAAATGAGGCTTAAAATATTAGGGAAGCCCCTCTGGGTCAGGCAGTGATCAGCTGATAGAGCTACATGGGTCTGACCACGGCATTTTCCCTCACGGTGATGCCTGGCCACCTTGCATGTAATCCTTCCTGTGTTCGATCACAAGTTCAAGGAGAACAGGCAGGACAGAGAGGGAGAGAGCAGACAGGGACTTTGGGCCTGGTGGCTCTTTGGGGCACAATCCATAATACACAGTGAAGGACAGCCGAAGTGAGCGCTCAGCTCAGACAGAAGATAAAAGTGAAGAAACGTGACCGGCTCCTCCTGACTCTGCAATGGCCGTGTCTTCCCAGGAGGGTTCACCAAACGGGCCGCTGCCCCCCGTGTCTGCTTACTTTATCCTGTTTGTAAGCTCGTGGGCAGCCACCAGCCTCTTCTCCGCGGCGTTCCCGGGAGCACAAGGGAAACAACGCTCGTTCTACGAGGGGCCACAGGGAAGGCTCACTCCTACTCCCCGCGCTTCTGCCTCGAGCACGACCATCTTCAAAAAGAGTGATTTCATTTTCCCAGGAGTTATGGGACCCGGGTTCCGGTTACTTGGAAATGTTTTCGAAATGAGACAGGTGGGCAGTCTGTACCACAGCAACATTTTCGGCGTGCCTGGGAAGGGAAGTTTCTTAAAACTGTAATATGTGGCTCCCCTAAGTAGTTCACCTGCACAGGCTCATTGGATGGAGTGATCCCCACGTTTACAAAGGTGGGGAGACTGCAGTGCAAAGGCAAGCCCTCTTCTGAGTATCTGCCCCCCAAATCTGGAAACGTTCATTCGTAAAGATATCTGTACCCCCGTGTTCATCGCAGCACTGTTCGCGATGGCCCAGACGAGGAAACAACCTAAGAGTACTTCAATACGTGGCGGACAAGGAAGCTGTGGTCCGTGTACACAGTGGAGTATTACTCAGCCATAAAAAGCAAAGATACTGACATTTGCGACAGCATGGATGGATCTTGAGATTATCATGTGAAACAAAATTATTCAGACAGAAGAAGGTGAGAACCATATGATTTCACTTACATGCAAATATAAACCTGAAAGCAAGAAATGAACAATGCAAACAAAAACACCCCCGTAGAGACAGACAACAGTTGAGTGGTTACCCAAGAGAAAGCGGTGAGAAGGGGAAAGAAGGGGGAAGGGGGTCAAATACACGGTGATGGCAGGAGAACGGACCCTGGGTGGTGAGCACATAATGCAACATATAGATGATGCATGCTGAAACGTGCACTCGGAGCCTGTGTAACTTTATTTAACCAATGTCACCCCAATAAATTAAATAAAATTTGAAAAAGAGGTTACACCCTTGAGCGAGGTCATGGTGCTGGTTTGCAGCAGAGCCAGGATACCCATGATCCTTGCTTGGGTGTCAGGCACAGACACTACTGGGAAAATGACATTCCTTTATCAATGTGACACAGAAGGGAGGGAATCCTGAGCTGAGACCTGAAGCACGGGGATGGGCTGGGAAAAGAGCATTCTGAGCAGAAAGAGCACGTGTGAAGGCTCCAGGAGGAAAGGACTAACCCTCTGAGGAAGAGCAACGATGTTCTGATGGCCCAAAGAGGATGTCCTGATGAGTGGACACTGAGCGTGGCGCCCATGCTGTGGTTTCGAGCCCACACGTGGACCACTGTCACACAGACTCCGCCAGTCCCAGTGAGTGCTGCAGAGACCGCCAAGGGAGACTGAGGCTCAGCACCGCCGCTGGTCTGGCATTCTGAGACCTTAACAGGAGGGACATCCGTGGCATGGCGGCTGGCGACAACCAGAGAGGAAAGGCGGGAAGAGTCCTCAGGAAGAACTGACGGCAAGTGTCAACCACGTTTGCAGAAAGGGTTTTTGCCTTTTTTTTTTTCCTTTCCTGAGAATTCAGGGTCAAGGGAGGGTTTGTAAAAGGAGAAAAACAAAAAAGAAACGAATGCTGCTAAGACAGACCCAGGAGAGACAGGAAGAGTCGTGATACATGAGAGAGAAGGTGATCATGTCCGGAAACCTCGGTGCATGATTTGACGCTTGGCCTTTGCTAAGAGGGATTTATGGTCATTTAGGGATGGGGGGAGGGCAGGGGGAGGTAAGCGGTCCATTCTGTGTGTCTTGTGTCTCTGCCGTGCCCATCCCCTCACTCGGGGGAAGTCAGACACAATCCGTACATGACCCACGTGTTGGCATTCTTTGCAGTGGTTCTATTTATTTTTCCCCAAAGTGCATTGATTGATTCTCTCCTTTGTAATAATTAAATGAGATAATTGGCCAATTAACTTATTATCTCATTTTCTCAACAAATGTGTTTGGCCATCTTTAATATGCCAGATACGAATATATAACAAACTGAGCAAGCTGGGTGATAGAAAGATAAACAATATAAGCATTCGATGCCCGCTCCCAAGAAGTTCGCACTCTCGCGGGCTAAGATACGATGTCCTACAGCATCGCCACAGTCCTGTGCTCATCGACGTCAGGATTTTTCTAATCTGGAATTGTACAGAGACAGATACATAAGTCAATGCCTCAGAATTTTAAACATTTTTCAGAGTTTTTCTTTATCTGCTTTCCTTTTCTTTTTACCTTTTCTTTTCTTGAATGTTTATTTACATATATTCAATTCTATCTATATTATACATAGATTGTAATAAATATATAATATAGGCTATCTCCGATGAAGCACCTTATTCATAATATGTAAGAAACTTTGACAAATCAATAAGAAGAATAATTGCTCCATTAAAAATTAGGCAAGGACTTGTACAGATAGTTCACAAAAGGAGATACACAAATAGCCAAAGGACATATAAAAAGGTCCTTGGTGTCATCATAGGGAAATCCACGTTATAATCACAACGAGATGCCAGCACACGCGCTCTGGAATAGCTCAGATTCGGAATGATGGAACGTGTGAGTGGGGATGAGGGTCAGCTGGAATCCCCATGCACCACAGGAGGTGGGAGCAGGTGTGTAAAACACCACAACTCCCTTGGAACACCACAGTTTGGCAGGTGAACATATATGTACCTCAACCCCAGACACTTACATACCTAATTACGTACCCAAAATAAATGAGAAGTCAACACCACACCAAGGTTTTTCAAGAATGTTTATAGCCGCTTTGTTCCTAACAGCCGTGATTAAAATGTGCGCCAACACTTGGATAGATAAACTGTGATGTACTCGTACCAGGGAATGTGACTCCTTAATAAAACGCAAAGGACTACTGAGGCACACAAACTCATGGGTGAATCTCACAAATATTATCTGAGAGGAGGGAGACAGACACAAAAGAGTGCAAACTGTATAATTCCACTTAGATGGAAGCCTATGTGATCAATGACGGTAGAAATTAGAACAGTGTTTGCCTGTGGGACTGGGGATGGAATAGAGTGAGTGTAGGGAAGCTTGGGATGATGGAAATGGTCCAGATATGATTGGGGTGTGGGACATGGGTATAAAAATTGCCAAAACACATCAGATTGTACACTCAGCCTGGTGGGCGAAATTCAAGTGTCCTGTGCCCGTGGTGTTTCCTTCTGTGATTCTCTCATACAGTAAAGGGGAGACTATCCAGGTGGCCCTCGCTCTGTGTCTATCCCAAGGAGGTTAGGTAACACTGCTGTGTAACATGTAGGTTTCAGGAGTGTTACATTATAATTCAATATTTGCATATACTGTGTATTGTGTGCTCACCCCCCGAAGTCTGGTTTTCATCCTTCACCACACATTTGACCCCCTTTCCTCATTTTGCCCTCCCATCATTCCCCTTCCCCTCTGGTAACCCTCAGTGTGTTGTCTGTATCTCTGGGTTCATATTTACTTTATTTGTTTTATATTCCACATGTGAATGGAATATAATACTTAGCATCATACTCTCAAGATCCGCCCATGTTGCAAAAGATCATCTTTTTGTGGCTGAGTAATATTCCATTGTAATTTTCCTTTATCCGGTCATCTTTCTTAGGACACTTAGGCTGTTTCCATACATTAGTTATTGTAAATAATGCCAAAATGAACATAGGGGTGCATATAGCTTTTTGAATTAGTGTCTTCATATTTCTGTGTGTAAATACCCAGATGTGGAATGGCTAGGTCATAACATTATCTTCTTACCTGTGCTTTCTATTAGCAATCAATGTGAAAAGAGTACGGAGGTTCTATATTGATTTTTTATCCTTATTAAATTCATCAGGGTGACATTGGTTAGTAAACTTATATAGGTTTCAAGGGTACAGTTCTATCATACATCATCTCCATGTTATGGTGCATGCTCACCACGCAGAGAAAGCACAGATATGAAGCGGAGTTTACCCCTTGAATGCGGCTCGTAAGGTACAAGGAACCGACGTGTGAAACCCAGGGTTCCTAAATAAACCTCTGCTTTACTGGAAAGAAAAAATATATGTTTAAAGGCCCCAATATTTTAGTTTCTCTGAACATGCCCTTCTCGTTCCCCACATTTATTGAGCTCTTGCTCTGCGCCAGCCATTGTTTTGAGCACTGTCCGTACATTAATTCTCACACTAACCTTGCAGCATGGGTAGGAATCGATCGTCTCCAGTGAACAAAGAACTCAGTCCAGGTCACACAGGGAGGCAGTCTGCCTCTGGAGCGCTAGCTTTGACCCTCGGTGCTGTATCTTGCCCCATAAGAAGTGGTATCATCCTTGTGTTTTCCTTCACACCCAAATGCAATCCATCAGGTCACCCTAATGGATCTATCTCTAAGCTTCATCCCACTGTACTCGGAGCCACCGTCACATCTCCTCGGGACCATTGGGGCAGCCCCTCACTGTCCTTCCTGCTTCTGGCCTTTGTGCACATCCCCCCTGGGCCACAACAGTGTCACTTCAGGTCATCCCTCTCCTCTGTTCAGAACCCTCTGATTGTTTCCTCGACACTTGGAATAAAGATCTTATAGTAGCTTTCAGGGGACATTTGTCAGTGTCTGGAGATATTTACGGTAGTCAAGACTTGGTGGCTGGGGTACTACAGGCATCTGGTGGGCAGGGGCCTAGGGTTCTCTTAAACATTCTGCAGTGCACAGGATATCACCCCAAAACAAAGAATTATCCCACCCACGATGTCAGTAGTGCTGAGGTGAGAACCCTGGCGCTAGGCCGAGCATAGCAACAAGTTCAAAGCCCAGAGCACCATGTGCTTTCAAGGCCCTGTGTTCATGAGCTCCTGGGCGCCCATCCGGCTGCCATGGGAGACTCCGCACACTGGGCTTCACTCAAGCACGGAGCAGCGACGGAGCTCTGGCAGTGAGGCCCGTAGCCCCGGGCTGAGACCGGGAGCCAGAGACTCTACGGGCGGCAAATTCAATTTTTAAGAGTGATGAGGAAGGAAAGAAGCACTCTTCAAAGACGTCATACTGGAGCGGCGGCTGCTGCTTGGACCCCAGGACTCTAGCTTTTCTCCTGCTTCCCGGGCTTCCTCCTCATTGCTTAGATTCTTGTCACATCCTCATTCATGCCCACGTGCTGGTGACTACCACGGTGGCACGTTGACATAAGGACCGATTTTCAGTAAGTCTTTCCCCATGCAAGGAACAAGCTTAATGTAAAAAAAAAAAAAAAGGAAGATAATTTAAAAAATAACAATCTACAACAAGAAAAAAAGAGAAAAAGAGGCTATAATCCCACGACTCAGAAGTAACCGCTGAGAATCCTTAGGGGTGTGTGTGTGTGTGTGTGTGCGCGCACGCATGTGTGTGTGTGTGTGCGTGTGTGTACAGGCACTACTTCATCATGAACGTTCTCTCACGTCATTGAAATTTTGAAAGTCAGAGCAGAATATTCTATCCTATGGCAGTGGTGTTGGATAACTTCCACTTTGGGATCAGCTGTGAGAATGAGAGGCGAGATGGTTCACTCGGCAAACCATTGTGAGAGATTTTCTCTGCATCATACGTCGTACTAAGGGCTGCTTGTAAGAACAGAATAAGGTGGGATTTGGCCCCCATGATGGATCAGCAGCAGTGGTGGGTGTTGTGTGGGCAGACAGCAGATGGGACATTGGGACCACTGCCCAGGAGGCCCCTGGGGATCCCCTGCTTTGGTGGTGAGCGTAGCACCAGAGACCATTTGTGGCATCCCACCTCCAATCTAGGAACATCTCACGTCCATAAATTCCAGCAGTTTCCTCACTAGTGTATATATGTATCTATATATAGAGAGATATAAAGAGAATAAGATGCAGATGTTGACCTTAATGTACATCTCTGCTTCTTTCCTTAGAATAGATATTTAGAAATAGGATTGAATTGCTCCAAGTTAGAGCATTTCTAAGGTTCTTCATATACATTTGAAATACTTTTCCAGAAAGATTATACAAGTTGACCTGCCACTACTCTCACTGTAAATAAAAGTGCTCCCTTCCCACACCCAGCACATTGACCTTCCATTGGTTTCTGGAATATTCCAAGCTCCTCTCTGTCTTAGAGTCTTCAGGTGCTGTTATCTCTGTCTGAGATGATCCTCCCCACACTTCACAGTGTGACGTCTTAGGTATCATGTCCTTCCTTGAGCCAGCTGTCATCCTGCCCTCCTTTTGCACCATCTCAGAGGGCACTATACCTGCTCACAGGACTCACACAATTATACATGGAATCTCAGTGATTCCTGGCTCATTGGCCGCCTCTTGCCCTGGACTGAAATCTCCGTGATGCCAGGAGATTGTCTGGGCAGCTGCAGTGTTCTTAGCACCTGCCACGGTGCTGGAGACCTAGAAGATACTCGGTACTTGGTGAGTAAATGAGTTTCAATTGGTTATGTGCTGAAAAATTATAATGCCCAATGGAGATAAGTCAGTGCCCTTAAATTTATAGTCATTGTTGAAATAAAGAAAATAGAGCATACTTGGAATTTGGTCATGCCCAGAAGGGAAGGCTCGTAAGTGACTTGCACTCACTACTCTTTTGAAGGAAATAGGCATTGCTTTTAGTTTAATCAAAATTTTAATATAAGCATGTCCCAAGGGCTTCCTGTGGGATCTAATGTGTGAGCAAAGGACATTGCTGACTTGACAGTATTAAATATTCCTAGATACAACCTACCATAGCATATTGCCTCAAAAAGGGCAGGAAAAAAATGTAATTCAGAGGTGCTTACAGCTGAAATAGTGAATGCAAAGCTTAGAGTCATTTGTTAATAGTGATGATTGTGCACACGAATATTATGTTTTACAATTCATACACACTTTCTCAACTAATCATTGGTTCTCTGGATCCTAAGGCTGTTAATATATAATGAGTTACCCTGACACACTCCTCTTTCATATCTTTTAAATTTATTTTTCATTGTATTATTATTATATATTATCATAATAGTTGTACACCTACCCCTAATATGACATGGTCTAACATGTTCCTATTGAAAGCGGAGACCTGTAATAACCTTGCCAAGGAGTTAGCAAGTTTGCAAACTTAATTGTTAGATTTGGGGTACAAAGTTATGACACCTCACCGAGTTGTCTGTACAGTGCTGCCAATGTAAGCTCACGGAGGCAAGTTTGCGAACTTAATTGTCAGGTTTTGATGGCCATTCCAGAAAAAGAGTTCCAAAACTGCTCTGAAGGGTGGACTAGGCACTGGCGTTGGTGCAGAGCTTCCCCAGGGGAGTCCTTTGGAGGTGACCGTAGTGATACTCAGCAGTGACGTGTGCAACACCTTTTTTTGGATGAGTTCATGAAATTCATTGTCCAACCTCATATTATTAGGGACTAGGAGGCCTTACAGTTAATATGTGATCTACATTGTCTGCTGGACAACACCATGCTTTCCAAAATGTTGAGTTTTACATTGGCACGTTTTGTGGATGTGCCCTGGCTACCAGCCAGGTGCAGACCTAGGTCATCTTGACATCGCAGTCCCCATGGACTTCTGGTTATCCCCCACTTCATCCCAGGAAAGGCCCCGAATAGAAAGGGCCCGTGACGAGGGAGTTGTACTGTGCTCACATCACAAGCCTGCAGAGGGTCACTCTGAATAACTTTCACAACTGAAAGTTTGCCTCAGAGTCTTGGGCAGGTGAGCTCTGGGGAGGCGGGAAACACACCTGTAATTCAGAAATGTATCTTCAGCACCTGGCTTAGTACCTGGTGCAAACATACTTTCTTTATGTCAGTGAGATTTGGGGTTAAATATAAGAGCAGCAGTTAATTAAGAGAGCAGGAAAGAAACAGGAAGATGAGAAGGAAGAGAGAGAAAAAGACAAAGGGAGAGGCAGAG
The DNA here is from genome assembly GCA_004026885.1 of Lyroderma lyra. NCBI lineage: Eukaryota > Metazoa > Chordata > Mammalia > Chiroptera > Megadermatidae > Lyroderma > Lyroderma lyra. The sequence goes on from PVJL010002709.1 coordinate 77,670, forward strand.
CAGTGAAAATGGAAAGAAGGAAACAAAGGAACAAAGGAAGCAATGATTTAAGAACAACTGAAACAGGCCCGTTGCCCGAGCAGTTGAGTTTCCACTCATGACTCCAGGAAACTTCTCTCTCATCTCTGTGGACATCAATGTGGCCAAGTCCAATGGCAGGGGGCTTAGGGAGTCTCTGGAGTCAAACTATCTGCCTGGTTGACTGTGATGGACCGACCCTACTCAACCCCCTGCCCGCCATGATCCCTGCCCTCTGCTCTCTGCATCTTTGTAGGGTCTCCTCCCTGTGGGTGTATGTGGAACTTGTGACTTGCTTCTAACCGATGAAATATGGTGAAGGTTGGGGTGTCATGCCTGTGATTAAATTACATTATGTAAGACTCTGTCTTGCTAGAAAACTCTCGAGAGTCTTTCCACAGGCTGGATGAAGTAAACAGCCATGTTGAGGAATCCCGCCTGTCTGAGAACTGTAGGTGGCCTCTTGGAGCTGTTTCTTTGGCCAGTGATCATCAGGGAACTGAATGAGCTCGGAAGCAGGGTCTTCTGCACTCCAGCCTGCCCAGGAGGACATAGCCTAGACGGGCTGAATGGCTGGGCCAGGCCTGATGCTTCCATTGCTATTGCCAGGTCTGAACCTGACTTTCCTCCACAGCTCCAACTTTAGAATCTTTTACACTGGATTCTCTGTGCATTATGCCTTACACCTAGAGATTGACTTGGCTTCAGTTCTTGCCCCTGACCTTGATTCTTAAACTGTGCCTGATATTTGCCTGCAGCTCAGTAGGAGTGGTGACCCCTGGACTATCCTCTGCTCTTCCAGCTCTCCATTTGGAAGCTCATGGCTCATGTACATACATTCAGCCCCAAGGGCATTACTGAAAGAGAGGGATCAGTCTACCCCTCTCACACTACCTTTCTCCTTAAGATGCCCTCTGTGACTTCCTCGTCCCTTAAGCCTTATAAATAATCTGCCAACCTGATTTTACAACACACATGCAAGTAAAAGTGGAGGGGCCGTGTGATTTTCCATGAATTTCAGAATAAAATTTTGAACGGTGATTCGATTAACGACATATATTACCACCATTCCTTCCAAAAGGCAAGCGATCTGATTAGGTTTAAAGGCAGAAGAAATGAAGCCAGTGTGGGAGGACTGCTTGATGTGGCCTGAAATAAACCAGTCTACCTTGTTACCTGTTGAACCAGAGCAGTTCGCTCCTGGGGATGGCTCATTGATACCTACAGACCCATAAAGCAATGCCCTTTGTTTAATGAACAGGTGCCATTATTAGCCAGTGACGAACCAATTTCAGTTGTATCTGCAACTTTCAGTATTTTCATCTAAACAGCAGTAATAGACATTTATATATCCATGTCTAAAAGCCCCCAAATTAACCAAAGAAGTACCATTAAAACTTACGGTAAAAAAAAAAAAGGTGAGATTTCCAGTGAAACATTAGGCACTTTCAAGACTCAAGGCCAAAGAGAGGTTTCAAGGAACTCATATTTCACTCCCAAGTCTCCCAGGACCTCCAATAATCCACAGTCCATTTCAAGTTATTTCCTCAACTATTTCTTCTCTAGGGTCTTAAAAACACTCTTTCCTCCTTCATCTAATACCCTTATTAGAAGTGATTTATGCCTCAGCAAATTAGGTGGGGTTGGCATCTGGCTCTCATGGCGTCACTCTTTTCTTCGCAAAGCCAAAGTCATGGGAAACATCTGTCAGATGTCTTTTTCAAGGGTGTCTTAAATAGGTGGCCGTGGTGACCATTAAGAGCTCTGTGAAGGAGGTTATAAAATTCCCTCTCTCCTGGTCATCACCCCACAGACTGTAAACATTTCTCCACACTAAGCAAACTTTGTTTTTTTTAAGTAAAAAGAAGTTGATACAGTCTTTCTCTGCCAAGGGTGCTTTGCATATTGGGTTGAAGTTCCCCAAAGATGATGGTCCATTCTTTCAGAGGAGAAGGAAGACACACAAGGACTGTTAATGCTTAAATGAACTAAGAGACCCTTTCATCCAATGGATTCTTTGACTAATGAGGAAACAAAGGCTCACAGACCCCCTAGTATGAAAGTTAGATCGACAAAGTGACGTTTCAGATGTCAGAGTGTAGATAACAAAATCACCCCTATTTTTTAGGTTGACCCTCTGAGTGTTTCATGCTGCCAGTTTTTCCCCTTCTAGTAGTCTGGCACACCCTGCACACACACACACACACACACACACATTACTTGACAAATAAAAGTGATATCCTTTCTTATGCATTTGCTTAAAGTAAATCCTTAAGACCTGAATATTTATTTTGGGGGAAGACTGTCCTGTTTGAATGTGTGCTGCAGTGTGTTGTTTGTCTGCTTCACTGCCAAGTCAAAAGGACTGTGCGTGACCATAGCCTTCTCTCTGCTCCACAGACCCTCCCCCGACTGTGGGTTCTCTTCTGGGTCTTCTTAGGGTGCACTCAGCACTCTGTTCACTACCATAGGGAGAGGGGCACTTTTAAACATTCTGATATGCAAGTCTTGTTTGCTGATTGCCTTCTGAGCTAAGAGTAGATTGATATTTTTCCTTCCTAAATTAAAAGAAAAAAAAGGCACCACAGTGACATTTTCAGTATTCTCACTGTAAACGACAATCTCTGTTTCCTCACTGACCCAAAACAACTATAATTCAAGATGTTTCCGCTTAGCCACAACTCGACTGCTGCCTCACAAGTTAGACGGATCAGGTGAAGTGATGTTATCATACCAATGGTACATGGCGGATAGAACAAGGACAACTACTAGTATTTACTGAGGTTTCTTTACATGTCAGGTGTTTCCCCTGCTACATATGGATATTCAGTTGTTCTAGCGCCGTGAATTGAAAAATGCCTTTACTTGTTGGTATTTCTATTTGGTATTTTTATCAAAAATCAATAGACTAAGTCTGTGTGTGTGTGTGTGTGTGTGTGTGTGTGTGTGTATAACCTCCATTTCCTTCAATTTTTTACTATATTAATTATTCTCAGCACTTTCTAAAAATTTCAGTACATAGACTTATACATATTTTGTTAAGTTTCTTACTTTTGTATATAATTTCAGATCATAGTGTTTTTATTTGAAATTCTAAATCTTCATTACAATTTTATAAAAACAAAAATGTAACTAATATTAATGAAAACATTATTAATTATATTAAGTAACATTGCTAAAATCACTTATCACTTCTATTAGCTCTTGTAGGTTCCTTTAGATTTTCTCCCTATGCTATGTCTTCTGCAAATAGAAACTCTTTTCCCCTTCCAATTTGTATACTTTGTATTTTCCCCAATACAATGTTGAAGAAAAATAATGAGAGTAGACATATTGCCTTGTTATTGATCTTGTTGATTTAAACAAATAGACAGCCAGATAGTTCTGCAATTCGGGAGATGGGGTCTAATGGTGAACCACACTCCAGTCCAGAGCAACAAAGGAGAGACATGCTCTTTTATGGACTTGAGAGAAACTATTGTAGAGAGAGTCCATTGGAGAAAACGGCAAGTTCTGAGTATAGTGACTTTTCATTGGTGGAGTCATGGCAGTTTCCCATTGGCTGGCTGTGACTGAGCCAAGAGAAATCTTTTCTTCCTCCTGCGTAGCTGGTCATTTAGTATCACTTCTTACCATTTCCTGTTGGAGTCAGTGCTGTGTGTTCAGTGACACCTTGCCTGAGGGTTCTCTCTTCCAGCCTCCTGACTCCATTTTCAATTAAGTTTCTGTTTATTAATTTTTACAATCTTAAGGGAAACACATTTTGCCTTTCAAAATTACATAGGATTCTCTCTAGAGATTTTCTGGTAGATGCTATTTATCAGTTTGACAAAGTTCCTTTTTATCCTAATGTGCCATTTTTTTTTCTTTTTAGTCATGTAGGTTATGTAATTTTATCCAATGCTTTTTCTGCATCAATTTTTGATGGCCATATTATTTTGCTCTGTTATTCTATTTAATATTGTGAATCAATATTTTTGAAATATTAAGCCAACCTTGCATTCACAGGATAAACAAAACTTAATTTGTATTATTATGCTTTTACATATTACTGGATTTATTTCCTATAATTTTGTTATGTATATGTTTGTAACAGATTTATTCTCTTTTAATGAGAAATAGAAATTTTATATCTTTAAGTTATACAATTTAATGTTTTATATACAAATGTGTATTATGAAATGATTATCACAGTCAAGCAAATTAGCACACCTTCACCTCACATAGTTACCATTTTATTTGTGTGTGTGTGTGTGTGAGATGAGAACATTTGAGATCTACCCTCCTACCAGATTTTAAGTATATAGTCGGTATTGTTAACTACTAACTTTTTAAAGGATGAATAATAGTCCATTGCTTATTTGTACCACATTTTCTTTACCTGTTCACCGTTGACAGACTTTTAGCTTGTTTCCACATCCTAGCTATTGTGAATAACTCTGCAATGAATGTGGAAATGCAAACAGCTCTTTGAGGTATTGATTTAATTTCTTTGCATATAGAAGTTTGAATCCATGTTTGGTAATTTATATTTTTTCTAGGTTTTTTTTTTTTTTTTTTTTTTTTTTTTTTTTTTTTTTTTTTTTTTTTTTTTTTTTTTTTTTTTTTTTTTTTTTTTTTTTTTTTTTTTTTTTTTGCTTTTTAAAGCTATTTATGACTGTATAGTTAAAAAACAATTGGTAAAATATATATTTTGGTATTGCCCTTTTGTCCAGACTGGCAATCTCTGTCTTTTAATTGAAATACTTAGATAATATAATTTTAATGTAATTATTGATAATGATGTAAATCTACCATCTCACTATTTTTTAATATGAAACTGAAAGCAACAAAGAAAAAAGAAATGAACAAACCAACAAATAACCCATGGACACAATTAATAGTTTAATGTTTATTTGGGGACGAGTGGGTTAGGGAGGGGAGAAAGGGGAGGGGGTGGGAGACGAGGGGGGGAAGCTAAATATAAGGTGATGGAAAGAGAGTCACATTAGGTGGTGAACTTATACAACAAGGTGACAATGCACTGTAGAACTGTATGCCTGAAACCTATGTAATCCTTGCTCACAGATGTCACCCCAATAAGTCAAACAATAAAAATGAATTAAAAAATAAATAAATAAAAATAAAAAATTGTTTCATATTTACACTATCCTCATGTTCTCTTTCCTAACCTTTTCATGAATGAGTTGATTTTTGTTTTAGTGTTTATTTTTAGCTCCATTACTGACTTATTGGCTATATTTATGGGTGTTACTTAGTCATTGTTCTAGCATTTAACCTGCCAAATTTTAACTTCAAATATATTTAGAACCTTATTAAGATACACATTTGTTTCTCCTCCTGTTATTTAAAAAAATATTTCATGTATTTTACTTCATATGTTCTATAAACTCCATAATATATTGTTACTTTTCTTATACCAAACAAATAATAACCTTTAAAAAGAATTAAAACATGAGAAAAGGTTTTTTTTTATATTTACCCAAAATTTGCTATTTCAGTGCTTTTCACTCCTTTGTGTGGATCCAAAGTTTTATTTGATACTATTTTTCTAATGCCAGAAGAAATTCCTTGAACACTTCTTATAGTGAAGACCTGTAGAGATAAATTATCTCAGCATTTTTTTTCTGACAAACTATTTCATTTTTATTATTGAAGAACATTATCACTGGATGAAGAATTCTAAATTGAGAGTTTCTTGCTGTTCTATAAAAATACATTTGCATTTTCTTCTGACTGGCATAGTTTCTTATAAGATGACTTGGTATTTTTATTTAAAAATAAATTATATCCCTGGCTTGTTATAAGGTCTTATTTTATAAATTATTCTCAGAAAATTGATTATCTTATATCTTGGTATAACTTCCTTTGTATTTTGCATTTACGTTTCTTGGAGCTGCGGGTTTATAAATTCCATCAAATTGGAAAACTGGCTAGATCTTCAAAAATTTATTTTTCATCCTACAACTCCTCCTTTTGGTGCTGCATTGTATGTTTGACTGTTTGATATTATTCTATGGCTCACTGATGCCCTGTTGATTTTTAAGTCTTTTGTTCTCCCTAAGGTCCTTTTTGCATCATTTCTACTGTTATTTTTCCAAGTTCATTCATATGTTCCTCTGTCTTGTCTGATCTCACATTAATTTCATCTCACTTTTGTAATCCTGTTAGTTATTTCACACCTTACATATTTTTATTTCTAGTCATTCTATCTAGTTAATTGTTATAATTTCTCTGTCTTTCCTCTTCATTTAACTAATCTCAAATAGTTAGGAGTTACTTTAATGTTTTTATTCCCTTATTCCATTTTCTTTTTCATTTCTTTTCTTCTGTTGACTGACTTATTCATTCCTGCTTTTTGTGTTTCTAATAATTTTGATTTGATTCTGGATATTATGATGTTTAATTTTCAATTGTCAGGAATATGTTGTTTTTATTTAATGAATGTTAGTCTTCGTTCTCGCATATTTTTATTTCCTGTTCAATGTAACCTTTTAAGACTTGACTTTAGCCATTGTTGGGGCAAATTTAGACTTGTCTTTACTTTAGGGCTATTGTACTCTAAGGTGGCTCTTTTGGGGGCCTCACTTGAATGCCCTGAATATTAGTACTTGGGCAGGTCAGAACTCAAATATTATCTAGCCCTGAATTAGCTGTGGGGACCACTCTGCTCACAGACCCTCTGTGTTCTTTGCCTTTCTCTGTGCAGCTTTCATCCTGTGCTTGTGGATCTGATGCTTTGCAAGCAAACATCACGATGCAGATTTTTAGAGCTCATTTTTCTGTTTACATTTTGTCCAGCTTCGTAGCAGCATGTATTAAATGACTAAATTCAGACTCTGTTATTCCTTTATGGCCAGAAAGGAAAATAAGTCCTATATTTTTAAAATTTATCCTACTTATAGTTAAAAGTGTTGGATGATGATATTATTGGTAGCAAATGAATGATAGAAACCCACCAATAAAATGACAAGGATTGGGTAAGTACTATAATGGGATAGTTAATTATTACTATAATTCCAGATTTACTATATAATTCAATTCAGCAGTCTCCTGAAACTAATTCAGTACATTAATAGAGAACTTTAGTCTCAAAATATGCTAATGGACTCAAATTAGCGGGAATCATTATCTTGAGATGAGAACAGAACAACATTTTAATATATTTGTGAATCTAAAAAAATAAAGCTTTTGACTCACATAAAGCTGATTTTTAATAAAAGCATCATCAGGAACAATCACTTGAGATACTTTTTTTCGAAACACACATGCTACTTAAAGATAAAATATAACCCCTTGTTAAAGATATGCTTCTAAATTTGAAAATATTTTTAATATCTTTATAGAGCATCTATGGCTATATTATATAAAATATAAGAAATGTGGCATATATTCAATAGGAAAAAAATGCATTTGCTTATAAAATTACTTTAGTTATCATATTGTCTCATTTTATTAGGAAAAAAAACAACAGTTGTACTTCAGGAATTGAATTTTTTTTCACTTTCAACACATTCTTCATTAGATCTAAACTATGTCACTTGGACACTTAAGGCCTGCAAACAAACACTATATATCATGGTGTAATAACAATGTCGTACACTACCAACTAAAGCAGCGGTTCTCAACCTGTGGGTCGTGACCCCTTGGAACTGTATTAAAGGGTTGTGGCATTAGGAAGGTTGAGAACCATCAAACTAAAGGATATTTCCTCTACTTAAAGCTTAGTGGTGGGTTTGGTTCCCCTGTTCAGCACTTAACTAGCTCAGGAATTTTAGGAAAATTAATTGACCCCTTTTAGTATCCTAGTATTCTCTTCTGTAAAATGATGGTAATTGATATTAACACATGCATCATAGACATATTGTGACGATTAAATGAGCAAGTAAGTGTAATGCACTTGCAACAGATTCTCACATGCATTAAGTACTACACCCATGTTGACTTTAACTATTGTTATTAAGGCTAATCCCTTCATCTGTGTCCTGATTTTTCTCTTATTTTCTTGGCTCTGGTCTCCTAAGTCATCATTTATCTTGATGAAAGAAAGGAAAACCTGTCCCTTGACCTTAAACCTCTCTGGCCATTTCCACAGGCTCTCTCTTCTCTTTATTATGTGATCATCATTCTATGATTTTTGTGCTTCTGTTTTCTCCCCACTCCTAATATCACCTTCAGTCATTTACTGTTGAATCCAGAGTATTCAGGCCTGTCTTCTCATAGTCCAGTGTTCTTTTTGTTTGTTTGTGTCATTGATCAAAAGTTTTTTAATTCAGCCCTGTTAATATGTAAAACTAGTGTCATTCTCTGGTGGAGGAGATGAGATGTGATGTTAGTGACTCATTCATGCTTTATCCATCCCCTTTTATTCATCCTGGCTATAACGCTGGCCCACACTTCACGTTCCAGAAACATATCATGTTTCCCACCTCCATCTTGTTGTCTGTGCTGTTTCCTGTACCAGAAATGCTCTTGCCACTTTAGAAGAATGTCATATCATTCAGGAAGACTTGCTGGGTTAGATATTCCTCTTCGGTGCATGTCTATATTTCACTTGTCATAATGTGATGTAATTTTCCAATGATAGCTCTTTTTCATCCTCTAGTAAATGAGGTTCTAAGAGCAGGGATTGTGATTTACTAATCTTTGTATTTTGTGCACTTTGCCTAGTTTCTGGATCTAGTAAGTGTTCAATAAATGTTTTTTTTTTTAATGCATGCATATGTAAATCCTTTAATAAGCTACATTGAGAGCTTTATGTGTGTTCCAGTGGGTAGCATTTCTACAATCAAAATTAACTCTTGAAATATTTATAAAAGATAAAGAAACTGAGTCTGAAAAAAATCTAGATAATTTTGTCAGTCCAACGAGTGACCCGAGAGAGAATGCAGTCTCTCCACCTAACCTTTTCTTGTTAAGAGTTATGCACAGGTCTACAAAAATAGATGTCTGTCTAAGAAAGTTTGCACTGTGGTTTTTTATCTTTGCATTCTTGTCATTTCTTTCATGGTGATTTGGCCAAGGTTATTGATATGTGTATTTAAGTGTTTGCTTCAGCATCTTCTACCTCTAGCAGTAGATTTTAAGCTTGCTTCTCCATGACTAGATTTCAAGAGCACAGTCCTCGTCTGTTTTCTTCAATGCTGTACCACCAACACCTAGCAGGGTGCTTGCTCACATACAGCAAATTCTCAAGAGTGCGGCAATCCCATTTACTACCCCACTTTTATTTCCCTTTAAATTTTTTAAACTTTTAGAAGGAGTGCAAAGGACCTTTAAGCCAAATTGAGCCCAAATGGCTTTTCCACCAATTTCACCACCTGCTCTGAGCAAGACATTTCATCTCACATTTTTCTCCTGTAAAATGGTGCTAACAAAGCCTAAATGTCATGGCTAGTACGAGAAACCCATTAAAATAATAAATGTAAAGTGATCAACCTGAGTTCCAGAAAATCCTTTATTCCCTTCTTTTCTAGGATGGTTCATCCACACATTACACTCAGTGTGGAAAGAACTTGCACTTAAACTGTGAAAATAAAATTGTCCTTTTAAAGAACGAACATGGTGCTCATTCAAATCACCTGAAAGGGGTTCTCGCCTTTAAGCTGAATACGTGCAGCGAACATTACCACAATTCTCTGCTTGTGCACTTGCTAGAATTAGTAAAAAGGGAGAAATTTTTAAAAAGAAAGAAAAAAATTCCAGCTGGCTGAGATTTGTACATTGGAGGAAATGCACGCCAGGAACATATGGTGCTTCGCTTAGCAAACACTTACGGAACATATATTACGTGCACAGCGCAGTCATGTGTACCGGAAGAGGAAGAACAGCGGCAAGTTGCCCACCACCAAGGCTGAAGGTCATGCCCTGCCAAAGTGTGAATTTACCTTAACTTTCTACATGATTTTGGGCAAATGTGCACTCTCTTGACTTTAGCTTTTACATTTATAAGAAAAATAAACTGTGTAATTCCCAGACCACCTTCACAAAATTATGGAAAATTCCAAGGGAGATGTATGTGGAAGAACCAGTCATCCATTCATACAACAGATACGAACCAAGTGCCTTCTTCGTTCTATTGACAACGTAGGGGTTGACCACACATACAATCCCTATCCTCAGTGATAGAACCTGCTTTCTGAGTTGTGAAGTACTTGACAATTCACGAGCGTTGCTCGAAGGCTCGAGGTGCTAGAAGACGTCAGCAGAGCTGTCACAGTGGTGGCATCAGGGACAGCAGCTTTCATTCATTTACCTAATATTACTGAGGGTTCACCATGGAGCAGCATTTTATTTACAAAACACATGCTCCAAGTAAATAGAATTAATTTCTCAGCTTAGACATTTAACTTGTACAGTCCAGTTTCCAATGAGCTGAACTAATGTCCAGGATGGTTAAAACGAGACTTCCCAGATTTGAAGCACCTTTCAAAATTATTCAACACTGGTAAGCGTATTAGCATGGACTTCCTTTTATCAGAAAAACAAAATCCATCTTTGATGTTAGCCAAGGTCATAGAAACACAGTTCTCTAGACCTAAGGACTCTGCATAATCATTGTCTAATGTGCCCCTGGATTAGCTCTTGAGACTGAACCCAAATTGGGATTATCACTTATACTACAGAGAAATCTCCTCTACTTGAACTTCAGATGACTTGGCATCATAACAGTTGGTTTAGAATCAGCAACCTTGCCATTTAATGATGACCATGCTCATTGGCACTTTGACATATGTCCATATTTGACTTCCTACATAGGCACAGTTAGTCTCTACCATTGGCATATAGAGCTGCTGGAAATAGGCCTTTTGTTGAATTAATTGCATTTTCTTCATTCTGCTAGTATGCTTCCACAACAATCTCCACCTAACTGCATCTCAGTCTTTACCCCACTGTGTTACTAATATAATAATCTATTGTCAGTGTTTGTCATTTGAATCCTATTTCCACTACTTACCATCTGCACAAATTCCCTCTCTCATAACATGCTGTTAATAATACATCTCACAGGTTTGTGACCATGGAATGATACCTCAAGTGCCCAGTAGAATTATCACCATAGCCATCTCTTTTATCATCATTGTTTCACATAAAAAAACGGCTCCAGTCAGGGTCTCCAAGCAGTCGATTCTCCCCTGCAGTGGACATCCCCTCCAGTTAGCCAGGGCTGCTTCTGTGGTTAGTGGTTTAACCCAGCAATTCGGAACATGAACTCCAGGAGGAGTCAGCAATTCGGAACCACACCCATCTAAACTGGGGGAGCTCTGGGGCCAGACAAGGTGCGTGCTAACCCTCTAACCTTAGTTCTAGTATCAGCGTGACACATAGTTGAAACTCAATAAATATTTGTTAAAGGGGTAAAATGAAGAATTGCATATTATTCAAGATAAAGCAGATAAAATGTAATTCTAATGGCTATTTTGACAATTTAAGGGTGGCATACGTAAGAAACCAGGCTATTCTGATAAGCTGTGCTTATTACATAATAAGTGACAATTTGCCAGGCCAATTCATTTTTTCACACCTTATTTATTTATTTATTTTTGCCATTAAAAATCAATGCATGATCATCATCATTGAAAAGTAGTCATTTGGCAGGTAAGTTAATTTTACTGGCTTAGCAGAAAGAACCCTGGCCTTAGTGATTGGTGTATGTTTGAAATGCACTAGTTTGCCAGTGCTCCCGACAAGTTTCTTTGGAAGGAGAGAAATGTCCCCTTTGAAGGGGAAATACAAGATTTGAATTTTGAAACACCAAGAATCAAGTTCCCCTGAGTCTCATTTTCCTCATTTGTAAATGTCATTAGTGATTCCTGCTTCATTGGGTCATTGGAAGAATTAAGTAAAATAGAGTAGGCAGTAAATAATTTATCTGTTTTCTAAGAATAATGGTATGCATTTATAAAATAAAGTTAACATTTCCATTGTAACATTAAAGGAATTGAATTAAAATAATAAATTGCTATTAAAATGTGCCATCACTAAAATTGAAATTTTTAATGGGGCTGAAAACATTTTATTTCAAATATTTTAAAGGCTCCATTTAAGACACTTGAAAATTGTTTTTGACTAAAAATGGATTTACTTTTTAAATTTTAAAAATAGAACAATTCTAAAATTAGACTTCTTAGGCTATTTTTAGAGCTCACAAAATATGTGTTCTGACTGACAAAGCCCATGCTTAATATTTTAATGTATATTATATTTTTCAGTTGTTCTCAGAAGGTTCCTTGTTTCAGAGCAGACTAGATGCCATTGCCAAAAGCTGCCTTTCATTTTTCTGTGTTAAAAACCTATCAGCAGAATGCTGGAAAGCTCTAGAAAGTAGGTATGCACCTGTTTTTTCTCTTTTCCGCTACATTTCTCTCAGTGATCAGTTCTAGTTCACAGACTTAATTCTATTTTCCTTTGTTCTTCCGTTTTGTTGTCCCTAAAGTATTAAATGATCATGGCAATAGCAAAGAACCTAAACACAAAATAGGAAAACAATTAATAAACTTCCTCCAAATCTTTACCTCCCGATTGCTCTGAAATGAACAACATTAACAGCCTTGTCTATTAAGATCACTTATTCCAACTTTCCCACCTGTTTATATATATGCATGTACGAACACACATGTGCCCCGTGCATGGTGCCACAAATACAAAGAACTTAGGAATTACCAATTTTTACAGAAGTAAGCTTATATTGGTGTATATGTAAATTTTATTTTCTTAATTAAAAAAAAAATGCACCATGTATTGTTCACAACCCTCCAGGCCATTGGATGAGGGCATAGCTCTAGCTCTAGCTCATTGTTTTTAAGAACTGTGTAACGTTACCTAGTATAGACACATCACACTTTTTTCAGTGGCTTTTCTATTGAAAGACAATCAGTTTATGTTCATGTTTTTGTTATGATAAAGCTGTAATACCCATTTATATACATATATCTGTAGAAAGACTTACTACGACAGGATTACTAGGTCAAAGGATCTGTGTATTTTCATTGTGAAATGTATTACTCCATCACATTCCTAGAAGTTCATATCCATTAACGTTACCTACCATCAGCAGTGTTTGTGAATCCACAATTCCCCAAATTGTCCATGGTCCAAGACTGTTTTATTTGTGTGTTTTTAAATTTCAAGCAATCTGAGGATAAAAGGTATCTATCTTATCTTTAATTTATGCTTCTCCGACCAATAGAAGACGACTAGAGACAGATTTTTTGAATCAACACTACAATTACTAATAACAATATACAGTTGGAAATACCTCCTCTATAGTGCCACGTAAATGGCAAGATGATTTCAGTGTAAATCTGCAGAGAGATCATTAGAATGTCAAGATGAAAATCTAAGAAGTCACTACATGCTGAGTGTGCTGACATCTGAGACTGACTCACACTGTCAAGTTGAGGGAGAATGAAAGACTTGTCTGGGGAGGTTTGTGGAGATCAGCTTGGGGAGTGAGGCTAAGTTGTAAGATCCCCCTGTATGCGCTACATTATGAAATTAAGATTGAACTTAAATGTACAAGCTTTCTCTCCTTTGGGGATTTAGTCAGTGTCATATTCTAACTCTTGATTGTTCATCTGTCACTCATCAGACAGGAGCAGCATGCCCAGATTGAAGTGTATTTTGTTATTTTGGAAGACCCCAAGGGAATTCTACGTGGTCTCACTCATGCCCAGCACTGGAACGTTTTTTCTCATTACCAGATAGCCACCTAAAGTAGCTCTCTATTTATAATAATGCCTAAACTATCATTTAACATAGAATAGAATCGTAACTTCTAGAAATAACTAAGTCCACACTTTTGTAATGAGAACACTTTATTTCTTACTCTAAGCCAAGCTTGTCCACATGCGGCCCAAGAACAGTTTTGACTACGACCCAACACACATTTATAAACTTTCTTAAAACATTATGAGATTTTTTTGCCTTTTTTTTTTTTTTTGCTTTTTGCTTTTTTTCTAATAGCTCATCAGCTATCGTTAGTGTTAGTGAGTTTTGTGTGTGTGACCCAAGACAATTCTTCTTTTTCCAATGTGGCCCCGGGAAGGCAAAATGTTGGACACTCCTGGCAGAAGTGACTGTTTGATTTTGTTTTTTCTTTGGGAATTGTGCTCACTCAGATAGTTGTCCTTTATTTGCCAAACAGCTGCTATGTATTGAGCACCGGTTCTTCTTGGAGTTTCATTGATCTTTTTAATTTTCTTGGCTTACTCATTTATTTCATTTCTCCTATCTTTTTTATTTCCTTCTTCTTTTTCCTTTGAGTTTACTCTTTTTTCCTTCTAACTTCTTGAGTGGAAGAATTCCACTTATAATTTGAACTTTCCCTAGTTTCTTATATGGACGTTTATGGCTACAAATCCCATCTACTCACCCCTACCCCACCCCTCTCAACAAGGATCACTGTCATTGCATTTCTCATTTTGTTATATGTGGTGTTTCCTTTGCCATTAATTCCTAAATATTTTGCAAGTTTCATTATTTCTTGTTTTTCTCAAAAGTTATTTTAAAACATTTCATTTTTACTATTATTTGTTTTAGTTTAAAATCTATTGTTTTTGAAGGGTTAAATTTAGGGGGTATGTATTTCTGACTTTATTGTATTATATTCATAGAATGTGGACTATATGCTATAAACTCTTATTTTTTAAGATTACTTTGTGACTCAAATGAAGATTGATATAGTATTTTATGTTAAGTCAATTAGTTCACTATCATTAACTTTCAAATATTCTTTATTGTAATTTTTTAATATTTGTTTAGACTGAGGCAGATATATCTTTAGAAATCACTGTTTTTACATTTTTTCTTATACTTCTTTTTCTCTCTAGTGATAGGTAAATAGATACAGAATTTTAATTATCAAATAATGATATTGTGGATAGTTAATAATGGAGTACTAGAGATTATTATCTTTAAGTATACCTTTTCTGATATTAATACTATTACACTTTATTTGCTTAATGTTTGTCTGACAAATTTTTACTCTATTCACTTTAAACTTGTTTCGTTAACTTGTAGAAATATCTTGTAAGCAGTATAGAGCTAGATTTTGTTGTTTGTAAATTCAATGCGAGAATATCCCTTTAATAGGTATCCCTAAACAAGTTTTTGTTCTTCTGTGTGAAAGCTATAGTTTCTTTAATCTTAATTGTCTTCTTTAAACTGTGACACGCATATTTAACTTAAATTCTAATTTATGTCTATCAAGGCAATCTTTGTTAAGTTTTGGTATCACTTCTTTACTAACTTCATAAAAATTATTTTGAAGCTTCTGTTTATGTTATGGAATATAAATATTTGAAATACTCTTCTGCCAAGATTTGCTGATTCCCAGTGATACACTCTGATTATAATTTGGGGAAGTGGGAGATAGCTCTTTGGCAACTTGCTTATTACTTCTAATATTATCGTTCATCTAGCGATATTTCCCTAATATTTTGAAGAAAATTTTATCTTTCTTGGTATTATCTGTTTTATTCATATTTCCATATAATTGCAAAAAGTGTCCATTTTTAAAACCCCCCTACACCTTTGATTATTTCACTTTTACAATTTATTTGGTGTATTTGTGTTTTCCCCCCTAACTGTTGAAACATTCCTATTTACTGGTCACCTCTAATTCTTAGAGCCCTAACTCTCTGTGTGTTACCTGCCAACTCTCCCTCTTCTGCGGGTTTCTTGTTCCCTTGTAATTTCTGATTGTGAGCTCAGGTGCAGGGAACTCATTTCGTATTCCATGAGAATCCCACTAGTGAATCTACAGCACAGTTCTGCGTTGGCTCTAGGGAGTTCCCATGGATTTCAAAGGTCCTTGGCTATTGTCACATTATTCTCTTAGTTTGGGTTACTGGTACTAAATATGGCCAGTGATTCAAATTCCATAATCTTAAGTAGCACAAGTCTGGGATTCAGATTTATCAAGAGTGACTGATTTTTATTTATTTATTTTTCTCTTAAATGTTTTATTTTATTTATTTATTTATTTATTATTTTTATTGTTAGACTTATTGGGGTGACATTGGTTAGCAAGAATTACATAGGTTCCAGGTATACAATTCGACAGTACATTGTCAACTTGTTGTGTAAGTTCACCACCCAGTGTGAGTTCTCTTTCCATCACCATGTATTTAGCTGTGACTGATTTTTAAATTTTATCTATCAAAGGTCCTGAACATAGGCGAGATTTTTCACTCCATCCATAGTCTTGTGGAAGCATTTTTCACTATCTTACAAATTTGAGGAGGGGGCGATACCATAATATTTAGGACTTAGGTTTCAGTTTCTCATATTTCACAGACCAGAGCCTTGCCTTTTATTCCTATAAAGGCTGTAGGACCCAAATTCCCCCATGGTTTTAATTGGAACTGCCGTCTCCATGGTTCCGATGGTGTCAGATGGTCCTTGTTACTTTGATTTTGAGTTCTCTCTCCATTTCTTCCACATGTATGTTGTCCTTTCTTTCTTTAGAACTTGTATATAAACAGTATGTTTAGATATAAATTATTTTATATTTAAATTAAGCTTTTATCTACATTTTTGTTTTAATGTTTATCAACATTTAAAGTATTGCACCAGAATTTCTATAAATTTATTGCAGAAGTGGCAAAGGGGATTTTTTTAAATTGTACTCTGCCACACTGCCAGAAAATACCTCTGCTATCTTTATATGTAAGACGACTGAGGCCAGGATGGATTAAAACTTATTTGAGGAAACACGTAGCTATAAGCAGCTGTGTTAGGACTCAAACCCACAGGTCACAGTGCCTGGCATTGTGTCTTATCAAATAAAAGATACTGAGTAATTGGTGGATGATTAAATCCCTAAATAAAACAATGCAAGTAAGAAACGCTTTCTTCCTTTGGCATTGCCACCAGTGGTAGAGAGGGTCCTTCTTTTCCACACCTCGCAGTTGAAGGGTCCTTTCAAGAGGCAGAGATGTCTGAAGACTTCCAAATTCAAGACTTGGCTACCCAGACACCCAAAGGAGAAATGATTACGCCTGGGTGCTGCCTCAGTCAAAGCGAGGGGACCTGAGAAGTGATGGTGACATTTTAGGACCACTCAGGAATTTGTCATTCAAGTCCCTTGCAACCTGAAACACAAAGGCTGCTCAGGTTACTAAGACAACCCGTCCGTTTATACTATACTACATTTAAAATGATGTTACGTGTGCCGAACCCTGTAATTCTTCCGAAATACTTCCAATCCTCCATCTACCCAGTCGTCTCGTTTAGGACAAAGCTAATGTTAATGCAGCAGGAGGCAGCCAGCATTTTAATCCAGGTTTAAATGCTGGCTGCATTTCAGGTGATTTATAATGAGCTTTGAAGAAGACAAAGCCATTACCTGCATTATTTCAACAGAAGGAGGAGAAAAACAACCTTACTTCATTTGTACAAAGTGCATTAAATTATTCAGTGGAGATTTTGATTCTCAAAACAAACATTTGGTTTAACAGCTCTGGTAGAAATGTTAACATTTATTGGAAATCACTGTCCCGTTTCCAAACTCGTCTCTGTGGTTCTGATACCGTTCTCCTACCGTCAGTTCATAGCACAGCACCCAGACTGAAGTTACAGTGTAGGTCAGACTGTGTCCCTCCTCTGCTCAACCACAATAAGCAGCTCCTCACATCAGCAGAGGCATCAGTCAGCAGGGTCATTACTCACATCCCAACAATGGCCACAAGGTCGTCCAAATTCTGGCCGCTCTTCCTACTTCTCTGACTTCATCTCCCTTGACCACCCCCATCCCTTGGCTACGTCTCCTCCAGCCATTCTGGTCTCCTTGCTGTTCCTCAGACACATGTGGTGGCCCTCCTCAGGGACCCCTGCTCTAGTTCTTCTCTGTGCCTGCGATGCTCCATCCCTCATAGACTGCATCCAGTCTTAGTCGAACAGCATCCTCTCGGTGATGGCCCCCGGACAACCCATTTGTAACTGCACCCTGTCTTTCCTGACCCCACCCCTCCCTGGCACTTCTGATTCCCCTTTCCAATTTTTTATTTTCTAGAGCATTTACCACCATCTAAATGCCATACACACACACACACACACACACACACACGCACACATGCATTATACAAAGTTATTTATTCATTATTGGAATGCCTCCTCTACAATGTCAGCTTCATGGATTCTGTTTTGCTTATTCCTAATGTATTCACAGCCCCTAGAATGATGATTATTGAGCACCCGTAGCTATTTGACAAATATTGGACAATGAATAAGTAAATGGATGAGTAAAAAGTACTATGTATTAAATGCTTTCCATGTCAGATACTTTTCTATGCACGTTGCATGTATTAGCCCTTTCCCCATTCGCGCCGAGAATACGTGGCACTTACGGCTGCAGCACTGACCTGAGATAACTCGTGGATGACAGCCCTGACCTCATCCCCCAAATTATGAAATACTGATCATATATACTTCTGGTACATTAGGATTACAGACAAGTTCTGTTTAGAAACAACTCCAAGAACAGTTTTTATATTTTAGTTTCACATAGAAAACCAGTCAGGTTTGCTTCAGCCTCAAAGAGCATGTTTATGGAAAATTCAAAGACCACGGCAGCGAGGTGCACTTTTGTTTCTAAACAGGGAAAGGTTTATTTCATCTGATGGGGCAGGTCCTCATATACAAGTGTTCCTCATGTTACCACTGAGGAAATGGAAGCACATAAAAATTACGTAATTGTGGCAGAATATAGATTAGAATTTTAAATTTCTGTGTTCAAAAGCATGGACCAATATTCCCATTGTATCCTGGACAAGTACAGTCTAACTAGGAATTCAAGACCGCAGTCTGGCCCCTGCTTATCTTCCCAGAAAAGTGGTACTTTCTCTCTTTCCCAGTTAGATGGGGAAGTTCCCACAGAAAGAAAAGAAGATGCTGATGTTAAGAAGAAGAGGGAGAAGGCCTAGTATAATACACTTTGAGCTCTTAATGGGTATCAGCTACCATGCCAAGCCATTATATGTATCATCTTCCTTAATCCTCTCCACAACCACATGAAAAGACTGAGGCCTGGAGAAGTTACCATGTTTTTCCATGAATAAGACGCCCCTGAGTATAAGACAACCCCTACTTTTATTTTTTTTTATTTTTTTATTTTTTAAATTTATTTTATTTTGTTTTTTTATTTTATTTTTATTTTTTATTTATTTATTTATTTTTATTTTTATTTTTTTAATTTTTTTTTATTTAATTCATTTTTATTGTTAGACTATTGGGGTGACATCTGTTAGCAAGGATTACATAGGTTTCAGGCATACAATTAACCCCTACTTCTCTAACCCAACATTAAGAAATCAGTATCAGCTGGTTACTCATGCATATAAGATGACCCCCCCACCCAATTTTTGGCCTAACAATTTTAGACAAAAGTATCATCTTATACACGGAAAAATATGGTAAATAGTTTTTCCAAGTGCACACAGGTAGTCAAAAATTAAGCCTGTAATTAGACCCGGATTCTCTGACCTCAAAATACACCTTAGCCACACCTTAGACTGACATGGAGTGAACCCCCACATGGTGCTACCAGCAGTATTAGAAGCAAATAATCCTAACTTGAGGAGATGAGGATATGGCAACTTCCGCTTGCTTGTCCTCTGCATTAGTCTCCTTTGCTGTGTAACGAATTTCCCCGCATTTAACAGCTTGAGAGAGCTACCGCTTATTAAGTCACTGCTCTACATGCAGAAGTTTAACTCCACGTAGCTGTGTGCCCTGCTCAGGGAATCACAGGGCTGAAATCAAAGTCTGGGCGTGCCTGCCTTCCTCTGGAGACTCTGTGAAAGAGTTGCTCCTAGGCTCACTCAGGTTGTTAAAAGAATTTCTGTGGTTGTACTCGAAGGACCGAGGTTTCCATTTTCTTGCTGGTTGTCGGCCAGGGGTCGCTTTGTGTGTCCAGACACCTGCCCCCATAGTCTTTGCCACATGGCCCTCTTCACCTTTGAAGCCAGCAGTCATACCACAAACAGTTCTTGAATCACAAACAGTGATTCAAATCTCTGACTTCCTCTTTTGCTGACCTCGAAATTCCTATTCAGAAGTCTCATGGGATAGTCAGGTCACTCATATAATCTCCCTGTCTTAAGGTCAATTGATTTTAGAGCTTAACTACATCTGCGTAATCCCTTTGGCCATATAACAAACAATAACCATGGAAAGGATATTCTATCATATTCTCGGAGCTAGCAATTGTATACGGCATATATACTGGGGGTATAGGGGGTGCGTATTAAATATCACAGCCTCCCCCAACCTTCCCGTTCCCTTCATTCTGCCGCAAACATCTAATTACTTTGTCTCTTTCTTGGAAAAATACCAGTCTGTAGGCCTATGTGAATCTCACCCAGGCCTGAAGAAGATGGCTCATTGACCTTGCACCCTCCATTCAGTATTATTCTCCAGGGCTCTGACGGTAAGCAGAGAGAAACCAGGGGATTTTGTGTGCCCTGTGTATTGTTTCCTTGTGGCAAATGTAAAGTAGTACAAACTCAGGGGCTTAAAAGAACTCAAAGCTTTCTCTGATATTTCTTTAGACCAGAAGTTTAACATGAGTTTCACTGGCTGAAGTGCCAGGTGTCAGCATTCCTGGCTGGAAGCATTCCGGGAGGATCTGTTCCTTGCTGTCCGAGCTCCTGGGTTCGCAGCCTTTTCTCCCTGCCCTCAAACCCAGAAGTGTTGCGTCCTTCTGACTCTTTTGCCATCGCCAGTCTCTCTGTAACCATGAGAGGATAGTTTCTCCACTTTTGAGGTCACATTGGCTTAAATCAGATGACCCAGTATCATCTCAAGGTCTGTACCTGTGATCACATGGATTAGACAAAGCCCCTTTTGCCATGGAATAGTCATAGGTCCCAGTGTTACAGTGTGAACAGCTTGAGGGTGAGGGGGTGTGCATTAGTTTTCATACCACGTCATGTTAAGAAGTCAGGGCTTTCTTCTGAAGGTGGGTAAAAATCGTTCATTGAAGGAGTCTGTGGCACCAAGTGGCTAAAGCAGATTTGCATTTTAGAAAGATTCCTTGGCTCTAGGTTTCAAACGAATGGCAGGGGAATGGTCATATTAAGTAAGAGTAAGTAACTTAGTGTGGAGGATTAGCCACATTCCTGGCACTGTTTGAAGGATGTAGCAACCCATAAGACATTTAACCCTTATGAGTTAGAAAGTATTATATTAGCAACAACCCCATTCTATCGATGAGAAAATGCACGCACGAAGAACTTAAATAACCTTGCCCAAGATTTTACAACTAGCAAGTGCCAGGGCCGGGATTCGGCCCAGGCAGCCTGGCTCGAAAAACCAGTAGTGCTCTAAACACTACACAGCACTGCCTGGAATAGTGCGGAAAGAATCCCCGCCCAGGCTCTGAGGAAGGGAGGAAGGTGGTCAGTTACGGTTGTCAGGGAATGCTTTATGTGTGCTGTGGGACAAGCAAACAGGCTGCAAAGAAGGGGAGGGACTTAACAAAAGTACAGAGGAATGGAGAAAGACTTCCATAGATACCTGAGCTAGAGACTCAGATGTACCAGCACAGCCTCCCTTTGCTACAAGATAGAATCCTTGGCCCCTATAATTGCTTGACTCTTTAAACGTTTGAAAGGGTGAATCGGGAGCATCGCAGAAAAATGCGTGCTGATGGGTGTAGTCTGCTGCTTTGATTGCTACTTTGCAAGTTTCACAAATAGCTAACCACTTGAGAGCTTGTCTCCCTCATATTGAATTCCATTTTGATTTTTTCACCCTTCTTGATTCTCATCTCTTTGTGCCAAAATTGTATTTTCTCCGAAGATGTTTTCAAAAGTGTTTTTGTTCTGATTTAATAGGCTCGGTTTTCAGTGTTGGGGCTGAAACCGAGCAGGTGCTTTATGAAAAGCACATGCATTCGAACGAAGTTTCCTGTGAAGAGAAATGCGGTATTGTTGCTCTCTGAGGCTCCTGAGAACCTGCCTCCATTATTTCATTTCTAGATTTCCTTCCATCTTCTTCTTTAAAACTTTTCAAAATGACATCAAACGGCCTTTCATCTGCGGGGGAGGGTGGCGGTGCAAGGATTGCCCGGCGGGCACAAGCAAGGCTATTGTTCTTGGGAAATGTATCGACTTAAATGAAACCCAAAACCTTCCTTTCTCACCACTCACTCTGAAACACCTCCCCTAAGTCAATAGTCCTTCAAATCAGAGACGGTCAGAGCCAGGGACAGCCCATAATAAACAAGACTCTTCTTGTGCACATCTTCCCAGGACGTTCATGACAAACGGAGAAATGGGAGTGACATTTATTAAAATAGCACCTATTTCTTGCTAAGAAATGTGCCGTGTCCTTTACTTTATGTTGTTTGTATTTTTTCAAAGCCCCCTGAACAGACTATTCTTATCCCCATTCCACAGATGAAGAAACTGAGGTATGGAGAAGCTAGGCAAACTATTCAAAATGTCTGGGAGTGACATGGCTGGGTTTGAATTCAGGCATCTCTTACAGTAATAAATCACATCTTTTACCTCTTCGACTTATCGTCATTCAGAAAAAATGATTATTTGTGAAAGTTTCTGCTATTTATAAGATATATCAGAAAAACAAAATTTTAATACATGCACAGAGAGAAAAATAATTATTTATTGAGCATCAAACATGCCTTGTATTATCTACTGTCACCCTGGACCTATACCATGACTTATAATATGAAATGTGAATTCATCTCATCAACAAGTTCTTATTGTAAGTTGAAAAACTAGCATTCATTTTTATGGTAAAGTTAATAAATAATAAAACATTTCATTGGTGCTCAGCTTTATAGCTCAGGCAATAATGTTCTCTAGCATTTCCTCAATACTTCTGAGTTTGCAAACATTTCCTAATACGTTATCTTACTCAGTTTCCCCATCCTCTCGTGACATGCACGTTACTTGACCATCCTGTACTCTTAGTAAACTGAGCCTCAGAAGCAGTTCCGCAGAGTGAGAAGATAACACAGTTCATACTTATAAATTGTGAAGCCAGACCTAGAACATGGTTACTCTGATACCAAGACATAACTCTTTAGGCCATAGAGTCTGACATCCCAATTAATCTACAAATAGAAACAGTGGAGTCCTGCAAATACGGAGAGGAGACAGTCTCCGGAGGACGGTCAAGGACAGTTCGCCCACTCAGGGATTTTTCATCTTCTGGCCTTACAAAAAGGCTTTCTGCCTATTTCCCTGTTGTTATCTAATCTCTTGTGACTCCCATGTCAAACTCAGACCTGGACCGCTTGAGAATTCGTGTGTGCAGACTCTTTCCGTGGTGTTTTAGTTCACCTTTCTTCTACGGCGTCCAGTGTGGTTTAGACTTCACCACACCCACATCCCCTGTGGGGGTTTGATTTTTCTGCTATGGAAATGGACCCTCAGAATTGAAACCCCACATGTCTAGGCCAGCTGTGAACCCCATCCCAGCCACAAGTAGGAGCAGAGGCAGGTAACAAAGCTAGAAAGCCTAAGGGGAGGCTTATGGAAGAGGAGCAATGTCAGCTGGGTTTTGAAAAGTGGGGGAGATCAGGTGAGATAAGAGGAGGGACATGGGGAGGAAAAAGCAGCAGCAGTGACAAAAGGAATTAAGGTGGAAGGAGCACCAGGTGCAGGTGGGAGAGGAGGGAGAAGCAAAACATTATCCATTGAATTCCTAAGTCACCACACTGCAAACTTACCTTCAGGTTTTCTTCAACTCGTGAGTGATTTGCAAGGACACACACAGAGCTGTGACTAAAGGCTTAGAGAATTTCACTTTCCAGTTAGACATACAGGAGCCCAATGGGTGTTGGAGTGTTTTATAAAGATGCAATCAGTCCAACTGCACAATTTTGTCAATTTGCTTTTATAATCAAAGACTGCTTGAATTTCAAAGTAAATGCAACTTTGGTTATGTTAGAAAGCTCTGAAGGCATGACCTGAAAAATAAGGTAGGGACAGATTCAGCAAATAGGTGCCAATCTCAAAGGCCTAATGGGTTGATGTATGATGCCCAGGAGCAATGTCCTAAAGAAGTCATACCTAATGGATGCCACCCATTATCTGTTTGACACTTTGTGATGCATAAAGATACAGCAGGGAAAGAAAGAGATCTAGCAGCTGTCGACTCGCTGAGTAAGTATGTTTCTCTGTCTTTTCCACGTCATCACCTGCCCACAACAGTTCTCTATATTGTAAATATTATGAACACTTACAAGATGACAAAAATGAGAAACAGGTTAAATAACTTTGTCAAGGTCAGATGAACTTGTGGTCAATAACCACAATAAATGATTTGTATTTTTGGAAACCATGCTTTAAGTTAAATCTGTCAGTTGCCCAAGTCCATGATCTTTACACATGCTCAATCACATACGATTAGCCGTTGTATGTATCACTTTCACCTTGGACGATGTGTATATTGGTCCAGAAAATGAGTATAGCATGATGGTGCTTTATTTATTTACTTAGTCCATTGGTGTACTCAAGAGCTTAGTTAGAAGTAAGTGCTAGTTTTTTTTGTTTGTTTGTTTTGTTATTTTAAGTTCAGAGATGAAATGCATTGTTACATATAACATAATGAGAGCTGTCATTTAAATATCATAAAGCTAATTCCAGAAATATTCTTTACAAGAAATAACAACAGTAAAGCTACTTTGTTTTTACTGTGTTAGTCAAAATAAATTAGCTGATTATTTAATGAAAAATCGCAGTGTCAGTAGCTTAACACAATACGAGTTTATTGTTCTCTTACTTTATGGTCTAAAGGGACTGGTCAGTAGCAAAGGGGATGGCCGGAGGTATGTGCCTCATGCAGGTTTTTGGGGATCCAGGCTCCTTTCTTCCTGTAATGACTCCATAGTACCTATGCTCCAGCAGGACGAGACCATGTGTGAGGCACACAGGGCACATAAAAATCTCAACCCGGAAGTGGCACACGTCATTTCCGGCAATATTGAGTTAGCCAGAAATGGTCACATGGCCTCACCTTGATCAAAGAAGGTGAGGAATGTGTTCATGGATGGAACGTCTTCCCAATAAGAATTCTAAATCTTCCCAATAATAATAAAATATAAAATAAAATAAAATGGTGGTGGTCTGCAAGCCGTCTCTTTCACTGTCTATCCTTCTGGTCACTGAATATCCAAGCACATCTGTACTAATTTTTATTACTGCCTCACAAATTACAACCACCGTGAAGTTGTACAACCATTATCTCAACTTTTCTGTGGGTCAGGAGCTCAGGCATGGCTCCGAAGTATTCTTTATTCTCACATGGTTGCAATCAAGGTGAGGATCAGGGCTGTGTTTTCGTCTGGTGGCACAACTTGGGAGGAAAGACCCACTATCTAGTTCTCTCAGGGCATCAATGGACCTTATTTCCTGTGACTTTAGGATTCATAGCAGCCTCCTTCTTCAAACGTGGCAATGGACAGAGACAGAGACTGACTCTAGAATTTGCTAACAAAACAGTCTTATATAATGTAATATACTGTAGTTTGCTGTGTATAATGTGCTCCTTTGTATAATGCACATTCATGCTTTTTGGCCCAAACATTCAGGAAAAAAACCTCTTGTTTGAATTTTTTAATTCAAATTTTTATTTGTTTATATTTAAGTGCTTGCTTTTTGTATTATAGAGGAATTTTAGCATTTATTTTTTAACATATCATGGTATAAGAAATTTTACGTATAAATTTTTTATATAAAAAAATAAACTGATTATTGTATTCCAGGGTATTATTTTGAATATAGATATCATTATTGATTTCTAAAGTTACATTTTTAACTCATAAGCATAAATAAAATAATTAAAAACATTTATGTAGATATGGAATTAGTACTACCAATGCATAATGCTCATCCTTATTTTTCTCTCACAAATTTGGGCAAAAAGTGTGCATTATACACAGCAAAATACAGTAATTACAGGGGCAACATGTCATGAGCATTATATATAATATTATATAGTACAGTCATGGGAGTGGCATTTCCTCACCTTCTCTTTGATGACTGATGATTCCTGCTGGTTAGAAACAAGCTGCAGATCCTGCCCGCACTGCGGGGAAGGAAATTATTCAAGGGTGTGAATTCCAGAAAGTGGAAAGCATAAGGGCCACCAAAACTTATTTCTTTCAATCACAGAACAAATTCAGCTCTTCCCTAATGAAGAAAACCAAAAATTCTGTTCAGTCACTACGTCTAGCTTAAAGTACAGAATTTCTGAGTTAAGTATAGTTCCTGCCATCAAATCCGAACTTCACTACTCTGCATCCCGCAACCTGTGAATCAAAACTGTAATATATGCTTCAACATACCAAGACACATATCACAAAAATACAAGGTTGAAGACCAAAAAAGCCCACAATAAAACATTTGCTTCAAAAGATAGGAAACTAAAAGATCCAGAAGAGGCGCCCGTCGACAGCAGCTATAGCATCATGCTTGGCGGAGACTGTCCCGCAGGTGGGGAGGTTACATAACGAGGCTCTGCTTCTAATCTCTGAGTTGGGGTGAGACCCCCCACGGCACCTGGTGCTGCCTGCTTCCAGTTCCAGTGCCCCTTTGGATACATTTAAAGTGGGTATGGGTGATAAAGGGAGATTTAAAGTTTCCTTATGGTCTCAAACTAGTCAAGAGCTTTATTTTCAGAAATGCATTTCCCTCAGAACTTAGTAGGCTGCTGATCCACCAGTTGGTTTCCGTGTACCAGGAGCCGCAGCTAAACTCTCCCTAAGCATCATTTTTAAACCTGCTTCTACTCATCCTCTTCTCCACCTGTGTCTCCTTTCCCCTCTCCACCTTCCTCTCTTCCTCTTGGCTTAATGGTGACTTTAAACTATCAGTATTGAGTGAAGAGGCTACACCCTTAACTGGATGTGTTTTGCAACATCGGATTCTAATTGGTCTTTGCTGCTCAAAGACTTTCTCGGCTTTATTTCCTGCTGTGTTAAGTCTAGAAGCAGTTGGGTTTTATTCCAACTCAAGGTTTCAGATTTCTTGACTATTCTTTCTCATTTCTGCTTGCAAAACAGTTGATACTTTCCTGAATTGATTTCTCTCTTGTATACCTTGGCACAATCAATACTACTGGCACACACCACTAATATTCTGTTTGACCACTTCTTCCCTCAGAATTACAGGTTGGTTTGTCACAATGTAATATGCTCACCATCTTTCCAGCCTCTAACATGCATTTTCTTTCCACCCACTGAGGCTAAGCATTATAGAAATATATTTTCGTAGCCAAATCCCTATTTTTGGCACCATCTATTCCATCAGTGAGAGTTTGACCAGAATACAAAACATTCTAGGAATTTTGAACAAAATGTTATTAATATAGAGATTTAGAGGCGTATAAAACCACAACAAGTGGTTGGGGATCAGAGTTTTTACATATTCATTTATACATTACTTGGCAAGACTTAATCTTCTTCCAGGAAGTGTTAGTGGCACTGAGTGGAGACAACAGGATTGCCTGGCACATAAGTATTTATTGAATTAATTAGTTACAGAGCCACCATTTCATCCCAGAGTCTTGGAGATGAACTTAAAGGTCAGAATATCTGCCAACTGGCCTGCAGAATTTCATCCAAGAAATCTAATAAGAAAAGAACAAGGATGAAATAAATACAAAGCCATGTTTCTTGTGATTACTTTATTGCACATCCTTGGTCTTTCCCTGGGAGCATGATTGCATCAATGGATTTTTGCCAAGGATGGTAAAAACATTCATGACCTCTTAAACTTCTTTATGCCTAATGAGCCAGGGGGAATTTTCCAGTCTTTGGGGTCTCAGCAGTGTTACTGAACTAAATAGAACCATAAAGAGCCACCTGAAGGCATTCAGGAGCTCTGAGAGCCCACGCCAGCCGAAAGCACCGTTCAGCCAACCTCACAGGGAAGGAAACCACTTTTATGTCCTTTTGTATCAATGTAACCTAATTTTGACTCAGGATTTGAAAGACCCTGCCACTTAGGAGTGTGTGATCTTGAGTAAACTACTTAAACTTTTGATCCAACTTTCCTCATGATCAAAGATGGGAAATTCTCTTATTTCAAAGGTGCAAAGAGAATTAGATAAAATTATTAAAGTGAGTGTTCAATAAAAGAAGCTTTTACATTATTGAAGGATGAAATAGAAAGGTATAAAATAAGGAAAAGAGAGAAATGAAAAAAAAGTAGAAAATAGAAATAAAAGGAAGAAATAAAAGGAAACTCCATATGCAGACAACATCCTACAACTAAATGTAAAACCAATAGTGTTCCTAGCAAAGGGACCAGGGGGTTATCCTCAGTCGCTGATGAATTCTTGAGTTGTTTGTGTATGCAGTGGCTTCTTTAACACCACATTTCTTCAGTTCGGTTCACTATCACGTACCTGCTGTCCACGTGCCATCTGCTCCACTGGGCATTTTGAGGCAGGGGGCAGGCTGAGGGTCTGGAGTGGGGACATATAGCAGATGTTGTTATAGGTAACTCCAGGAATCTCAAATCCAGGAAACTCTCCGTGGTGATCGAAGCAAGACACCTGTTTGCCCATTGTACGTAGACTGCAGACTCAGGGAAGAAGTTGTAACAGAAATGGCGTGCTGAGGGAGTACTGTTTCCTCATTAATGACATACACAATCTCAGGAAGATTGCCAACATGTGGATGAAATTCTTTTGACCACTGTCAAAAGTTCCACTTACCTAGTGGTTGTCAGAAGATACTGGAGGAGGGAGGGTCGTGGAAGAGGGGAAATGGGGTCAAATGCATGGTGATAGAAGATTTGACTTTGGGTGCTGAATACATGATGCAGCACGTAGATGATGTATTACAGAAATGTACACTTGAAACCTGTGAAATTTTACTAACCAGTGTCACCCCAATACATTTATAAAAAAGGGTCCACTTTGCAATAGAGTGGTAAAAACATACTGCTTTAAATAAGTTGCTGAGAATTTTCCATTTCTAAATACAGCATATTGTAGACTTTGTCAATCACAAAATTAAATAAACAGATAGAATGCTCTTCTATTCACTTCAAAAATCAGATCTCAGTTCTTAAAGGGCTGACATGTATTTCCCATTGGCTTCAAGGTATGTGCTAAATTTTAATAAAAATTCTTATTTTAATAAAAATCAGCATGGTTCTCATAAAATAAATCAGAAAAGTTGATTAATACTACAAAGGTATTTTGTTTCCAAAACCTTTGTTTTAGAAATGCTTAAGTGATTCATGAGCCATTTTAAAAGCATTTTTCTTTGGAGAAAAAAAATAAGATGTAATGAGTAGGCTTTGGTTTTGAACACATTTAGTCTCAAGTCATTTTTCTATTCACTACCTGAGTCCTCGGGTATTTTACTTAAACGTTGCCTGTAAAATGGGGAAAAGGTGTTGTGGGGAGTATTGGATGTGGTAATAAATGCACAGAAAACACCTGCCACAGTGTGGGTGCTTAAAACATAGTAGCTGTTTTTACTGTTGATCTGAGTCGCAAATTCTAACATCCACTCCGCACTTCTACCTCTATGCTACATGCACGGATTCATTTAAATATAAATCCATAAAATAGGTTACTATCTCTCCTCAGTGTGGCTCTCTGTTTGTGTTTTATCTTCTTACTCTCGGTCACACAAAACTCATTTCTTTGCTCATCCCTAACAGACGGTGGAGACAACCAATCCCAGTCCCCATGGTCCGAAATAATTTGGTTCCAAAGAGAGATCACGGAAAGTCACGCTGTGTCGTCCACGAGAACAACTCTCTTTATTGGACCATAACCAAAACCATGGGGAGTAAAATTGAAAATGATTTATAATGAATAAGGAAGAGCTGATCTCGGTAAGATGTAAGTCCTTTGTGCATTTGTCAGACTCCTGGCACCTAATTGTGTTCATGAGCTCCAAATCCACTGACTCCTAGAGTCCACAGATAGAGCATCAGTGTTTCATTATCTTGACTGGGTACACGGCTGCCCTTCGTTACACACTGGTGACTATTTTCTCAAATAAGATCCCAACAAATTTTGTTAGAAAATACAAAATCAAAAAAATACTAGTGGCTATTGGATGAGATCCAGGCTTCAACCTCATCAGCAGAGCTCCTTTCCGTCAGTTTATAAATAGGCTGTTTTCCCCATGCTTCCTCCTTTGCTTCATTAACAAACGCTTTAGAAAAGCCATTTAAACGTACGGCCTCAGCTTCCCCACTCACGTCTTACCTCATGTATGGAGCTTCTTTGCCATCTGTTGTATTACCAATTGGCTACACCAGTTCTTTCCCTGTCTGACAAGCTCCTTCTGCAACAATCACTTTCTTTAGCACTAGTGGTATGGGTCCTTCTTGTCCTCTTCCGATATTTTAAGTTATTTCTTCTCAACCCCTGCCAAATTTGCTCCTTTATTTCTTTGTCCTTCCTTTCACATGGCATGCTCCTATGGTCATCTGTCCATGTTCTTGAATCTCGATCTCTCTCTCTCCCTTGTCCTCTTTCTCACCCCCTCACTTGGCCATCTCGTCTACTCGCAGCGTTTTTCACCATTACTTTTATAGTGATAAAATCATGATCTACAACTTTAAAACTTTCTTCTTAGCTATAGATCTTCATTTACAAGCAATTTCTCATCATCTCCATCTGGATCACTCAGCGTAACTGACACAAAATTCTTCATTATTTTCCCTGGCCCTTTTATGTCCACAGGGGCTTTATACAACAGCTCTTTCCTCAGTGGTTTTGTTAAGTCCACCCTGGTTGGGAGTTGGGGGAGGGGTCTTTACCTGTTTCTACACAGGACGCCTTGTGCAAGGGGACTGCAGGTGTCATACTCCATCAGAAAGTGTGAAGTTCATAGTTATTAAACTCTAGAGAAAGTGCCCATAAAATTACATTCTACAGGTTTTGAACCATCCACGTAACTCGTCATTCCTTGTTCATTCCCACAAATATTGAGGGCAATAAATTACGATTTCCTAGACCCTGAAACTCCTTAGGCACTGCCTTATTGTATTACACATAATGATAGTTGCCATGTGTTTAAATTATTTACATAAATGTGTTGTAGCTCTTTAGTATTCTGTTTTTAGGGTAGAAGTATGCCTTATCTGTCTGTATATCTCCTAGAATAACTGGTTGCCCCTAGTTAACAAAAATAATTCTTTGTCAAACTCTATTAAAAGTTACTGAAATATGTGATAATCATGGTCATCAATAATCAATGAAATGAACTAGTTGATACGTTGAAGAGGAGAGCTAGCAAAGGACACAGGACATCCTCTACGTATCTGACTCTTTTAAGAAATTCTTCTTTGCTCACAGTATTTATAAACTGAGGAAAAGCATGAATGCAGATTATATTTGAGGAAATTTACACAAGATGGCAGAATGCTTACTTAAGAAAACTTTTCCTTCATAGGAACCTCAAAGTAAATTAGTATTGCAATGTCACAGATGTATTATATCCCCCCACCGTTGCAAATTCACATGCAAAGCCCTAACCCCCAGTGTGACTATCTTTGAAGGGAAGGGTGTTAGGGAGGTAATTGAGGTTAAAGGAGATCATAATGGCAGAGCCTTAATCAATCTAAGTATTAGTGTTCTTATGAGAAGAAAGATGGCCCCAGAGATCTCTCTTCTTCCCCGTGAATACAGAGGAAAGGCTCTGTGAGGACACAGCATGATGTTGACTGTCTTACAATCAAAGACTAGAGCTCTCCAAAAACCTAATTTGCTGGCACCTTGATCATGAAATCTAGCCTCCAGAACTGTGAGAAAATGTCTGTTGTTTAAGCCACTCAGTCTGTGGCATTCTGATACGAGAGCCTAAATGAAGATCTGCATGAAAACAGCATGCGGTCTACAGGGTACACTTTCTGTACAGTTTCGGTTATTCGCTCAATAAGGTCTGAGAATCTAGTGTATAACATGACCATAGCCAACAGCACTGTTATAATTGAAGTTTGTTAAGACAGTAAAACTTAAATGTTTTTACCAAAAAAGAAAAAAAAGCATGAGGTAACAACGTGAGGTGATGGATGTGTTAACGCAGTGGAAGGAATCCTTTCAAATGTGTCACTATATCAAATCATGGCACTATATACTTTCAATATCTTATCATTTTATTTCTCAATTATACCTCAACAAAGCTGGAAAACAAAACGTAATGGAAAATTGGTGGTTTTGAAGAACTTGCTTCATATTTACCCCAAATTTTATAATTCTCTTTCCTTGGAGAAAATCTTGGCCCTATTTTTGCTTTTGTCCATTGTCAGGTTTGGTGACAGTGTTTCTCAGTAAGCAGGCTTTACTCCTGAAGTGTTTGATATCATTTAAAACAATTACTGATGCTGTTCTTTTTCGTCATTTAACTATGGCCAAATGTTCGGGACACAAAGCCAGACAAATGGCCCAACAAGCCACATTTTATTTTTGCTTCTCTCTCACTAAAGCAAGTAACATTGAGCTGCACGTGCCCATTTTCATAATCAAAGACATGAAAAAATATTTTCGGCAACTGTGAAACATGTTTGAATCAATGGAGTCATTTTTAATAATCTGAAGATAAATAAGCCATACAAGGGCAGATTCTCCTCTCTCATTTATTCTTTACTGTA
The DNA here is from genome assembly GCA_004026885.1 of Lyroderma lyra. NCBI lineage: Eukaryota > Metazoa > Chordata > Mammalia > Chiroptera > Megadermatidae > Lyroderma > Lyroderma lyra. The sequence continues at coordinate 110,288 of PVJL010002709.1, forward strand.
TGTTTTAAGTGCCTACAAAATTGTAGCTATTGTTCTATGAGACTTTCAGACACATCTGTGAGCAAAATATGTATGAAGTATATGTGAGGGACTTTACAGTTGAGTGGGCGACGTAGATAAATACGTTGTCCATTGTAATGAGAGCACAATGTTAGGGTTAAGCACAAATGATTTCAGGGCACCAGTCTCCTGTGACTAATCGTGTGATGACTTTTCTTTTATTCTTTTTCTAAAATATCAGTATCAGGAGCCAGATATCCGCCATGGAAAATAATGTGATGAAGAGTTATAAGCATCATCCTACCAGGTTAATAATGGGCATCTCTAGATAGTAAATTTAGGAGAAAATTTTATTTCTTTTCCTTCTTTTTTGAATGTTTTGCAAAATGTTCAAACTGAGAAGCAGAAAAATCAGAAAGGTATACACAGAAACATTTGTTTATCTCAGGTTATGAAAATTAAAGGAAGCTAAATAATGGGAAGGTTTGAGTTGTCATTTTCCACCCACTCGTTTACTCTGATGTCTTTTCAAGTTCCTGAGATGAGACGGTATTACTTTAAAATGAGGGGAAACTACTTTATTTCTTACAGCTTAAAAAAGAAAATATGAGATGAAAAGTGTCCATATTTTTTCTTTGGATGTTTTAATCTTTTCTTCAATTGTAAATACATACGTATGAATAACTAATTTTTGTACTTTTGATACTTTCCCTTGAAGGTTTTCCAATTTTTACTACCAACATTTCATTTGAAGTGTATTCATACAATTCCTCTGTGCGGATATGCCTCCTTTACTTTATAATTCCCCGAGTCATACGGCTGTGACAGCAATTTCACCGTTACGTATAGCAGTCCTACGAGCAGCTGCTGCCTAAATCTTTGTCTCGATCTCAGAGTATTTCTTGATGATGGAATCCCAGACCTAGGAATACTGGATTAAGAGATATAAACCCTTAACCCCCTGGAGTTACAGCCAGTTAACTGTCTGTGAATGTTCCGTGTCTTTATAATCTCTGGGTCTGTGTGCAGGGTGTGCTCCACGGGGACCTAACAGCCTCTGTGGACCTCAGTTTCTGTACCTCTAAGGTGGGGCTGAGCACCTCATCGGCAGGAGCAGCGACCAGGCGAGAAGGGACACGCAGGACTCGGCGCAGAGCGGACAGCGGCCGGTGCTGATTCTCCCCGCCGGGCCTGGGAGGTGATGTCCCCTGCCGCAGTCTCACTGGTGCGCCCCAGGTCCTTTCTGTGACTCGCTGTGCACCCTCCGGCCATCAGCGGGCCCCTCCGGCTCGGCTGTTTGTGGCCCTGCCTTCCTTTTTACATTTTTTTGGTTCCCAGCTGCATTGCCCGTGTCCCATCTCTATTACAAGGAGCTTATCTTATGTGTCCACCCTGTACGTAACAGGCTGCTGATAAGAATAATAATGGAAAGTCAGGCAGCAGCAGAGCAGAATCAGGGGGACATAAAGGTAACCCTGAATGAACTTCAGAGCTGGGGAAGGAAGGGGAGCAGAGTGGATAAACGATTGCGTATGCAGCGGTGGTGAATGCCGTCGAGCAGTAAATATGCAAGAAAGAGGAAGAAGGTCAACACGAATACGGAGGAATGAGAAGAAATCAAGGACTCGTGAGAGAGCCAACCAGGGTACAGAAAGACAGTTCTGGGGCTGAGGGCGTGGGCTGGAGGCGGAAAGGTGGAGTGTGCAGTGTGGGGGAGACGCAGCCCCCCACCAAGGCCTTGCAGGTGCGAAGGGGAGACAGGTCTCATGAAGGAGCCCGTGATGCCAGCGGAGAGCAGCACTTGAGTCTGAGTCCAGGGAGAGCCAGACCGGACCTGAACCCCCTGAGGATGGACACCAAGAGCGAGAGCATAAACCCACGCACCTGTGTGGAGCACCTGGTCCCATGGGCGGACCAGCAAACACACATTTTAAAATATAAATGAAATTCTGAAAGTGAGGCCAGCTTTGAGGTGTGCCCAATGATATAGAAGCCCCACGTTGCCTCCCTGTGTTGGGTCATTTTAAGTCTTTATGGCTGGCTGCTCCTTTTCTTCCTTAGGTGAGTCTGTCAACACATTCCCAATGGGTCCCTGCACCCCCAAAGGTGGCTACCTGACGGATCGTCTTGAAATACCCCTTGGAGAACGCCCCATGCTCCCAAACCTTTAATGGCTGGATACTGCCCGCAGAGCAAAAGCCAAGTTCTGGTTCCGGCACCAAGATCTCCACCATGTAGCCTCCACAGACCTCTCCAGCCGGCCCCCTCTTTCCAGGTAAGCCACCTTCATCGCTGGTGTCTGTAGTCCTTCTGCTTGTGCGCAGGCAGATGGCACTGCTTTGTGTCACTGGAACGCCCCGAGACGAGGCCCACGGGGCCAGCCGGGGGCGTACGAGCTCGCGCTGCAGAGGTAAGGCAGCTCTCAGGCTCACTTCACCCGGATGGAGCTGGGACGTTGGTCCTCACCTGAGCGCATGCACGTGCTGCCTGACGTGATCCTCACAGCGACTCCGTGAGGTAGGAGTCGACCTCCTCGTGTCACGGAGGACGAGGAATTGTGGTCATTGCGCCACAGAGGAGTGAAATGATGTGCCTAAAGCACACGCAGTGAGTCCTCTAGCCGTCACCATCTGGCGAAGCCTGTGCTGCCACGACTCCGTTATTCTCCTCTGGCTGCCCCCACCCCAAACTTGCTGAACTGTTTTATGCTGGACCACAGTGGTGGTTCTTTGCCGACCTCTCCTCCTGGTATTGGGGCCGTTTGGGTATGGCCTCCTTCCTTTTGAGTCCTTAAGTTTTCGATGATCATACTCGGTTTAGAACACTGAATGCCCTTTCGGAATCGCCCATGCGATTCACCCCGACAGGCCCTGTGGACGTGTTTTCTCTGCAAAATGGATGAACTTGGTGTCCATTTTCCCATTGGACTTGGGAGCCAGCCACAGCTTAATTCCCGTGTGCCGTATTCTAGCCCGTGTGTACTTGAGCCCGTCGTGACAAGGACCCGTGTCTCAGTTTCCCTACCTGGAAAGAGAGAATGGCAGGATTTCCCTGTCTACCCCCCAGGGTCATTGGAAGGACCAGATTACAGAACAAATGGGAGGGTCAAGGTGACTTGTAAGATACAAAGTGCTACACAAATATTCAGAACGATTATGACATCATCTTGTCATTGTCCTTTTCGTGCCTCTTAATCCAAAACTGGTAAACCAGAACTGTGTGTGCTCCTCGGCTGGCCCTCTGAGCCATTTAGCTATGAGCAGCATGCCATCAGGTCTTGGAATAATCTCCTTCGGGTATTGAAAATCATTCCTGAAATGCTTTCATCTTGGGCTGAATTTAAGCTCAGGGAGTGTCTCCTCTGACTCAAAGGTCAAATCATTATTCCAGGACTCACGTGGCTTCATACTTTTCTTTACCTTTAGTGTTTCTGTCTCTGTAAGTCTGTGAAAAAGTAGCATGCCCATAAAGAAAGACAAAACAATGCTACCCACAGGGATTCATCTCCAGATCCAATATGGAAAGAATACATTTTCGCTGATTTATTGCTTTGCCAATTAAAAAGTGATTTAGTCAGGTTTCATTTAGCCTCTCCATTGTGAAGAAGCCAGAGGAAAAGTTTTAATTTTTTATAAATGTAGGTGTAAGGAAAGGGGATTTGAGCAAGTGGTTCTTCAGCTTCCTTCACAGCACTCATTCTGAGCTGGATTTAATTTTTTAAAGGCTGACCTTGCTGTATTTTGTCTAAGAAAGTTGGAAAAACACCAGACTTTTCTTTCGAAAATTTTAAAGGAATCTCCAGGCTTCAATCTCTCTCTCTGGCTCTGTCTGTCTGTCTGTCTGTCTGTCTGTCTCTCTCTCTCTCTCTCTCTCTCACCAAAATTCAACATGTAAGATGGAGCAACTTTTTGTTGACTGTTCTTTATGGGTCTCCAAAAGATATTAAGTTACCAGGAAGGAATAAAAACAGTAAACCCACAACCAAAGGCTGAGAGCAGCCGTGTTCATTGTCCAGCCCTTTACATTTCCCATGTGTGCAGATGAATAAACTGAGGCTCAGAGAGCTGGGATGGCTTCCTGACGGGTCCAGCAGTACGCACCCCCAGACCTCAGCGAGTGCCCTGGTGCTGGAGTGCCCATGTGCGACGTGCTTCTCCGCCCAGAGCGCCTCCCACATCCTGACAGTAGTTTGAGATAAGACCCATGACTCCCTTTTGACAAACAAAGACATTGCAGCTGTAAGGATTAGGCAGCTTTCTGTTTGTCACCCAGCCAGTGAGAGGCAAAGCCAGGGTGTGACCCTAGGGCTCTCTGCCTCCAGAGCTTTGCAAGGCCTGGGGGCCACATTGCGTGTCCTCCTTGGAAGTCAGGATGAAGTCCCCAGTTCACGTGTAGACTTTATCTTTCCAGAAGGGAGTGTGTCACTGTGGCCACAAAAGGGTGTTCTAGCCAGGTCCTCGGAGCCCAGGGCTTTGCTGAGGGCCCCTGGTGAAGGTGGCATGCCTAGTGGCAGCTGGGTTCCCCGGGGAGGCCTGTTCTGAATGCCTTTGACTTGAATGCTTTTGAACACAGAGAGTTGGCGTATCAACTCTTCAGATGTCAGAGGAGCCCATGCCAGTCACCCGGGAGGGCCCGAGTGTGCATGTCCTCCCTGCAAAAGGGAACAGCCTCAGGGGAACACAGAAGTCCCAGAGGTGCTGCGGAGACGCCTCACAGGACCCATTCCTTCGTTAGATGCTCTCCCCAGCCTCGGTTTGCCTCCTCCCGGTCTCTCTGGCCCTGCTTTATGCACGAAACAAACTTACTTGTCCGAGAAGAACCCCGGCATTGCGGGCACACTGTGACTCTTGGTCTGGGGGACATTGGGACCTCAGTTCTGTCTCCTGTGCCCATTAACTTGGAAGAATCATGAGCTCAAAGCTCATGCCTGGCACAAAGCTACCACTCCTCGTTTGGGGGAGGGCTGACCACTTTCTTGGGTCCTGGAAGGGGCCCCTGAAATCTAAGCAGCAGCACATGCAAACATTGCCCCCCTGCATCCCAAACTCAGAGAGCTCTTCAGTCCTGTCATCCCTCCCTGTGTTCAGTCTGTCGGCCTTTCTGATCTTGGGCAACCCCCGGACCCAGCTGGACCTTGCTCTTGGTCATCTAAATTGCTGCTTTCTTTCTTTTTTTTTTTTTAAACAACCTCACCCGCATGCCAAACCTGTCTTCTGCCACATCTGCCCAGCGGCAGCCCAGGTTTGCATTTTTCCGACGATACTTTTCTTCTCCTTAAAATCTGGCGACTGAAAAAAACACTGAGAGCGTCGAGGAGAAAATGGCACAGTGCTCGTGGTGCCCAGTGCAAACACATCCTCAGGGTGACCCGTCCCTCATTTTGCTTGCTCACGGGCAAGTGCCACTCCCAGAAACTCTTCCACGTCATCATGATTTTCTTGAACCTTGACTCAGTGAATCACTACCTCCCCCATGGAAAATGGTCCTTCCTCTATTCGTCGAGAGCACAAGGCCTTCCAACCTAAACCACCCGATTCTCATCCTCTCTCACCCCACACTCACTTGGGTACACGATTGCCTGCATCTCTCTACATCTTTACCACCTCCCCTCTGGCACAGGCATGCATGTCCCTTCTGCTGTGCACCAGAGACCCCTCCACGTGGACTTGGCATCTCATTCACTGTTCCACCTTCTGGGATCTTCCTTCATCAGGACCGGTGCCAATGGCTGGAGCTTCTGTGCCAGCTATTGGATGCCTCTCAGATGATCTAAGGAATCCTCACAGTCAGAATCTCAGTCTCCTACTCCTTTTAAACAAAATATTTACTCTTTTTTAGGCTGGTGCTTCTACTACCCACAGAACAATTTTCTCATCCAGTTTCCACATCTCACCCCCAAACCACTGGGTGATGTATCAGAGCTCCACAAGAACTTGCTCACTGTAACTGTTCTACCAGCAAAATCTTAGTTGCTTCATGAGTTTCTTCAGTTCTGCTTGTGTTCAACCAACCAAGGAGTTGTCAGTATCTCTTTCCTCCAGACACATGCATTATCAGTAAGCTACTGCTGTGGAACAAATGGCCCCAACATTTAGTGACTTAGTTAAAGATTTATTTAGCTCATAACTCTTTAGGTAAGCAATTTGAATGGATTCAGGTAGGCAGTTCTTCTGGTACTGGTGGGGCCACTTACACATCTGTGGTCAGCTATGGGTTGTGCTGATTTGTCTGGAATTTCCCACATGTCTCCCTGCTCTGCTCTGTGTGTCTCATTCTCCAGTGGACTAGTTTGAGACAGTTCTGGGAATATACACAGTAAGATCGAGGAAGACGGCAAAACCTTTTGAGACATGGTATTATGCCATTCCATCAGATTCTATTGGCCAAAACTAATCACACACACACACACACACACACCCTGACTCGAGCTGGGGGAGAGAGGTTTTACCTCTTGATGGGAGCCACTAAGTCGCTTTGCAAAGGGAAGAGGGCATGTATGAATGGCACAGGGAAGAGGGCATGTATGAATGGCACAGGGAAGAGGGCATGTATGAATGGCACAGGGAAGAGGGCATGTATGAATGGCACAGGGAAGAGGGCATGTATGAATAGCACAGGGAAGAGGGCATGTATGAATGGCACAGGAAAGATAAACTTGGCTATTTTTGCAGTAACCCAACCACATCCTCCAATCTCTATTAGCAGTTTCTTTGAACAACCCTTACTTAGTTTTTGTGGGGTAAACACAGTCAGAGGAGGGAGAACGTCGCAGTGTTTTTCCCTAAGGACAACTCTTTGGCCAAATGCACTCTCCTTGCATTCCCAGTTCTGTTCAGATAAGCTGAGGGGAGGTTACACATCTCAGCAAGGTGGTTCTGCACCTGCTTGCAACGTCTCCAGCTTCAGATTTGCCTTCAGCTTTGGATACCACACATATGCCCTGAGCATCCATCTAGGCACTTGGGTTATATAAGTGTTTAAAACACATGAACCCCCCCACACCCATATGGAGATTACATGCTAGTGGGGAAGAAAGAGAGTTGAGGATACTTATGATAAACAAACAAACTGTCATTTGTTCAAGTGTGGTACATGTCATGGCGGTGGGCAGGCGAACTAGAGCTGAGGAGAGGGGATTGGGGTTGTAAGACAAAATGATGGCCAGATGAGGTTTCACTGAGAAGGTTACGATTTGTCCAAGATTGGAGAAGGTGTGGTCGACAGGGAGATGCCTGAGTATCTGGAGTATTCTGTGGAAAGACAAGGCTAGGGGGCAGGAGATTGCACGACATGTTTGGCAAATAGCAAGAAGGCTGGTATGGTTGGAGTGCAGCGAATGAGGCAGACGGTCCCCAGAAGTAAGGTCAAGAGTAGGAATGAGGAAACAGGGCCTAGACCCTATAGGATAGGGATCAGCAAACCATGGGCCCCTGGACCAGGTCTGTTGGAAATAAAGTTTAGTGGGAATGCCATTAAACAGGTATGTTTATATATTGTTTACGGCTGCTTTTATACCGCAATGGTAGAGTTGAGTAGTGGTAATAAAGTCCATGTGACCCAAAAGGTCTAAATTCGTTACTTCGTGGCCCTTTACAGAAGAGGTGTGCCAACCCCTGATATAGGACCTCCCAAGCCCATGAAGAGCTTTCTACTCTGATGGAAGCGGAGAGCCACTGCAGGGAATTGCATGGTCTCATTTGAACTTTTCTGGAAGATCACCCGGGCTCTAGTAAGAACGAGCTCCAGCAACGTGAACTGCGTGAAGAGAGACCAGTTAATAACTATCATGACAATCCAGGCAAAGGATGAGCATTTGGACCCGGGTAGAAGAAATGAGACAGTGAAAAGGAGTCAAAATCTGCATATATTTGGAAAGTTCAACGAGCCTACGTATTCTTTAGCTTCTGGAAGAGCCCCACTCAATAACATGTTACAAAATCAAGAATATCAGAGCACATCTGTAACCATCTGAGCTGACACTTAAGACAGATATTGAGACCCAGAAGAAGCAACTCACCCAAACTCATTTGGACCTTTTGGAGCAAAAGAGAAACAGTCCTGTGGCGTGCAGCCTAGTGACCCAGCAGTCCCAGCATGCTTTGCTGACCTTTGTCTTTCTCCACATGTCTTCTAGCATTCGGTACAAGGGATCACTGGCTGTCCTTCTTGGACGTATTTTCATCAAGTTCAGCTCTGCATTCCATTAACTCAGGGCCTTGCTTTCTGCCTGTAGAACCTTTACTACCTGAGTAAAATATGCATTTATGGTCAGGAAGCATGGTTCTGCGACCTCAGCTAAGCTATTTAAACTCTCTGCATCTCAATTTTCTAAGCAATGCAGCAGGGGTCTAATTGTATCTACTCCACTCTGTGGTTGTGATGATTAACTATGGCCATTTCCATGGAGCGATGTCCTAGCAGGTAGTCACTGGCACATAGTAGGCTTCTAATCCATATGAATTCCTGGATGATTTCTCATTTCCGGGAGGTATTCTCTGATCGGTCTGGGAGGGTGTTTTTCTGCTCTCTGTCGCCATCCCGGTGTCAGGGATGTCCTCAGCTCACCCTGGCTGCTAGATTAGGGCTGGCACATTGGAAACTTTCGCAGACTTGCTTTGAGGAAGGATCAGGTGACAGCACTGGTGGGTGGGAGAGTGTGGGGATTATGCATGAGGTGCCCCGTAAGCGGGGTCTGCAGACAGAGCTACCTAGCGGGCAGGGATCCATGAAAGCACCCTGCGTGAGCCAGGCCCTGCTCCTGAGAGCTGAGGGGGTGGGGGTCGGTTTCCGGAAGAAGGGGACTCGTGGGGGTGGCTGGAGGGCGTGGACAGGAAGTTATTTAGAGTTAGGGAAGCGCTGGGGAAGGCCGTAGCAGGGAGCAGAGGGTTTTTAATGAGAGGGGAAATGCCTCGCTGTGCTGTCTCCCTTTGAAAATGAAATCTTTCCCAAACTTTCTGTTATATAATAATGGTGTGGCCCAGAGAAGAGCCCACGGTGGTGTCAGCCGGCTTGCACGTCCCCGCCTCTCCCTGGCCCTGTGAGGTGTGAACAAGTCAGCGGAGTGTGACTTCAGTTCCTACAACTCCAGCACTCATTCTTCTCTTTTCAGGGCAGTGCAGGCCCGAAGAGCATGCAGAATTATACAAGTAAAATGGAGATTCTCCCTGCCAACCCATATATTGCTACTGTTAACTTTTTGGTGTTTTTATCTCCTATGTGTCATCAGGAGACACCAGACTTGCAAATAAAAGGTTCCTGCGGGTTTTCACAATCAGATTTCTGCCAGAAGTTCCACTTCACAGAATTCTCCTCATAACAAATTTAACCACCTGTTTTAAGTTTTATTGAACTGTTGTATCTTACTGGATGATGGCATTTTTTTTTCAAAGAAATAAGGTCATTACTTTTCAAAAGTTGCTGCTTTGCACAATAAGTTGACAATAGCAAACCTTTGTGACATGGAGTCAGAAATGTCAGGTAGGTTTAATAAGCTTGGCAAAGCTCATGATTCTAAGTCATTCTTCTACCATATTACATATTAATATATGCAGTGATCTTGGGGTTCACATATCTACAAATACCCACTATTACATATACATACACATGTGTAAACACACTGTTGTGCTTATACACACACTGGTATGCATGCACAATTAGAATTGGTTGCATATGTGCAATTTTGGACCATTTCTTTCCCTTTGTCACCACAGCAGGACAATTTTCATGATAAAGTTATTCAATACCTAAAGTTTTTTGAAGTACATAATTGTCATTTATATAACTTTTAATTGCTAGATAGTTTAATTGCTTCATGTTTGGGCCACTGTAAATAGTGTTTGAATGTATATTGTTGTGAATAAGTATTTATTACATCTTTAGAAATGTTTTTAGGATAGATGCCTAGTAATAAAATTAATGGCTGAAAAGATGTAACTATTTAAAATTCTCTCTCTATATGTGTGTGTGTGTGTATACATACACACACATATATACAAATATGCATACACACACACACACACACACACACACACACACAAAAGGTCAGACAATTTCACAAACTCGTCCTAGAAAAAGTGCTCCCTACTTCATTGCTGAGTATCACTACGGTCACTTTCGAAGCACTCCCCTTGGGGAGCTGTGCACTGACGCCAGTATCTACTCCACCCTTCAAAGCAATTTTGGAACTCTTTCACTGGAATGAGTACCTTGTCAAGGTTAGGACACCTTACCAAGCTGTTTGTGCAGTGCTGCCAACGTCAGCGCACGGGGGCAAGTTCGTGACTTAATTGTCAGATTCTGAGTACAACATCGGCTCTGATGGCCATTCCAACAAAAGGGTTCCAAAGTTCCAAAACTGCTTTGAAGGGTGGACTGGGCACTGGCATCAGTGCAGAGCTTCCCAAGGGGAGTCCTTCGCAGGTGACCGTAGTGATGCTCAGCAATGAGCGATGTAGCACTTTTTCTAGGATGAGTTTGCACTTAATTGTCCAACCTCATATACATACATGTGTGTATATATGTGGACGTGTGGATGTGTGGATGTATATATACACATCCACACATCCACATATAAACACACACATGTACACACCTATAGATAGATAATCTACATAGATAGGTATAGATATAGATTAGATATAGATAGATATCAAGAGTCAAATTACTTTTCAGAACTATGGCACTAATATTCCTCCCTTCCTCCTCCAGCCCTCCGTGGACATATTCTTGGTCCATTCTTGGATGTATTTTTCGTCAACATCAGTATGGGACGATAGACTTAAAACATCTATGACAATTTGACATGGAAATATTTTTCTATTGGTTCTTCACTTTTCATGTGTGTTACCCTAGTAAGATTGAATATTGTCATTATTTCATTAGCTATTTTATTTTTCCTTCTGAAATGTTTAAGTTTTTGGCCATTGATCTTGAAGTTGAGTGCTTTTCTAATTGATTCGTATGAACTATTTGAACACTAATAATATTTTCTTTGTGCACTTTTATGGCAAAAACATCTAGAGGTTGCTTCATTTTAATTTTGTGCATGGTATCTTTGACAATGAAAACAAGCATTTATTCACGTTCTTTTTAAGTCTCCTTTGCAATTTTTCCTAGGGTTTTTAAGACTCTTCCGTGCCCAGATCACTTCATTTCTGAGGTGTACGTACACATATTTTCATACTGCATTTGGGTGTATGGTGGTGAGTTTAGGAGCTAAGGTGTGAGAGGCTGAAGAGGTAGGCAGGAGCCGACACCCAAGGAAATACTGTGCCATGAGAAGGAAGTACAGATGGCTAAGACTGCTTCACTTCTTTGAGTCGCCAGTATGAGGTTTGTGTTTATTTTGTTTGATTTGTTTCAAGTAACAGTCTTTGATTTAAACTAGGTCCTTATGATTTCAATCTTGGATTATTGCAGTCAGTTCCCAATTTTGTGTCTTCACCTTCAGTTGTGTTTTTGTTTTTTGGTTTTGTTTTTGTTTTGTGTTATTTTTTCCAACTCCTATCCCTTCAGCACATTAAAGACAAGGTCATCTTTCTAAAATAAAATTAAAGAACCTGATCTTTTCAGTTTTCAATTAACACCCCATCAGCTCTAACGTGCAATGTCTTGGCATGGCATCTTGGACCCCAGCACCTGGCCTCTGTGCCACACTCCGGTCTGTGGTCTGCGTCTCCTCCTTCCTACTTTCCAACCCTGGGTTATGATGCTATTCTAGGCTTGGTGGCTTTGCTCAGTGTGTTCCCTCCACTTGAAATCCTTTCCTTTATTCTCTTGCTCTCAAGCCAGGCAGCATCTCCTCCAATAAGCAACTCCTTGAACCCCTGCTCTGCTGTGTGTTCCTCTACTTTGGCTTTGTGGCACCCAAACCAGCTGCTGTGTTAAAATTTGACTATGTGTGTAAGTCTCCCATTAGACCATAAATAGCTCAACATTGGGAACTCTTCTTTTATTTTATTATATTCCCCAGTGCCTAACATAGTCCCAGCATACCCTAGGTGCTTAATATTGTGTGACTCAAAAATCGCCATCCACTTACTGCCTCTCAGATGGCAGCAGAAGCCACATGAATACCCAGAATCCTATTATTGAACTCCAATCCATTGCTGCATCTTCTGTTGTGAAACAAGCCTATAAGTCCCTGCCCTGCCTTCCATCTGGACAAAGGCAGTAATGAATGAAAATAATTTCATACACCGTGAGGAATTTTGTCTGCATGTGTGCGTGCGTATGTGCAGTTATTAACATTGTTATGATTATTATTACAGAAATAGGGCATTAAATGACAGAATCACAAAATGTTAGAATGTTAGGTGTACATGTGACCTTGACTTTGTGTGGAACATCGGTCAGCAGCTATATTCCCAGGTGACTTTATCTTCCTTAGCAGTGCTTCAAGCGCCATTTCTGAAACTGGTTGGACGTGGGGAGCATATCCAGCAGCATTCCAGGCCCTATTCCGTAATCTGTCAGAACAATCCCTGTGTTAACCATTTCATGTGTTGGAATTTAGGTATGGTTTTGCCTAAATAAGTATTTTTAAATTGCCAATAGTCCTAGTGCCATAGGTCACAAATAAAGCAATTGGGGCCCAGAGAGGTCAGCAAACTTACCCAAGATCACACAGCTGGTCAGTGTCATACCCAGCGTCTGTTTCACAGCACTGCCTTAGAAAACTCACTTGTCCCCAGGCCCCGGACGTTTCCATGTATGCTTCTCCCTGTGGACTAGCTTTGCAGCCTGAGACCATGCCGCCAGCCTCGTCAAGTGGTGTGGGTTCTGCGCAGTGCCAATTCCTCTCTGCACTTCTGTCTTTCCAAACAACGCTGAGCACAGTCCTAACGCTTGTCATTCCATCATCCTCTCTTTCCAAGGCTCTCTCCCTCCCAGGTATCCCAGGCACCGTCCTCTAGACCACAAGGCTGTAAAATCCACTCCCCAGTGAGCTTCTCTTCCAGTTTGGTGGCTTGTTAATCAGCACGTTTTCGTGAATTGCTCAATAAGAGCTTGAATCTAAAAGATGATCAAATTACCCTTTTCCATACTCTGGAATTGCTGGATGAACAGGAAATCTGCCCCTATTTGGGAACAGAGCAATGAATCAACCCACTGGCCAAGTGTCTCTGATGTCCACACCTGTCGTGGGTGTCAGGATCCCAAAGAGAATTTCATCGTGCCACTTTCCACCAGGAATCCACATCCTAGTAGGAGCAAGACACACATGTAAACACAAATAATTCAGGGCACTGCATGCGGTTAAAATGTACAAAGTGAGAGGCTGAGTCATTCCTTCTGGGGGTTATCAGGAAAGCTTGGCCATGAAGGCAAAGACTAAGCAGAATTTTAAACAGTCATGTTTGTTTCAGGGGGCACAGGGTAGAAAGGCATTTTGTGTATAGGAAATGACATTCCAAAGATATTCAAATTGTTTATTACATCATCTTTTAAAAAATACCTTATTGTGTACCAGGAATGGGGTTTGTAACAAGCAACAAAAATCAGTTCTGACTGTCATGGCAGAAGGAAGGAAATGAGTCAACAATTAAAATCCTGTGTAAGTACTACGGGAAGAGGGAGAAAAGTAATTTGAGTTTTTAAAATAGAAGGGTGTTGGAAGAGCATGACCAGAGTCCTAGCCAGCGAGGCGACTAGAGGACAGCGGCCAGACGACAGGGACACCTTGCATCCCAGAGGGAGAGTTGTGGACTCCATCCCAATGTGCATCCCAATGACAGGGAGGACCCGTAGAAGGCGTCTGAGTTGGAGAAGCCTGCCTCATTTTCCTGCAGAGAAACAGACCTACAATAACACGTACTGTAGACGAAGGACTGTGGCGTCCAGAGGTATAACAGTCATGGCAGCCTGAAGCGTCAGGGAGACTGCTCTGGGCATGATGGACTTTGAAGAATGTGTAGAACACCAGACGAGAAAGGTGGTGTGGTATGGAGTAAACAGAAACTTGGTGTTGCTGGGTTGTTAAGGAAAGCAATTGAGAGTGGGATTGTGGTCAGTCATTTATTCACTCAACAACTGTTTGCTGAGTGTGACTTGTATGCAAGGTTCTCTTCTGGTCTGAAAGGGGTCAAAGATTTAAGATGTTGTCTCCGTTCTGGAGGAACTTTTGTTTAGCTAACATGATAAACAAGAGCTTAGCTGACAGGGGACATTCAGCTAATGCGTGTTGTAGATAGTGCTTTATGGTGAATTTTCATGACAGCCCCCTGAAGCTGGTGCTGTTAATGCTCTGTGACTTTTACACTCCACATTACTAAATGGTGTTTAACCAAACACTGATTTAATGGGGATGTTGTGATCCTCATGAACGAAGACTAGGTCTGCTTGGTATCAAATTCCAAACTTCCAACCACTGCCCAAGCCAGCCCCCCAAATAATGAGGGCACCAGGTGACAGAAGTACCAAAGAGCTGTGTGTGCCAAGTGCATTGGGGACTTCAAAGGGGCAGGAGAATATGGTCAGGATCTTAGAGGTTGAGTTTTGAAGGGACTCTCGCATTTGAGAGAAGGTGGGGTAGTTTCTGAGACTGGAAAAAAAAAAAGAAGAATGACATGGCACAAAGCAAATATTGCCATCTCAAACCAGATTGTTGGCTTTCCCAAATCTTCAAAGACCAGGATGAAAGGAGTGAGTAGGTGGAAGTTTTCAAGGATATTGCTCTGGACAATGAGAAGGCAGTCACACTTTGACCTTCAATTATGAGGCAAGGCAGAAAGTAAATTAAAGTCTTTGATTTACAATATTTGAAATGCAAACCAAATCGGCAACACTACAAGGCACATAAAGGCACCAGCATCAAATCACAAGTCTATAAACTTCACACCATGGAGCTTTTCAGTAATGAATTCCATAAACTCCCCCCACTTCCTCCCACCTTATTAAACACGAGGCTGGAGTTTTACAGGCTTTGCAGTAAATGTGAGCCCTCGTGGCACTCACGGTATTTGCAGGAACGTTTCAGTTGTTATTGTTTCACAGCTGCTAGATGAAGGTGGTCAGGAGAGGGGAAAAGAGGGAAGAATTAGACTCACGGCAACCCTTGTTCCCGAAGTGTCCTTGACAACCTGTTTTAGGACGCTCCTCATCCAGCACAGAAACATCTGCCAAACACTCTACTTGAGGGCAAAAACTCAGTTGGTTTTGTGTGCTGCTAGATCAATGGTCTATTTCTTCAGATTGTAAAGTGGGTTCGGAGTTTGCTGGAAATTTAAGAAAGGAGAAACAAGAAGCTCATTCGATGGCTGGTTGCATAAACGTCAACACCTGCTACTTGAATTTTTTGTTTTTAATGCCTGGCTAAAAAAATATGTCAAGGGCTTTTCAAATTTGCATCGATTTAAACAAAACTTTTGTCATACGATGTGCCAGAAGTCGAAACACTTTGGGGAAAGTTAGAAAGACTTTTTTACTTCCTGAAGAGATTGGCATGAAAGTAAAACCATGGAGATCTTAATCTGAATTAATCTTGTGAGAACTGCCCAGGCTCATGTTTGCCAATTAAACTCATGTTCCAGAAGATAAAGCGTGTGCTGAATTAGAGTATGTAATTTGGTAGATCAGGGAATCTCTTCCCTTCATAAATATTTCATCAGGAAGTGAAAACATGCAAGCTTATCCTCCCAATAAATCCATGAATAACAAGAAAAAGTGATCTTCTAACTTGTTTTTCAAGGTAAATAATTTTGATTGAAAATTTATGTCCCATGATGTTTTCCAGTTAAGACAATCCTATGGACCTGTGAACAAAACAAAATATTCTTAGAAAATGAACAAAATAGATGTAAGTGAATTTTATGTGCAAAGTTAAATAGAAAAATAAATGTAACGTATTTTTTCTTCTAAAAGATAAATTGAACCTGAAGATTCTCAAGTATCTTGAGTTGCCATTGGCTTGATAATTAGGGCTCAACCAGATGGGTGTGGTCTTGCTGTGTAGGGAAGAGTTTCGTGAGTAGACTTTGCATGTCTCACCTTTATGAAGTGTTGGATAATGTGGACAATATTCAAATGTGTACTTGTATTGATACGGCTGATTAGCAAGGAGTAATGAGATTTTCCCAGGATGCATGTGAGTCTTGAAGGTTCTATCTGGCTCAAAAAACTGAACTTCAGCTGTCTCATCTTGGGTCATTCAATTTGCCTATTCATCAGTCCTACTAATTAATAGCTGAGAGCCATTAATATCAATGAATTGACTCTTAAGTTATTCTTTGAAATAAGGAAGAGATTAGCCAAGAAAGTATTCCAAATTTATTGGTGGGCAACTTGGTTATTCATCCTTCAGGAGATGGGGCTTTAATGAAACCCTTGAAACCCCATGTGAGCCCCACAGCTCAGCTGGAGAGCTCCCCACTCAGCAGGAGTGGAGAGCCTGGCTGCTCAGTCGTAGGGCCAGAGGGCCTCTGGGGAAGGAAGATGGTAGAAATGGAAGGCATTACCTCATCCTTCTCCCATGACACAGAAAAACTGAACAAGTTTCCATGGAAGAATGGTCAGTAGCCATGGGCCCCTCTGTTCTGGGCCCGAGGGAGAACCCCTTTGTACCTGAGCTGCCACATCTTCTAGCACTGAAACATTACTGAGTTCCTGCTGCGTGCCCATCTCTCTGCTTATGGCTATGTGCTGATTGCCTTCTTCATGCTCATAAGGACCCTGTGGAGTAGGCATCATCATTGCTTCCATTAGAAATGAGGAAACTGAGGCATACAGCAGTTCAATAATGTTTCCTGGTACGTGCTGGGATTTTAACATGGCAGCACGCCTTCACAGCTCTCACTTCATCGCCACCCCTGCTGACTGTCTCATCTACATTATGACGCAAACTGACGTTGGAAGCAGCATCTCAGAAGGCCAGAACCAAGAGTGGCTTCTTACATTTGTTATTATTTTCTTTCTTCAAAAAGTTTCACCCGTTCTCATAATAGGCAGGATACACAATTACTTGAAATGTTAGATTAACCAGAACACACAGCATCTCATCTGTCTTCTGGGACACAACAATAACTGAATATCAGAGAGAGCTGTTACTTTGTATTTTTAGCTTTAGTTCTGGGTCTACAGCAAAGTCACTTGTTTCAGACCTGGTTTCTCAGCTCAGCTCTGGTATGACTCCTCGGTGCGCTTCTGGCTCCTTCATCCTCCAGTGACACTTTCTATTCATTTGTCCCCCCTTCTCCCTGGCTCTCAAAGGCTGAGACTACATCTTACTACTCTCTTCATCCAGTGCGATGCCTGGTCCAATGGCTTTTTACTAGATTAAAAAATGGGAGAGCCTCTGTTTTGACTTCCCTTTATGGGGATGATAATGTTTGCATTTACTGAGATGCTAGGAAACATGGGTGAGATAATGCATAGGGGAGTATGCAGAATTAAAATGTAGTGCCAAACTAAAGATTATTTCTCTTTGGGTTATCTGTAATCATTTTCACCTGTAGATGCACTTGACCTGTCTGAGAAAGTCACACCCAAAATAAATAATGGGAAAAATCCTTCAAAGCCATTTCAAAAGCTGCATCACTTTATCCTTCCTTCACTCCAGTTACTGCTGGCCCTGGTTATGAGAGGAAGGAAAAAGTATGAGACTTCTGGTTCCAGAGGTCCTGGATGAGGCAGAGTTTATAGTACCAGGAGAAATACAACAGCTTTGAAGGACAATGCCCCAGCACCTATGTGCACAGGCTCTGTATTGGGCCCTTCTTTGTAAAATTTCACAGAAACCCCATGAATGTACCATGAAGCAAATATTCAGTTTTGCATATAGAGACCTGGAGAGGTTAACAACTCACCGAAAGCCAGTCCTAAGAGATAGGAGAATAAAGATTGGATCCATAATGAGTGGGTCCAAAGCTTCGCACTTTCTACACTGTCACGTGTCTTTACTAACAACAACAACCCCTCCCCCACCATGACACTCTTCCCTCTTACAAATGCCAAAGGTGTTAGTAGGTTCAGGAAGCAAACATTACTGTGTTCATGCATGAATTAAGGTTTCTATTCCTGAAAGTAATGAAAACTCAACTCAAACTGGCTTATGAATAAAAGGGAAATTATTCATGGATATTTGAGTACCTTGCAGAATAGTTAAGTGGCTGAAGGGATGTGGGAGAGGCAGACATAAGAAACATCCAAAACGCAGGCACCTAAACGCCATTAGAGCTGCTGTTCTGTCTCCTAGAGCTGCTTCCTGTTCTCTCGTCTCAGCTTTGGTTTTCTTCACTGCGAACAGGACCACAGACAGCTCCCCACCCCAAGCGCCTCGTTTTCCCATGGGACAACATGTGACTAAGTCTCAGATTCAAAATTGCCAGGAAGAGCCCTAATCGGCCAGATGAGGCCCGTGTCTGCCTCACACCAGCAAACTGAGGCCCAAGAAATAAAGCAGAATGGAACTTTCCAGGGTCGCAGGAGGCGGTTCGCACAGGTCACTGGACACCTGCCCCTCCTTCTCCCGGAACCCCAGCCTAGCAGGATTGAGTCAGTCCAGGAGAGAAGAACCGGAGGCATATTTGGAAGCAAAGGACTCCCGGATGCAGAGCAGGTTGAAGCCCCACGTGCCTCAGGACCTTTTCCCCCAACCTCGTCCCCCAAATATTTCTTCTACCGAAATTTTCTGGCTCTTGACAACCTGGCTTCACTCACATTTTTGCTTGGCTGGCAGTGTAAAGATGAGAGAGGGATTCTACTTCATAGTCATGAAATTAGTATTTCATTGAGGGTCACCTGGTCTGGGCTCATCCAAAAAAGGTTAAACTGCAAGGCCAGAGTGAGGCAAAAGGTAGAGCTCTCAGAACTATACAGTTGTCATACTTTATTGAAGACAGCATGGGTTCTAGATTTATGAACTCTCATTTAGCTATAGAAAAATCTCCACATTAAAGGCACTCCCCTGTAGGATCTCAACATGGCATTTTCGATGTGTATTTTCCGGAATGCATGTGTATTTCAGACCTACTGAATCGGGATATTTGTAAGCGATCTCTGGAACCGAGACAGAACAAGCTGCTTATAAGATTTTTGTAAACAACAAGGTTTGGCAGCCTCTAGTCTTACGTAGTAGCTGCTACGGACGTGTGCTTGGGACCTGTGTGTTGTCCTGGTTATGACATGCGGTGGTACATCCCTGTAACACACATATGGAAGCAACTTCACCATATGTGTCAAGGTCCTTAAAATGTTCATAACCTTTGTTCTTGGAAATTCACTTCTGAGAAACCCTTCTAAGAAAATATTGTGAAATATAGAAAAAAAATAAACCATCAAATAGAGAGAATGGTCATCACTTCATATTTTGCCCAGAAAAATATAGATATCATAAGATGAGAATAGTTACATAAAATTTGGTTAATGTACTTTAATGTGATATCATTCTGACATTAAAATGAATGTACAGAGTATAGAGTAATTTCACAAAATGCTTAGGTTATAATGTTTAATGAGAAAAAAAAGTGTACAAGCATCACCATAGTTACGTATACCAAAGTTACAAAATAACTATGTATCTGGGAGAAGAGTAGAAGAAGCATATTTAAATGCTAATGGTGCATCACTGGATGATGAACACATTTTTTCTTCTCTCTGATTTCCATTATTTTTGAAATGTTCTATAAGTAAAAGATAGTGCAGTTGTAATAGAAATTAAATAAAATAATATCTTAAGTTAAATAAAATTCATAATGCTCAAAAAGAAATTTGAGAAAACCTTTTTTTCACACTTCCTGACTGCTTCCGAGTGTGTGGATGTTATGACACCACAACCCTATTAAGAGGCTCCCGTGATAAGCCCTACCTGTCCTCCCTGCTTCACTTGCTGTGCCTGGCCACCTGAGCTCCCCTGACTGGTTACCTTTCCTGGCTCTCACCCCTCTTCCTCAAGCCCGACCTCAGCCTCCTGAGACCTAGAGCCTGGACTCCCAATACCTGCCCCCGTAAGTTGCTAACAGTGACCTCCTTCATGCTGTGTCTCTATCCACAGTTCCACACCCTAGTATGGAAGATTTCTCTAGAACAATATAGACATCCACGTAGTTCATTTCAATGTATGACAATACCGGAAAGGGAAGGGAAGGGAAAACCTCGGAATGAGTGTTAGTTGTTTTTCTTTTTATACATCTCTCTAGTAAAAATAACCTCAAAGGTTCTCCGTCATTCTGCATGTCATAGTTCTCTTTAATATAGTGGACTCTTCCTGTTTTTACATACATTTAACATAGAACATTGTGTACGTTTAAGGTACACAACATATTAATTGGATATATTTCTATTGAGTAGATTCTTAGCAGACTCTTTCTGATCCAGTGAGTTCTCACCATGTTTCTTCTTAGGTCTAACTCATATTTATGTTTTAACTTCATTTTGCATTAGGTAGAGTCTGTCATACTCCGCAATGTATCATCAATTTCTGCAAGGCACCTATTTTATCTACCTACCTACCTACCTACCTATTGATTGTTTTGTGTCCCATTCCCCATTCTTACTCTCATTGTCTTCCAAAAACAATCATTCTAGTGTTTCTTACTTCTTTCCTTTTACTTGTACATATTCTTGAAGGACATGGATCTCTCATTATGTATATTTAATTTATATGATATGATATTATACTATGGACTTCATTTTTTCCCCCTCAAGATTGAGTTTTGGAGGCATAACCGTGTGACTGTGGACACGTTTTGCCTGTCACTCTCAACTGCTGTACAGGATTTTGGGGCACACAGCCTACACATTTTACTCATCATTCCCGTCATCATCAGCACCTACATCAACTCCAACCTCCACGACTATTTGTTTTAAACATACCCATGACAAGACACCTATGCCGCAATTATTTTCTTTAACTTAGTGGGACTGGAAGATAAAATACTGCATCACCTAAAAATGGCAAGCATTTTCTATCCTCTAATCAAAGATAAATTACGTTGAACTTTGGAGCAAGCAATTTCTTTTTTCTGGAGGAAAGGGAAAGGACAAAACAGTCATTTTAGTTATGAAAAAGTTGAAAAAAATCTTACTCTTTCAGGAAGCTAGGAGAAACTGAGGCGAACATTAACCTGATTGTCCTAGAATCAGAGGAGGTGTCCCTACTGGTCAGATAAACTGGATCTCTCTTTCAGCAGAACATGGACTTCGGAGAGCAATTTTTTCTTTGGATTTAAAGATTATTTTTTTCTACATGGTTTCAGATTACACTTATAATGTTTTCTTATGAATTATATTTGGGGTTTTTTTTGAGGTGTTGTTTACAGTCAATGTAGAGGTGAGATTATAAAGATGGAGATAAGGACCTGTAGGCATGGGGCTCATGCCTTCATTCAACATAAATGTACTGGGATTTACTGGGTTCTGTGAGCTAGACCAAACAGCGATGCCACGACAAGTAATAACACGAAGCCCCAGCCTTCGGGAAGCCCGTGCTTTTCATCTCATCCTGGAAGAGTGACTGGGTGAAAACTGTGCCTTCTCCTGAGGCTCCTCTAAATATGCTTGGCCATTGATTTCCCATATCTGGTATTATTATTTATGACACCATTGATTATTAACATGCTAATGGTTTGGGTGGGCAGACATGACATGTTATATAAACACATCCTTAGAAATAAATATATTGGAAAATGGTGTCTTAAAACAAAGCACTTATTTGTAAGAATGCATAGCAAGTGGGATAAATAAAAATTTGTATTCACTTCCCTCTCCAGAAACTCATCAAAATTATTTTAGAAAGAATGAAGAGAAGCAAGAATAAAATCTCTTCTTTAATCACACAATTGTGGATAGATGTATACTCACAGTTCTCTAAAACAATCATCACGGTGTTGAAAGATCCACCCAATGATCCTATAATTAACGTACAGGATGAAGGTGTGTAAGAGGGCTGGATGGATCATAGAGAATATATCCTCACAGAAGCTGCTGGGCAGCTTGGGAAATGGATCAGAGAGAAGAACCATGAAGACATGCCAGTTCCATTAGCAATACCATTACTGACGCAGCCGCCTAAGGGTAATCTGGAAGAGGAGGGGAAGCGATCACAACACAGAGAAACTGAGATTTCCAGAATTTTTCCGTAAGCCCTAAAACTCCTCGAATACTCAAACGGTGGGGATACGCGCCCTCAGGACTCCGTAAGAATGATTGAGACCGTTCATGAACATGTAAGGTGTTGTTCTCAGTCTTCTGCCTCCTGTCCCACTTGCTGGGAACAGACAACACTCAGAAGGAACTGTCCTCTCCAAGCTTCTAACATGTGTGATAAAAAGGAACTGGCTCAGGACTTATACAGGCTGCAGTTAAAGTAATAGTAATGTTGATGACAGGAATATAAGAAAAAACCAGCTAACCTTTCTCAGAATCACTGTAGAAAACAGCAAAGAATCAGACACCTGAATCACCTGAAAATATGGTTTCTCTGAAAATAAAAATGCTCGAAGAATAAATCTTAAAGATGAAAGGGCCAAAATGATAATGCAACAGAAGAAGGGTAAAGAGTGAGAATGAATCAGAAAAAAGAAATATCAAAACACAGAAATGAAAGCACTGTCGAGCTTAGAGTCGTATTTGAAATCACACCTGCAACACCGACACAATTACAAAAACATGACCGAAACTGTGGCCAGGGATAGGAGGATAGGCTTGAAGAAATCACACATAGAGCGTAGAAAAAATAACGTAAACAATAAAACAAGTTGTCAAAAGATAATGGACCATAAAACAAATTTTGGAGCATGTTTCACAATAACAGCATTTTTAATTGAAGAATCATTCACAATGGCCTCTTCCGTTGTACATGGTTTCATTTTAAAGGCCAAAGAACACAACCCATCTTTTTGAAGAATGAAAAGGATGCTCATTCTCTCCATCATCCTGGGAAATTACGTATCCTGAGTCAAGAAGTCAGAACCAGGAAGGAGACCTTAGACAAGCACAAGAAAGTGCTAGCTCCTTCCTTCCCAATGACTGCATGGATTTGCGTCATCGATACACTTCCATAGAACCAGCCTGCTAGAGGGTGCTCCCGCCTGGGGACACGGAGATGGCACCAGGGCTGCAAGTACCTTAGGCAGTCAGGCTTTAAGGGTCTCCCGAAGGTGACGCGTAAATTCCCGTAAGTTCAAGGCCGGACTTAAGAACAAAATTGCTCTATTCTGGGCATGCGCACGCAAACGTATGTGCACCAAAAGCAAAGCACTGAAACAAATCCCACTGTTAACGAGAGGGACAGCAGCCCTAACCACGTGGCCCCTGGTTCCCCGGGCCTCCCAGCCAGTGCGTGACAAGGAGGCTGCATGACGATATCAAAGCTGACTCTCCCTGTCCCTACCCCAGCTCCCTGCACCACAGACCAAGCCAGCGATGCCTCCCCTGCCAGGGAGAGTCTCACACCCGCAAGGGCAGACGGCCGCACGGTCCTCCCAGCTCTCACGCCGGTTCTCACAGAGTCACTGGCGTGTCCCTCTTAGTATCCACACGGCTGCCGCCTTCCAAGGAAACCTGTGCCTTCCTGGGACACCTGACCTCACAGCTGCCAGGCCGGAGAGGATACAAGCAGCACTGTATCCTGAGTGCCAGAGAAGGCCCCCGCTTCCTGGCTTGTGTGGCCTGACCCGGGCTCGGGGGTGACTCGGCCTGTCCGTGGGCATCTGTAAGGGAATGGACATCGTTGTGCATTTCCGTCTCTTTCTCCAGGCTACTCCCCCCGCCCCCCCACACTGCCAGCACACACCCGGACCTGAGGCTGCTAAACCCAATCACCATCAAGTTACCATTTTAAGTCATTTTCTATAGTCCCTTCCTCTATTCTCTTTTATTTATAATATCAGCTTTCATTGTCATCTTACTGCAAAGCCACCTCCAGAATTTACAGTAGGAACCTTAGAGCAAGGGCGTGTACTATCACTGTTATGGGTTGCACTGTGTCCCCTCTGAATTTGAAAGGGTGCCCTCTGCGTTCTCCTCGACGTCTAAACACTGCAGCTGTTCATCCCACCTGCGTACAGGCCGGGGTGAGCGGCTCTGCAGGTTTTCGTAGGTGTTCTGGAAACGTCTGTGGAATACACACGACTTGTGTCACTTGAAATAGAAGCATTGCTGAAAGAATGGGGAGATTTCTTTTTCTCCGCAGTGAGATTTCCTTAATGCTTCCCAGGTGCCATGCACCTTTCAAACATGGTTGGCATGTAATGACTCATTTAACCACCCCGACCCTGTGAGAACACCTGTTACTGCAATTCCCATTTCACAAATGCGGAAACCGAGGCACAGGAAGCTGAGGAGCTAGCGGGGCTCGAACTTGAACCAGTCTGGATCTGAAGGCTTTGCTGTCAGTGAAAGGCCAGGGCTTCCCCGATGGCCACGCGATGGACGTGTACGAGGCCCGCTGCGGGGCTCCTGGGTGGAGGCAGCTGCCCGCGGGCTTCAGCTGTCACCGATGAGTTGGAGTGCTCTCACCTGGCAAGGTATGAAAATGTCCAGTCACTGATCGTACACCTGAAACTACTACACCAGTATAACATTGTGTGCTGTTCTTAAATAAGTCATTAACAACGAAACAAAACTATGTTGAAATGCACTTCGCACGCACCAGTGCCTTAATGCTGCACGATGCGTAGATCGGGCCCATCTGCATGTTGTCGTGTGACCTGCCGAGGGGCAGTGAGGTGACCTGCCGAGGGGCAGTGAGGTGACCTGCCGAGGGGCAGTGAGCCCCGCCTTCACATGCCCCAAATACCCCCGGGGGCAGGGACTGGGAGGCTGCTGTCCCCTTTCACACGAGCAACTGGAGGCTCGCAGAAGGCTAGGGCGCAGTGGCCACCTGGCGTGCCATCGGACTTCGCGCAGGACCACGGGAGCGGCAGGGCCCTGGATGTGGCGCCCTTACCCTCAGACCCTCAGGGCGAGCAGGTCCCCACTTACGGACACGGGCTTTGCTGCCTCCGTGAGGCGGGGGCCCCCAGAGCTGCCTCCTTCCGTCGGGGCCCACGACCCTGGCTGGCTCCCCCAGCGCCGCCCGTCCGTGTCTGCGTGGTGGGAGCTGCAGGGTTGCCCCTCCCGACCCGGCGTCTGCTTTCCGGGAAACCGGGGCAATGAGCCCCGGGTGCAGCATTGGCAGAGACAGGCAGGGCGGGCCGGGGAGTCTGCCCTGGGGCCTCCCCACCAGGAGCCCCCATCAGGAGCCCTACCTCCCCCTGCCCCTCCCGGCCAGCCCCCCGCCCCGGGTCGCGTGCCCGGAACCTGGCGGATCTGAAAGGTGAAAACCTGTGTGTCAGCTGCGGGCTGTGTGCAAAGTGGCTGCTCGTCCGTGGTCTCCGCTGATGGAGACCTCTCCACTGTCACTGCGGCAGCGCTCAAGCCCAGAAATATCATTGGAGGGGACGTCCTGGCTGCGCGTCTGTGGGAGAGGACGGCTGGACGGAGGAGCCTGACCAGAAACTCAGTAAATGGAGCTGCAGCCAAACGGAGATGCTGATCCGCAGAGGAAGGGGGGCCAGCGTGCAGGGATCCCAGCTTTCCTCCGGCCACACTGCCATCGCCCATGTCCTCAGTGCTCCGTCCACTCAGGCACAGGAGTGTGTCATATTCCCCTATCCCAGCACAGCACCTGGCACGTGCTCGAAGTTCTGGAAACATCAGCAGATGTGAAAGGACTCAAAGCTGATCCCAGAAAAGAGCTTAGAGGTCACCTCACCTCTGTTTGTTTCAGATCTCCCTAAACGAGAGCCCGAGACAGCACTTGGGTCCAGGGTTTTCATTTGGGAGCTGTTAGTCTGGGTTGTCCAGAGACACAGATCCAATAGAAAGATAGATGACAGAGAGATAGATAGGCAGACAGATAGACAGACAGATGGATAGACAGACAGAGATCTACTCTAAGACACTGGCTTGGCTCCAGTGGTTACGGAGGCTGAGAACTTAACGATCTGCCGTCGGCCAGCTGGAGCCCCGGAGAGGCGATGGTGAGATTCCCGGCTGATGCCAGAGACCTCAGAGCCAAACGCGCTCCTGATGTCCGTTCCGGTCCGAGTCCAAGTCCGAAGGCAGGAGAGCACCAGTGTCCCAGCCTGAAGACACACGGGGGGAGAATGCTTCTTCCTTCTGCCTTCTGTTTTACTCAGGGTTTCGCAGACGTGAGGGGCCCACCACGTGGGGCCGGACGACCTGCTGTACTCAATCTACGGATTAAAATGTGAATGTCCTTCAGAAACCCTCACAGACGCACCCAGAAACGTTTAACCAACCAATCAAGTTGACACATACGATGACCGCTCACCAGGGACATCCCATGGAGCCGAGACAGGGACGGGGAAGTGAGATGGTGGAAGAAAAGCCGTGGAGAAAGGCCGGGTGCTGAGCCCGCGTAGGCGAGCCGCTGGGGTTCGAGCCCACAGGAGCCACCTGAGGAATCTCGTAGAAGGTGCCGCAGAATGGTCTTTCTGAAGCCTAGGAAGCTGGGGCACATGCTCCTCCACTTCTGTCCCCTACAGGTGTGGGCATGAGTGTCCCTGCGTTTCCAGGCTGGACCTGCTCCTGCCATGACAGACCTTAGTGGGAACTCTGGCAAAACAAACAAACAGACAAAGTTGGAGCAGGAGGCACACCTGACATGCCACCCCAGACTGCTGCTTAAGTTCCATGGGCCAAGGGGCTGGTGTGGGAGGGCACCCAGAGTGTCTGCCACATGCACGTCTCGTCCTCAGCGTCCTGGATGAGTGGCCAGTACAGTGTGTCCAACGCTTGATTGATTGGAGAATAGATGTGCAATTACTACCTCATTGCCTGATACATACAACACACTAAGAGATCATTGCTATTGTTGTAGTTGCTCGTGTGATTTTTATTAGAATTATGTCCAGTATGCTAAGATTTTTATTTCTTCTATTTTGACAAGTTTGCAAGCTAATCAATAGATTCATGCACTTGAAATACATTTGTAGAATAAGGGTAATTTTTATCACTGTATCATCCCTGCTAAAAACCCCGAGAAGGTGGAGCCCTCTTCTTCCTACTCTCCATAGATATATCCAGATGTCTATACTTGACATTTTAACTAATAAAGACATGAATGCCCATATCTTTTGTACATACTCAAAAAGGAAAATAAAAAGAAAATATTAGATTGCATGATTGATAATGTCCCTTTCAATTTATTTAATTTAGTGTTAATATTTTTCCTAAACACACAGATATAAAAACATAATTAAGAGGACTCCTATTTGTTTCAGTCACTTATCACCTTGAAATGCTTAATAAAAGAATGATGTCATCTTTAGAACTCACATCAAGTTCACTTACACTTACATTGATGACTATTATCACCTGCACCTCCATCTAATGATACATGATTAAGTGTTTGAGAGCTAGAGCCATACTTAGAGAATGGAAAAATGCAGAATTAGAGAGTATTGGATATAGCCCTGTGAACACTAATAAATGGACACATCCAACACATCATGAGAGCCCAGTGACTGATATAGGCAAAACCTGGGTGCCTCAAAGAAGTTCAAGGCCATCATGCCAACTCACCACTCATGGTTGCTGCCTAAGCTCATTTGGATTCATTTCATCTCTGGCTTCCATCTCAATTTCTTACATTTGCTTTCCTCTTTTTATGCCTTTGGCCTTGGGATTTGCCTCTCGTCTCTTCAGATACTGGTTTTTGGCTCCCACTCAGAACTGGCTTGGACTAACTGGGGTTCAAGGCCATGCCAGCAGGCGTTGCTGTTTCTAATGGCAACCCCATTCCTGTCTGGCCGGCCCCACCTCTCAATACTGAGGGAAGCGTAGAGCAGGGTTTTGACAGGTGGAAGGAGAGATAGGGTAGAATGTATCAAAATTATTCCGGACCTTATTAATAATCAATGGCACACAATAGTATAAAATTTACAAAATTGTTCATTCTTTGTACTTTGGCTCTGAATATTTATAAAAGATTTCAACAGGCATATGGGGAATCCTACAGCCTCTGTGGGGAAGGTGCCATCTGTGTCCTGACTTTTACTTAATGGCCACCCTTCACCACCCCTCACCAGCCCAAGGCTGAACTCTGGCTCTCATAGAAGATTAATAATACCCTTTTTCAGGACTGGCAGCTTCTAGCACACACAATTATCTTCAATGGAAAGAAAGGGCCTGGAGGCTCACGTGGAAAGGCTTCAATGTGTGGCTCTCCCCTTATAAGTGGCCACAATTCGACCTCACAGTGCATGTGAACAGAGATAATGGAAGATACTACCCCCCCCCCCAGATATTCAAAGTTTAATTACTTGACAAAAAGAACATTCCCTTTTTCAATTCAGCTACAGAGCAATTTCATAAATGCTAACTCTTACTAAATCACCTCTGAAATAACTTAAATTTCAGTTAATAGTGCAAGTTCTTAAACTCAGTAAAAAATGGTGCTCATTAAAAAGGGAATGGGGGTTATAAGAGAGAAGAAAGTTTATGAGGTGAAAGAAAAAGCTAGTGGGTGAACTAAACGGGTGTATATGCTGTGTGAGCCTTTACCACAAACATTTATTAATGGGTGGGTCCACGCATGAGATAAATAGTTGGACCTAAAGTAACTAGAAAAATAAAACCCATTCCTGAGGACATGCATATATTGATTGCACGAGCTCTGCTAGTGAAAGACCATTACCCATAGAGTAACTGAAGTGATGTTTTTTAAAAGGGTGTAAATACAATCATGCTATCCCCTTCCTATAGATTGTAAACTGGAATAAAGTCTAAATCCCTTGAACAGTCCCACAAGACCCTATAGGGTAGGCTGACCAGATGTCCCATTTTAAACACGACAGCAAACAATGGTACTGTCCCGTTTCAAACGGTACATATGGTCTGCCCAGTCTGAGCTAAATTCAAGGTGTCAGAAGGTGGACTGTACGTACTGTTTGAAATGGGACAGTGCTGTTGTTTTCTGTCTAGTTTAAAACGGTCCATCTGGTCAGCCTACTACAGGGTCCAACCTACGCTTGTTTTCAGCTTCATCTTCTGCATCTGTCCACATTTTCAGCTTCATCTCCTGCACCTTGTACCCTCTTTCATGATG
Source organism: Lyroderma lyra (assembly GCA_004026885.1). Classification (NCBI taxonomy): domain Eukaryota; kingdom Metazoa; phylum Chordata; class Mammalia; order Chiroptera; family Megadermatidae; genus Lyroderma; species Lyroderma lyra. The sequence continues at coordinate 139,338 of PVJL010002709.1, forward strand.
CTCCTGCCAGGCTAGTTTTCTGTCTCAGTTCCAGCTCCTTAGAAAACAAAGTTAGGCAAAACCGTAGGTGGCAGTGCTTCATGGGAGTATGCAATTCCAGGGGAAGCTAGCGCAAGAACTACATAGAACATAAGGTGGGGCAAGTGAGAGAACAGCTCACTATGGCGTGTGACCAAAACTGGCCAGAGTTACCTCCGTCTGAGGCTTGAGGTGTCAGCTGTGGTTCTGTGGTTCTCTGGAAACACAGAACCAATAGGTCCAGAAGCTGTATTATAAGGTGTTGACTTGCACTAGTCTGGCCAATGAGAAGTTCCATAATCTTCTATCTGCACACTGGAGACACAGGAAGAACAATGGTGCAGTGTGGAGGCCTGAGAGCCAGAGCGCTGATGGTGTAGGCCCCAGGCCAGGTCTGAAGGCCTGAAAACCAGGAGCCCTGAGGGCAACAGGTTTATCTCCCAACTCCAGCAGATAGGCAGAGAGAAATGCAACCTTCCTGGCCTTCTTGTCCTATTCAGACCCTCCCTGAATGGGCTGATGCCCACCATGTCTGCATTCCTTAGTCCACTGATTCAAATACTAATCTCTTCTGGAAACACCCTTACAGACATACTCAGAACTAATGCTTCACCATGTATCTGAGCATCCTGTGGCCCAGTCAAAATGATACATAATACTAACCAGCAAGGCCGAACATTTCTGGGATAACTCACAGCCTGGGTTCAGTGTATTGGCTTTGTGTTCTTGGAACAGGGCTGGCTGATTCTCAGCCTAGGACTTCTGCACTGTTTCCTACACATACGACACTGGATGTGTCCTTTTGTGGAAACACACATCCCCCCAGATCTTCTCATCCTTGTGTCTTAGTTCAAATGTCACTTCCTCAAGAAAATCCTCACTGACCATGCTGTCTAGAGTAGCACTTTTTCCTTGGCTTCTCTTTATCTTATTCCACTATGTTTTTCATAAAATTTATCACTACCTAAAATTATTTGTTAAATGATGTACATGATTAGTGTCTGTCTTGCTCCACCCCACCCCACCCCCCAAACTGAATTATAAAGTCTGTAAGGTAGGTAATCTAGTGTTGTGTTCTTTGTCATGGTCCCATACCCTAAAATAAAATTGGGAGAGAGTACGCGCTCAATATTTATTTGTAAAGAAGAAAAAAAACATAAAAGAGACCACCTTCACCAAAAAGGAATTCTACATGTTGTGGGGGAGATACATACTCGTAACTATTTCATATCAAAAGGGTATGACAGCTGCTCAGTTGGAAGTGAGTTCAGGGTGACAAAGAGACACCATTTCAGATTGAGCGGCGGGGTCTCACTGAATGATGTTTGAGCAAACTCTCAAAGACCCAGAGAGAGGTGACCAGATCCGGCTGAGAACTTTGTGTTTGCTCATTCATTCCAATGGTAAAGGTTATGAGTCTAAACTGTGCCCTGAGTTCGAATGCTGCTTTGCTCTTGCTAGCTCTGTGACCTCATATTAAGCACATAAACACTCTTCATCTCAGTCTCCTCACTAATGAATTGGTATGACATTAGCAGTCTTCATAGGCTTGGTGTGAGGAATAAACAAGGACATAGGGCACAGTGCTTAAATTAGTACCTGGCCTATCGTCAGTGTTCAATGCATGGTAATTATAGCATTAGGCATAATGATTACTAATTAATTTGGATTATCTAATAAGTATCAGGCATTGAAATGCCTTGGGTGTATGGCGCCAAACAAAACAGACCAAGTCTCTTCCAGATAGAGCTTTCATAAGGGGGTAATAAACAAGCAAACAGATCATTTAAAGTCTTTAAAATGTGAGTTGCTATGAAGCAAAGAAACAGGGGTAAAGAATATCAGGGGGGCACTCCATTAAAGCTCACTGAGAGGATGACATTTAAGCTAAGATCTGAAGGACGAGCAGGAGCCAGTCCCACAAAGAGGCAGAGCAGTGCATTCTAGGACAAAGGCTGTTGCGTTTTGAAGGTACAAAAGAGAGAGTTGTGTCTGAGGCTCTGAAAGAATGATCTATGTCTGGGGGGCAGCGATAAGGGTAGGGAGGTCTGAGATGAGACTGGAGAGGTGAACAGAGGCAGGTGCTTTGAAGGGCAAGGTAAAGGATTTGAATTTACTTTAAAGCATAACGGAAGTTCATCAGATGACATCGAGCAAATGAATAACGAGACCCAATCACATTTTTAAAAGATCCTTCCAGCCTCTGTGCGGAGACTGGATTGGAGATGGACAAAAGTGGGAACAGGGAGACCAGTTGGTGGGCATGAATAACAGCCCCAAGACTTAGAAGTGGGCATCACAAGACATTCGTTGTTCAGACAGTCTCTTTGGGAGATTTCTATCTCCTTTCTAGTGGCGGCTTCCTGCAGTGCATGAAGAGCAGGTGATGGAAAACTGAACCCTAGAACCCTTGAGGAATCCTTAGGGAGAACCATAATATAGAGCTAAGTAAGCCTTCTTTGGGACACTCACAGGGACTGATTTTTATGGCCCTCCTGACTTTTAATCCGGAATTGCTAAGTCTCAATGTTCTGTGGTCCTGGTGGTCAACTGCATTGGTGGTCAGACTGATTCATCTGTTTAATTATCAGGTGGCGCTTGTTAGATTTTATTGCAACTCTGTGTCATTCCCTCCCATAAAACTTCACCTGGGTCCAATAACAGAGAGGACCTGGTTAAAAATCATAGGCTATTCATCACATTGTAGTACTTCTTCAGAGATAAGCTAATGGCTTAGTGTCAAGGCTGTCAAATATCAGTTGAAATAAATCAAAAACACAATCTCCTGTGACCTTCTAAATTGTATATATTGCAAATATATTGTGTAAAAACGCTTGCCAATTGCCAAAATATTTCAACTGTTAAAACATCATTACCTAAAGATTAAGTTAAAATAAAATCATCATCATCATCTCACAGCAACAAAATAATAATGAACACTCTGAGATTTTACCACTTGCCCTAGACTACACTAAGCACCCTATTGATCTCATTTAATTCTCACACTCCCCTGTTATTCCCCATTTTATTTTATAAGTGAGGGGACTAATACAATGTCCACAGTGTTACCTAGCTAGGATGTGGAGTGGATGCTCAGATTGAGGTCGTTACATGATTCCAAAGGCCATCATTAACCACCATCCTGTTGACTTCATGGCACCTTATACCAGGTGTAAAGGACAGACTCAGAATTGGGAGAGGTACAGGAGACCTTGATTTAGGAAATGAATCCAGTGAAATTCCTTTTTGGCCTTTATTTCTCTCCCTTGTATAAAAGGAAGTGGTTGAAATAAAATCTCTAGTATTCTAATGCTCTATTGGATTGCAGTCATGGACTGGAATTCCTCTTTTCACCCTCATGCCTCGGGGTCCCATCATCTGTAACTCTGGGGAAAGGTGCTTGGGGTACCATTTTCTTGAAGAGTTCAGCAGAAGCCAGCCATGGCAGGCGTAGTTCTTGATCGAAAGGCCAGAATAGCAAGAGGATGATTCCTTCTGTCCATTCACATGACTGGGAGTGGCTGGAGGTCAGCTGTTAGTCCCTGGGCACGGTCCTCAGAGTAGCTCACCTGAAAACCTAGAAGATAAGGAAAATTGTTTACTGGGTCTTCATAGCTCCCAAGACTCTGAACAGCATCCAGTTACTCTGTGACTTTTAAATCTGGAATGGAAGACTTCTAAAATTGATCTTTATGCTTCTTTTCTTTAAAAATGTTTCTCCAAAGAATTGGAAACAGGGTTCAGTAGAGATATCTGCAGCCCATTTTCATTGCAGCAATATTCACAATATACAATATAGATGAACCTAAAGGACATTAGGCTAAGTGAAATAAGCCAATCACAGAAGGACAAATCCTGCAAAATTTCACTCATATGAGATACTAAAGTAGTCAAATTCATAGAAACAGGGATACGATGATGGTTGCCATGCACTGGGGGAGAGGAGGAAGTGGGATATTGTTGCTTAATGTGTATAGGTTTGCAGATATGCAAGGTATGCTCTAGAGACCTGCTGTACAACATAATACTCATAGTTAGTCATACAGTGCTGTGCACTTAAAATTCTTCAAGGGGATAAATTTTATGTTTAGTGTTCCTACCCCCCCCTCCCACACACACACGCACTTGAACACAAGAAAATTTTGGAGGTGTTGGAGAGGTTCTGAACCTTGATTGTGGTGATGGTTATATTGGTATATGTATATATCCAAACGCATCAAGAGTATACTAAACTATCTGCAATTTTAAAATATTAATTATACTTCAATAAATCTAAAGAAAAGTTAATATGAGGGGTGATTGCAGGATAGTGTCTGCAAGCATCATTGTGAGTCTGTAACTGTACTCTCTCTGTTCATCTCTCCTGCTCTGAGACACTGACTAGAGCTGGGGTAGCGTTTTCAGGATTTTCTGTCATCAGACACTTCGTCTTCATTCACTCGTGCTGTCCACATGCATTCTGTTTTCAAGTCATTTCCAACTCTTCTCTGATCCTTCTAATTCCTCAGGTTCTTCATTTGTCTGAGTTGAGCCTTCCTTCTCCCTGGAAGACCTTCCCCACCTCCCATTCTCAACTGCACCTTCTCCTCTGTATTCCCCCAAACTCAGGCTTTTCTCCTTAATTCACTGTCTTAAAGAGCCTCTTCATTCTTCCAAATATCCTCGCCTCCTGTTTCCTGTCCATTAAGTCAATAGACCTGTGTTAGACTCAGCTTTGTTCTAGGTGTAAGGGATTCGGAGATTACTGTGTTGAGAAATGTCATGTTTAATAGCTGAGGCCGGGGCGGGGGGGGGGGGGTAGAAAAGGCCCCGATTTGTACAACTTGCAGATTCCATGCTAACAGTCTTCTATCGTGGCCCATTCCAGGCTACCAGTTTGACTGACTAACATGAACTCAGGAAGAAGTGTGCACAACAGGTTCCGGACCCAGCACCCAGACTACAGCTAGCGTACATGTTCTGACATTGCACTTAAACCCACATGTATTTAAGCAATATTAATGATGTATAAGTATGAAAATCACACTTTCTCACATCCACGTGTCTCAGATAATATTTCAATGCTGTGCGTGTGCCACTACAGTTGAGGGGTTCTGGTTAACGTCCAGCCCCTCCTCATCTGGACATGGGGGACAGTAGCAGGAGTCTCGGGGAGTAACCATCTTGTCTGAGATCCTCAGGCGGCAGTCAGAGTGCTTACTGGCCCTGTCTGCCACTTTGCGGGCTGCTGTCCTTGAAGCACCCAGGTCTTACTAATTTTATTGCACAAACGTAACTCAGCACTGTTCTGTTGGCATCTGTCATTGTTACATAAACCTGTACAAAATATGGAGGTTTGATAGAGAGAGAGAGAGAGGGCTCCTAATCTGAATCTCCTCCCAAAGCTTCTCATTGTGCATGATGAATGTGACACTAAAGTCCCTTCTCGTCATATGCAACAGCAAAGTAATCATCCAGGCAGATGCTGCTGGGAAGTTTCTACCTTAATACTTAGGAGGTAAAAGAGCTGTTTCCTGTTTTCCTACTGAAACACCTCCGGAGCCCAGAGTGTGAAGTTAAAAGGCGTCCACGCATTGGCTTGCTGGGAGTCCATGTCAACCATTGTTTCTACGGTCCTCGAAGAACAGCGCCTTCACTATTCCCATATCCATGCTCTGTGGTCTCTTGAAGTTGTTTGGTTGATCTCGAGAAACTTTGTCTAAGAATGGGGTGCTTTTTGTCTTCAGAAAAATAAATTGTTTGGGTCCACTGTCAGGAAAAAATAAATAAAACTCAATAGCGAGATCGAAAGTCCGAGTCCGCAATCCATCGAGGTCCTTTCCTGTTTACAGGTTTCTCAAATACCCACCCTTCATTTTCAGCCTTCCAGCCCGTGAGCCACTGCCCATACGTGAGGTAGGTCATCTTCATTCTCACCTCAGGCGTGGTCTCCCCAGCTCTCGTAACATCCCCACTCCATGTGTGAGCCTGCCGGCTGGCACAGCAACCACAAAACTCAAACCCGAGCAACGTGCTCCTCCTTTTGTTTCATTTATCCTCAGTCCCCAGGTAAAACCCAGACTATAGAGCTGCAGGTCTCTGTCTGCCTCCCATCACTGTCATTTGCAACACACCACGTGCAAAAAGAGGGCAAGGAAAAAGGAAGAGAAGACAAAGGCAGCGTCGAGACCAGAGCAGCGTGTGCAAATGTCCTTGTGTATTTCACCAGGAGAAAGAAACTAAGGTAGTGACAAGAAATAGAAGGTCAGAGAGTTGCTTCACATGTATTAGAATATGTGAGAGTGTGTTCCTACAGGAGCAGGATGAGGAGTGCATGAGAGAAAGAGAAACAGAGATAGAAACGTAGGGGAGAGAGAGAATGAGAATGTGCATCTGTGTGCGTGCGTGTGCATGGTGCATGTGTGTGTGCATGGTGCATGTGCGTGCGTGTATGTGCATGGTGCATGTGTGTGTGTATATGTGTGTGTGCATGCATGTAGGTGCATGTGCATGGTGCATGTGTGTGTGTCCATGGTGCATGTGTGTGTGCATGCATGGTGCATGTGTGTGCGTGTCCATGGTGCATGTGTGTGTGTGTGTGTGTACATGGTGCATGTGCGCGTGTGTGCATGTCCATGGTGCATGTGTGTTCGCGTGCGTGGTGCATGTTCATGTGCATGCATGGTGCATGTGTGTGTGTGTGTGCATGGTGCATGTGCGCGTGTGTGCATGTCCATGGTGCATGTGTGCACGCATGCATGGTGCATGTGCGTGTGCTTGCATGGTGCATGTGTGTATGCATGCTGGTGCATGTGTGTGCACGTATGTGTATGTGCTTGGTGCATGTGTGTGCATGCTGGTGCATGTGTGTGCACGTATGTGTATGTGCATGGTGCATGTGTGTGTGCATGCTGGTGCATGTGCGTGCACGTATGTGTATGTGCATGGTGCATGTGTGTGCATGCTGGTGCATGTGCGTGCACGTATGTGTATGTGCATGGTGCATGTGTGTGTGTGCATGTGGTGCATGTGCGTGTGCGTGCATGGTGCACGTGTGTGTGTGTGTCCATGGTGCATGTGCATGTGCATGCACGGTGCATGTGTGTGCATGTGCGTGCATGTATGTGCGTGTGTGTGGTGCATGTGCACACACATGTGTGGTGCATGTGTGTGCATGTGCATGGTGCATGTGCATGCGTGTGCGTGTGTGTGCATTTGGTAAAGGTTGTATGAAATTACTTGAGTTGAACTCTGGAAGGAGGATGATGTCGTGTGATGCTACCTGGCAGCCGAAAGTGGAGGTTAATCCCTTTGCCCTATTAGCTCCGGAGTGTTGTTAATCTGGGAGAGTTTGGAGGCTCTTTTTCCACTTGGGGTTGTTTTCATTCTTTTCTGTGGACTGATTGTAGCGAGAGGACAGAAGCAGGGCTGAGAGCGTGGGCCCACGGTTCGCGGCCAGGACAGACCGCGGTGTGAAACTTGCTATTACACAGGACATGCGTGTGCGTGTGCAGGTCTCTCACGGGCACTGACGGTAAATGTGTTGGCATCGCTGGCTGCAGGCCAGTTCACAAACAGTGAGTTTCGTCTTCTACGTGGCCCCATTCTGTGGATGGGAAACATGAGTTACAAGGGGGACAGGTTAACCAGCTGCCAGCAGGATGCTATGGAACCGTGTGACAAGTGCTGCAATTGGAGGTGCTCAGATGGGCTGCCTGGCTCAGCACCCCTGAATCTTGAAGGTGTAGGGGAGTCTATTTCAAGCAAATGGAGATGCCTCAGGTGTGGGTGGGGGCCCTGTCACTTTCAGAGTACCTACCATTGAGCTGTCCTGCAAAGAAACTTCAGGAAAATCAATTGCTTGTCCTTTTTTTTGCAAGTGAGCTGAAACAGGGCTGCTTCATCTTCCCTTTATCTTCACTCCCCTTATTTTTGTGCTTTTTAAAATTTTATTTATTTTATTATTATTATTTTTGCTTCTCTTTTTTGTCTACCCTCTTCTTTCTTCTCCTTCTTTTCCTTTTATAGCACGGTCCCGTTTGGACATATAATTAAGTGTGATGTGTAGTCTCAGCCTGCCTGTCCCTCAGCCCTCATCCGTCAAGTCCAAGGCAGCGACTGCTTCAGGGGAAGCAGAAAACCAAGATGAGAAGATGGGGAAGTTATTTTGTGTTTTGCTTTTTAAAATAGGCTGTTGAAATGCACTTAAGAAGCAACACTGAGGAGGAAAAGGCTTTTGCTTGGAAGATTCAGACTTTTTGGAGAATCGACCGAGTTTTCTAGAATTCGGAAGCTTTCTTTTTCGTTTCTGGAAGCATCCAGTAGCTGGTTAAGACCCCGCGCCTCACGGCAAGCCGCAGAACGGAGATGGTGAAACATGCAGGCAGGGACCGACCCCTTCACGCAGAAGGCGACGCCGCTTTCTGAGCTGGGCGGGCGCGTTTGCAGACTCGGTGGGCACCCTGCCCAGGGACGACGCGGGGACTGGGAGCGCCCCACCACCGCTGGATCCTGAGCACGGGGAAGACTTAGTTTGGGAACACGCCTGAGAGGGGAGGGAGGTCCTGCCCTCAGAGGAACACTCTGCAGGACGTCCTGTGCCCACCTAGAGCAGCCTCAGGAAATGGGGCAATGACTTGTTTCGGCAGCAAGAGGCACCCTCTCTGGTTTCCCTGGCGTGTCCCCTTGCCCCTCTCAGCTTCTAGGGGCCTCCCCTCGTCCTCGCCGGTGGCCACCTGCTTCCATGGCACCGCTGCCGGTCCTCCCACAGTCGCACGTCCCTCAGACGCCCTTCTCCCGCCTCCCCCGTCCACCCCCAGGCCCCTGGTGCTCGTGTTGGGCTCACCCAGATGACCCAGGATCCTGTCCCGTCTCCAGGTGAACTGACCAGCAGCCTCCATTCCGACGACAACCTGAACTCCCTTTCGCATAAAGTAGCCAAGTCACAGGTTCGGGGGTCTAGGCGGTGGCCGTGGTCGAGTGGCCAGTGTCCTGTCCTCCGGAGAGGGTGGAGGCCATTACTGGGACACAAGTTACTGCCATGCTCACCGGCAGGAACGGCAAGTGCCCAGAAACAGGGTTCAGACCCGCGTGGGAACCACCCCGGGAGGCCCTGTGGGCTCCCTGCTGGACCAGGTGACGCTCTAGGAGAAGGGAGGGAGAGGCAGGAAGCACCGAAAGTCACGAATGGACGGAATGACCCTGGACACGATGTACGATTTAAACCGGAAGAGGCAGATCACCCTGAAACGACAGGAGTCAAAGTGTCTGCTGACATCGGCAGAACTGGAGGGTTTATTACCAAGTTATTTGAGTTCCAGGAAAGACGTAGCAGTGCAGGCACACACTGAGGGCACCAGCATAGACGGTTTCAGTGCGACCACGGCTTCTCATGTCCCTGTCTGCCTGCCGCGTCCTCGATTTGGTCTGTCTTCTCTGCCTCTCCAAAACCCTGTCGTTCTCTTCTTACATTTTCACCGTTTCCTCTCTTTATGTTGACTCCTTACAATTGCATGACTTCGCTTTCTCCTCCTTTCCACCTTTCCTTGTGTTTCCTTGCGACTAACCTGGTTATGAGAAGAGAGAAGAGAGGTGAGACCACGTCTTCCTCCTATTTCTGTCCCCAGGCTTAGCGCGGGGAACACTGATTGTGTAAATACACAAAGCACGTGGGGCCGCGCACGCGCATGAGGAAGGAAGGCTGCAGAGCGTCACAGAGCCCTGCCGCGGTCCTGCAGACACAGAGAACAGCAAGGTGGCACTAAAAATAATGTTAATTATGTCTCCCTCTAATGATCTCAGTTTCTCCAGCTGTCAAGGGAATTAGCACCTTTTAAACATGCCCGTTTGGGAAAAGCTTTAAATTATAACCACAAGATGGCAAAAAACATCGGAGCAACTGGAATTCAATTTATACGAAGGAGGTTTCCTTTTCACTGTTGTTTAAATGGGTTCAAATAAACTGGAATAGCAAGGACGTGCCCAATGGATAAAGGCAGCAAAGCTAAGGGCTGGAGATGCACCGATCAGGGAATAATTATCCTCAAAAAGAGCAAGCCAGTATGTTTAAATCGTGGGGATAAGCAGTTGTTGGTTTGTTTCGTTTTGTTTTTTTCCTTCTGAAAATAGCACACTGTTCCCCGAAAGGCAGAAAATAGCCCCAGATTGTGGGAGTGTCTAAACTGTGGGCCGAACATCTCTGTTGTGTTCCAGCCAGTGCCAGGTCCGGGAAAGGCATTTCCAGTTTCATGAAGTGTTTGCAGGAAAACAAACAAACGAACAAACAAACAAACCCTGTCTAAATGGGACTCTAGACCTGGGAAGTCATCAGGATGGGACTGAAGAGGGAAGGGGACAGCCACAGAGGAGGGCAAGGAGGAGCCCTGCCTTGCGGTGACCAGTACCTGTCACCACCTGACCACAGGTGAGCAGGGAGAAAGGATCCAGGCAACAGGATTCGAGTGACTTTTATTTTGTTTTGTTTGTCAGACACTAAAATTGATCAAGTTTCCGTAACTTGACTGCACATAAGCAGTTTAATGTGCACCTGAGACTTGAACTTGAGTCTGTGTGGCTCAGCTTGCGCGTGTAATCGCTATGCCACGTGAGCAGACACTGCCTTCCTCTGCGCAGCCAGTTTTTGGCTTATATGTTTGCAATGGCCATGTCTACACAAATGAGATGCTGTCCCACATAGAGTTTGCACGTGTCCACTGGAAGTATAAGTTAAGGCACAGATCACCCCAGTCACAAGGCAGGGGTCAGAAAACCAGCGTCCGTCGCCTCTGTGACTGTCACCATGATTGCCTTGTCACATGCAGGAAACTAGTCTTGGGGCATCAGATCATGAAGTCTGACGATTGCCTCTTGTTGCACATTTTTCTTGATAGCCCCCAAACGGGAAAACACGGACATTGCAGGAGATGGGGTGGGGGATGTTTCCAGAAAACAGCCTAGAGCAGCAGGAAAATAGTCTCGCATTTACTCCTGCCTAACTAATGTTAGGCATGTACGTGTAATTGCTAGAACTCTGATTTGCATTTAGAATCCTAGCTCTGAGGGAGTTTTGGAAATCAATTTTTACTTTTCCAGTCTATGGAATTAAATAAACAATAGAAGGAGGTAAGGTTGGACGCTGAGTGGCGTTTCTATAAATCCAACGCACCAAGGAAATAATTCTATTTCCCTGCCTCTATTGTAGAGAGATACAAATCAAAGGATGAGAACGTAGGCTGATACACCAAGCAGAGTGTCTTTCTTAGAACATGACATGTGTCACCCGAAGAGCATTAATTTCAGTATCTTCACAGGGGCAACCTGAGAAAAACTTGCCTACTTCCCACAGGGACTGAATTTGGAAGCACATGGCCTTGAGTGCTTCTGGCAGTGACCTTGCAGCCTCAAAAAGAAAGAAAGCTATGGGAAAGAGAGAGCAACAAATCCAGAATTACATCATTTAAGTCCCTTTATCAAATTACACTTCAGGCCACCTACCCTTCAACTATTTGCAAGCTAATAAATACCATTTTAAAAACATCAGCCTTGTAAGATGTCCCCTTCAACCAAAGAGACTTAAATGGCAGAACCTCTCATGATGTTAGAAGGGAAAGAGGCCTCCGTACTGCACGTCACCAATTATAATACAGAGTAAAGACAGTGGTCGGGACAGAGATAGCATAACTCTTGCAATAATTTAATCTCACAAATAAGGCATGGCTTACAGATGTGACTCCAAGGTGTAAGAAAGGTAGATGGCTAGGTGGGGACACCTAGCAGGGTTCTGGTCCCAGGGCTCCTGCCCTGGGACAAGAGAAATCCTAATTGGAAAGGAAGCTGATAGGCAGCTTCATGTCCTCACATCGACCCCTCAGTCCTATTAAAGCCCTAGTCTCAAGGGAATGAATCAACTAGAACTCTAACAGGGTGGAGAAACACTGTCTTAACCCAGAGAAGACAAGACACGGCCCCAAACAAAGAACGTATTTCTAGCTTTATGGGAAAGTAGCAAGAAAATGCTGTTTGTGTTTTGTGACATTTTTGGGTTTGGGGCGAGTAAGTATAGCTAACATTCATCAGTATTCTCCCTTATTTTTTTCTTTTCACCTTCTGGGCACACAGAGGACGATACTTTCAGATTACCCTGCAGTTGGTTAGAATACGAGAACTGTTTCAGTCAATAAAATGTGATTGTAATAAATGACATGTGTCACTTCTGAGCAGAGACCTCGCAAGGCCCTTGCATAATTCTCTAGTCTCTTTCTCTGACAGGGAAAACGATGGATTCTACATGGGGCAGTTACAAGATGGTGTAGCTTCTGTAATTCTTTGAAACAGAAGCCATCATCAACCCATGTGAATGATGTAATGTGGGCAGAAAGTCAACTTTTGTAGTGTTAGACCCTGGGGCATGGGTGGGGGATTCGTGTTACTGCAGCATTGTCTAGCCTGTACTGGCTGATACAAGGTTATCAATGTGAAATGAGAACCCTCTCACCCTACTGTCTTCTGTTCAGGAGCAGTGACTCCAGGGCAGAGCTAGATCAGACATGGCCCTTTGTGCTGACCAATGAGCCAGTTCCAGGGTTGGTGAGACTACTCAGACAGAGCAGTGTCTTAGCAAGGTCCTCACCATCTTCAACCAAGAGGGATTGACAGGATGGTATTATAAACCATAGATAGGCCCAGAGCCAGATCAACCTGATTTCAAATACCAGCCTTGCTACTTCTTAGCTGAGTGTTATCCAATAAAATTTTAAATACTTCTGAGTTGCAATCGATTTACCTGTAAGGCAGAAATAAATTTAAAAAACTATTCTTATAGGAATATTGTGAATATTTATTAAGAACACATGAAAAATATTATAGGCATTAAATAAATGCCCTTTTGCAGGTTAAAAAAAAAAAAGCCACCAAAACAACGTTGTTCGGTGATGGACTGAAGAAACCAGTATTAAAAGGCAGATCCCCTGATTCCCAGCCCCCGGACAGTTATCTTTTCCTCTACAGATGACTCTTGGTCTAACTGTGGACTTCATGCCGTTGAGGACGGAAGCATGCATTCCCATTTATGTATCCCTGGCATCCAACCCGTTCGGTCAACCTGTACTGAAGAACGGACCAGACTGTAATAGATGACAATCAGCAGTCATGCCTTTCACAACCTACTTCTTCTGGGGTTAACTTATCCCATATTTAGCTCAATGTTAGATTCTTCAATATGCTGGGGGAAAGGAGCACTTACAGTCCTCCTTTTGCTACACACACACACACACACACACACACACACATTTAAGGTGGCTGATACAAAGGGACAAATACTCTTTAGACCTAACGGCTTCTCCAAGAGGAATAAAATGTCCCCGGGCTAATGGGATAGAGAACCCTTCACCTGTAGTTCATTGGTTCAAATCCTCCACGATGAGGTCAGTAATGAGTCATTACTATCTGATGGCTGTTCAGTGACCTATGTAAAATGAGGTGGAGGTCTTATTTCCTCCCAAAGAGAAGAGTGTCTTTGATTAAACAAAAGACAGCATTGACACCAGCATCACAACAAAGTGTGTTATGATAGGACAACCTGAATGAGAAAGTAAGTGTTGATGTTCTGTTTGGAGGAGAGAGGCAGATAGACCAAATGTTGCTTTCTGGCTGGCTGAGTTGGGTCATCAAATAGAGACAGGAAGCTGGAGAAGAAGTTGTGTTTCTATTTTGCCCAGAGAGAAGTTGTGCTCCTAATTCCTTAAAAATTATATTCACAGAATACATAGAATAATAACCTTACATAGTATAGTGGATTGAAGTGTAATTATTGCTGCTAACCATGGGTCCACACTTTGTGCAGCCCCCTCCCACTCTGACTCAGTGCTTAGACATATGATTCACTGTGACCCGTGGGGATAGCAGCAGATCTACACACACATCGGGGATTGATAAGTGATTGTGCATAGGGATGTGACTGTTTGGAACCCAGTTGCCATGTAAAGAACTTCTGTCATGTGGGGACCACCATGTGGGTACCCTGCAGCTGATAGTACTCTCCTGTGTGAGTGAGGGCACTGAGGAGTGACCAGATCTCAGGCAACCTGCCCTCTGATAACAAAGTCATGAATGATCCCATCCAGTACCACATGCAGTTAATATAAACTGTCCCAGTTGATCCACACCGAATTGGCCATCCTGCAGAATTGTGAACAAATAATTGGTTCTTGTTTTAAACCACCATATTTTGGAGTATTTTGGTATGCAGCCAAGACTCACTGATACAGAAATTAATATCCTGACTCCACCTAAGATTAAGCTTCATACAGGTGTCCCTTCACAATCACAAAGAACTTATTTGTTTACTCATTCAACAGATACTTATTAAGCATCTTGCATGTTCTAAACTCATCATGATCATTACAGTGACACAGTAGTAAAACAAACAACACACCAGGTGAGGTGCTTTTCCTCATGGAGCTTCAACAGAGGTTGATAGCCCATGGTACAAGTCTGTCCTACTAACATAGAATAGTTGGCCCACAAGTTGCTTTTTGAAATATTGATTTAAAAATGTGAAGCTTGTACATTAAAATTGGAAGACATCGCTTCTTTTTCACACTCAGAAGAAATGGAACCCCTGGGTCCACACGTCCGTAAGGTGCAATTGGCTCATCTGAATAGTGGCTGCACTGATAGCAACAAAGAAACAAAACTCACAGACACAGAAGATAGGCAGGCACGTCCAACCTGAGGCCAGGGCAGCTTTGGATGCAGGCCAACGCACATTCAGAAAACATGATGAGGTTCTTTGGCAACCTATTTCTTTGCTCATCAGCTATCGTTAGTGTTAATGTATTTTAGGTGTGGCCCAAGACAATTCTTCTTTCATTGTGGCCCAGGGAAGCCAAAAGGTTGGACACCCCTGGTGTAGTGGTTACTAGATGGTAAGGACGAACCGGGTGGGGATATAACCTTTCCATATCCCCTCAAAATCTGGGGCTCCAAGTTGCTCAAATGTATGGTGATGGAAGGAGAACTGACTTGAGTTGGTGAGCACACAATGCAACACACAGATGACGTATTACAGAATTGTACACCTGAGACCGATATAATTTTACTAACCAGTGTCACCCCAATAAATTTAAACAAACAAACAAAAAACCCAAACAAATAACTAGTGACTGTACTTCCCCAGCCAGGATGGGGCCTGAGCTCTGCAGATCCACAATTCCAGTCACTGCCTGTGTTCTCTGTGAATGTGAACACTGGTGTCATTTGTCTTCATTACTTTGTAGAATCATTTTATCCTTTTTTGTTTTGTGTTTGACCTGTGGGGTATGTGTAGGCATCTAAGTCCAAGACTTCCTGCAGGTAGGATCTAGTGGAATAGACAGATGTGCCCATCCAGAAAGATGAAAAATATAAAGGTAGCAGTAGCCTCAAACATGACGTTTAACAATGAATAAATAAAGATAGTTAATTCAGTCTGTCTAAAATCCAATGATCTATTTCTTTAACTCTGTGTTGAAATGATTTAGGACAATTGACATATCACCCTAAGTATTAGGTATATCAGGTGATAGAATCTTCTTTTTTTTTTTTAGGAAATAGTATCCATTTCTTTATATGCCTATAGATACCATGTCACAAAGTACTCATGACCTTGCAAATGTCCCCAGAAAATCACGGACTTGCACTGCAGACTGTTTAAACCTGAGCTTCCAGGGCCTGGCAAGGCAACATAAAAGGGAAAAGAAATTCCCAAATCCTTGAGCTCATCAAGCTCCAGGAGGAAGTCAACTAACTGGAAAAGATTTCACACTGACCTTGTGCTGTTGGTGTGTTCAATCTGTCTTCCTCCTGGCCCAGAATCTGAACTTATTTCAAGATTAGAACCTGAAACAAACAAATGTATATATTTCATTGAAATTGCTTTATAGAGTGTAGAACTTCTGTTCCACAAAAAGTAACCTTTCTATAGCCCCTCAAAATCTGGGGCTCCAAGTTGTTCAGAAGGCATTGTCCGCTCTGTGATGGTGCCTACAATCGTGTCACTTTCAGATAAGACTTTGGCCCTATCTTCAAATCTTATGGAAGATAAATTAGAAATAGAAATACTGGAGGAACAGTAGATGTGAAATAATGTCATCATTATCCTATTATTTATAGTGCTGCTCAGCACAAAATATCCATTATCAGCGGTGCCTTTGACTATGTGCTTATAACTGTTCAGATTTTGTATGTAAAAGTCATATTGTAAAAGAGTGACGTCATCAGTTGGCATTCGGAAAGTTTTGTGTCTCTTTTCTCCTCTTAATATTTTTGTCATTGCTGTTGTGACATGTAGAAAAATATATCTCTTGGCTTTTGAGTGGAAGCTAGTCCGTGTTAGATTATTTCAGAGATTGGAAACTACAACCTGTGGATCCAATCCCGCCCTGCACAGGTTTTGTATATAAAGTTTCATTGGAGTATAGCTTGTCCACTCATTTATATGTTGTCTATAGTTGCTTTTGAGCTAACAATGCAGAGTTCAGAAATTGCAACAGAGACCCTGTGGCCCACACAGTCCAATATAGTTATTGTCAATCTGACCCTTTATAAAATAAATTTGCTAACTCTGGAACTAGATATTTTCTTTGATGGCGAAAGGGCAAATCATCTATACAAGATCTAAGTAAAACTATAGATAAAAGTAAGTGGTCGCATAATCCTCTTAATAATTTAAACAAAAATTTGAGGAGCAAGAAAAATTACTAACAGACCATCTAGTATAATTATTTCATTATAGATGATGAAACTGGGGTGACTAGTCTCCAAAGGGGGCCTCCCTAGAACCAACTAGAACTGTGACTAGTTTTTGAAAAATAGAATGCAGCATACTCTCTCTCTCTCTCTCTCTCTCTCTCTCTCTCTCTCTCTCTCACACACACGTATGAGGTCAGACAATTAATTTCATGAACTCATCCTAGAAAAAGTGCTACATATCTCATTGTTGAATATCACTATGGTCACCTTCGAAGCACTCCCCTTGGGAAGCTCTGCACCAACGCCAGTGCCTAGTCCACTCTTCAAATCAGTTTTGGAACTCTTTTTCTGGAATGGCCATCAGAGCTGTTGTCGTCCCCAAATCTGACAGTTAAGTTCGTGAACTGGTCACTGTGCCCTATGTTGGCAGGACTGTACGAACAATTCAGTCAGTTATCTAACCTTGCTGAGGAGTTAACAAGTTCATGAACTTAATTGTCAGGTTTTGGGTATGACAACAGCTCTGATGGCCATTCCAGAAAAGGAGTTCCAAAATTGCTTTGAAGGGTGGACTAGGCACTGGCGTCAGTGCACAGCTTCCCAGGGGGAGTACTTGGAAGGTGACTATAGTGATAATCAGCAGTGAGGTATGCAGCACTTTTTTTAGGATGAATTCATTAAATTTTCTGACTATATATATATATATATATATATACACACACACACACACACACACACACACACAAACACAAACACACACACATATATATATAGTTGAAATTTTAAATGTCATTTGAATTTCACATGACAAACACTGTGGTTGGTGAAATCTATATATATATATGTTATAAATACATATGTATTTGTTTATATGTATTTGAACTAAATATAAATATATGTACATGTATATTTTACATACTTTATATGTACATATGTACATATTTCACTAACCGCTGTGTTTATCACATGAAAAGCCTTGTTAAATCATCAGCTGAGTAAGTTTTGACTGACATAAATAATCCATTCCCCAAAGGATAGCACTTTGGACACTTGAAGGCCATTACCGAGTTTCCTCTGAATCTTACCAAAGACAATTTTCTCAACACATTCGATTCCTCCCACATGAAAAGACTTCAAGTGCCTTTCATTCGACGGATTTCATCTATTGTGTGCCTCTATGTGTTGTACATTGTGCTAAACACTGGAGACACAGCACTGAACCAGGCAATGGCCCCTGCACCCAAATGTCTTTTAAATCCCACCCGATTTTCCCTGAACGGGCTACAGTTTGCCTGTGTCCCACATAAAGCAAGGTTGTACCACGCAAGGTGGGATCCCAGGCCTGATCTAAATTCATTTGTTGTATTAATTAGATATTATATCATTTACAAAATAAATCATCTTTGAGTTCGGGGTTTGGGGATGGAGGTTGCCCCTTACCGCTATTTATCCTGTGTCCCAGATCCATGTAAATTTAGTATGAGAAATATCCTCATACTCCTAATGACATTAATGAGTGCATTAGTTTAATTTCTATACTTAATGAAGGTCATTGTCTAAAAGGGATATTTTTATACCATTAATGAGGCCTCATTAGTAAGGAGACTGAATTGTGAAGGGACAGTAAGAAGTGACCTCTTTGTTCTTTCTGGAATCCTATCAGCTGCTTTCCCTCTGTCTGTCTCTCTTCCTAAAAAATGTTCTTGCCTCCTTCCCCTACAAGCTACCTGAATGTCCCCCTGCCACCCTCCAGGACCTTGCCAAAGTCTTGCCTTCTCTGCAAGGTGCTCCCTGCCCACCGTGATATCAGAAGGGAAGTAACTGCCTCACCCATGTTAAAACCTTTGGGGACTTTATTTCTCCCTCATCTGCACATTGGGAAAAATAATAGTACCAACCTCATGGAGTTATAACATTGCATCTAACTGACACACACTACATACACACAACACGTTAATTTATTTGTTTGGTTGTTTTCTAGCTCTGCATCAGAATATAAGCTTGATGAAAACAGGGATTTTCAGGAGTTCCCTGGTGGTGTAGTGGCTTAAGGCTTCAGCGCTGGCCTGTCAGCACTACGGCCTGGGTTCAATTCCCAGTCAGGGAGCTACCCACATACCAAAAAAAATAAAAAAGAAAACAGGGATTTTCATCTCTTGTTTCCCGCAGTATTCCCAGTGCCTATGACCATGCCTGGTGTATAATAATGTTTGAGAAATCTTGTCGGAAAGAGGGAAGGAATGAAGGAAGACAGGAAGGAAGGGAGGGAGGGAGGGACAAGCCTAGAATTTTAGGCCACATATGTTTGGCTCTAGAGCTAACACATTTCTACCCAACCATACTATGCTAACCTGCTTCGTTTCTATTTAGATAAGAGTCTTTTCTTCCACCACTTGCTTTAAATATCCGACGTGAACCCCATTACTAAACTATGTTAGTGGAAAAGTGTTCACTGCTCATTGTATGGGGAGCTCAACAGTTCCCCCAAAGGGATCTAAAACAAAATAGACACAAGGTGACACTTGCAACCTGGACACAGAAATGTGCCCTCTATCCAGGAACGGATCCCAGGAGCCGAGCCGGACAGTCCCGAGGCAGGAGTCCAGGCAGAGGAGCAGACCCCGTCACGGGGGAGAGGCGGGCGTGTACCGCGGTTGGAGGCTATTTGGAGTTAGAAAACGCACTCCTGACAGGTCCACTAAGCAGGAACGTTCCAGAAAGACAGCACAAGAGAAGATTCCTTTTTTTGTTTCCTTCTACTTCGCTCTCCAATGGCATGACTGTGGGACTGGAACAGGTCTTTATGAGACTTGATTACTTAGAGACAAGAATCCGTATATTCCTAGTGGAAAGGGGATTTAGGGGAAAGACGGACATGAGGGTGAAGTAAAGCATTCATCTCGAATGCAAAATGTAGACAGACTCCGAGAATCGGTAACCAAGAGAAATCTTGTTTTAATGCAGTATTTGAAAAAATCAAAATTGAGCCCATGCATTGATAATGATGAAAATGTCAACATTTTAAATAAAGATGAGGTTAGCATTACTGATTATTTTTCTTTTTGCTTCAGGCTATAGTACTACTCAGTGTTTTGTGACTTTATTTAATGTTTTTGATATTTTGCTTATTGTGGAACTCATTGCATTACCTTTTACTTGTAAAAACATTGCATACGTTATTGTTTATTCTGCTGAGTTATTTTGATATTCCCTTACATTGTGTGCCTGCGATGAGTAGTCAGAGCTTCATCTTAACCTGGTCCTGGCTCTGCTTAGTGGAAGGGGAATTTAGGAGACAGAAGTGGTCCCAGATGCGCCTCCTTCGGGAAATCATAAAGCTTCTAAGTTCTTCTGAGTCCCCTTACTTCCCCCTCAGGCAGCATCTGTAGAAGCTCAGTGGACACAGCCTCAGCCAGTGTCACAGCCAGTCCTCACTAAACTTGGGGGGAAATCCCGCCTGACTCACCAGAAGATGGGGTTTAGAATAACATTAGTGACGGCCAGTATTCGTTCACCACATCTTTGTGCCCGACACCTTTAGGTGGAGTGTTTAACTTTGTCCTGCCCGGCAATGTCCACATCCATTGGCTTATGGAATCATTGCTTCTCCCCCCACAAACCTATTTGTACTGTCGTATGCCAATACTTCATACTTTCGGGGCTACTTAGTTCTGATCACCTGTACGTGTTTGTGTGCGCACAAAGACAGGGAGATGGAGGGTGTATTCCTTTTCTATTTAAGTTGTACTCATCAATTTGCTTCTATTCCAGTAGCCAGAACCTATAGTAGTAAAATGATCAAACTAGCTACACGGAAGACCAGAATATGTAATGATAATGATAATGAACTATATCATTCTCACCCAGCCAAAACTTCTATGTTTTTTTGTTCTTGTTGTTTCTTTATGGGGGAGCACACACACGTAGGGGCCACCAGCGGTCTCTCAAGCGTGTACTGTAATGCACTGCAATGATATGTTCCTGGCTAAACGTATTTACAGGCTGGTGATCTCATGTCACCTGTGCTAACACGCAGAAAGCAAACAGGTGGCTTAGCACGGTTCCCACGAAGAAATGGCAGGTTGAAGCCATTGCCAGTAACACAGCGCACGTGACCAAGAAAACGACAGAACTGACAGTTTTTCTCCAAGGTCTTAGACCAGTCATTAATGAATTAAAATAATGCCCATCTAAATGAACAGTCTGACAAACAGAAGACCAAAACAGACAAAAGCAAACAAACCTTGAAATTATTTGGAAGAGCATTTGAAACTTTCATAGCCACTGTCACTGGCATCAGCTAATACCTTAGGGTATAAGACACATGTAAGGTAAAATGCACAGTTAATAACAGTGGGGTGTACACGTTATCATACATCTGGCATTCTATATGTATGTCCATAGGTTATCGATATCCCATATATTATATGCATGTCCTATAAAATGAATTTGTGCAATTACTACATGTTATAATCCCACTGTTGTGATGAAAAAGAGAAAAGATATAGAAGGAGTCCAACTTTTATGTGGTGGCTATAATGCCATCAGAATTAGAAAAACATGTAACATGTTATTTATTTATGTCATCTTGACCACCTCCTTTTAATGTCCACATTTGCCCCACAAAAACTCTCTTCGTATTTTAGAGCATATGTGCAATTTATAAATAAACAAGCTTGAGTGTGTTGGGTACATGCACTCAGAGTATTCATGTACACACGATGTGCCATTCTCCACACACTGCGGGAATTCATCAGTGTGGTTTACAGAGTGGCAAGAGGAAGGACACCTTCCCAGAGAGCAAACTGGATGCTTTTCTTTGAGAAGCCAGCAAAGTCCTTCACTGGCCATGCATTTGACACCCTCATTCCACACCTAAATTCCCCTATTGCCACAGCCCCGCAAAAGGTTACGCTGCCTGATATTTGGGGTTTGAGTGATAGGTCTTTGGATGTCGTCTTTGAAAATCGCCAAGGATGGGCAGTGAATACCCTGAACCTTGTCATAGAAGAAATGGAACAGGTGTGAGAGAGCCTGTCTCTATAGAAATGGGGGTGCAGGTGAAGAGCTGGACCCAATAAGAAGGAGAGGGGTCCTCACCTAGCAATGTGCAAAGACAACAAAAAGACAAACCATTGTGTCCAGTGTGGACCTCGCTCTAAGCAGCTGAGCCTTGAGAAATGAGGAATTTTGATTTGTGACTTTGTGTTTCATGCTCAAGTGTAGGACCATATCACACTGCAGAGCCCCGTGTTTTGGGGGGTGCTACCTTTTCATGCTTCTTTTCTGTGAGGAGGAGGTAATGCCTCTGTTATGTACTGTCCAGTATGGGTAGCACCATGTATACAAAAACCACTCTGCAAACTAAAAATACCTCTGTGTCCAAATTTTATTAAAGAGTGGTAGGACTTGCAGAGTAAGGGATTATGGGAAAAACTATTTCGGGTGGAATTAAAGAACTAATCGCAAGAGCAGTTATGAGAGATCCAGCGTTTATTTCTCCCCAAGTCTACGTGATTAGAATGCGGCAGGGCATACAGTCAAACCAAGGCATGTCTGACCCCCAAATCTGGTAGCTAGCACAGCCCCATTGAAGCTACCCCCCGTCTTCCTGAGTACATCTGAACCAGGAAACCCATTGGAACTGGATGAAAGGGGTAAGATAATGGCTCTCAAATGTTGGGATTAAGGACTTTCCCCTGATATTTGGGGAATCAACATGTTGTATGGGGTTCTTAGCAGGACACATCTACCTATGTCAAGAGGATATTCTGTTGAAGGTGCATCTGACAGCCTCCTGGGAGAGAGATCAGACTGGCAGGGAGTGGCATTGGGCAAGGGACCCAAGCCAAGTGGTCAAGGACTCACCTTGAATGTCGGTGTCTGCTTCAGCCAGAGTTGGCTCATTGGGCTTTGGGCACAGGGAAAAGCGGGCTTGGTGCTTCCATGCTGAAGTGTCTGCGTGGCAGGGAGTCTCCCAGGGCCAGAGGAGGTGTAGGCGTAGAAGGACACTCAGCCGTCTTACGTTCTGAGCCACGGACTGGCGTTGAGACATTGACAGCACATCATCTGTACGAACGGTGCTATGTCACAGACACAGCTCTGGCCACCAAATGGCTCGTGGGGGAACTGGATAAATAAAACGGGAATTTCAATGCACTCCAACAAGCTAGCACCGGGCAAAGCCGCCATGACTGGAAGAAACCAGAGCGATGTTCTCCCTGGGACCCCAGTGTGAACAGCCACGGCGTGGGGACCATGGCTCTGACAGCTTCAAACCCCCAGCTCGCCGAGTGGAAGCAGGTCACCCCATGTTCGAGAGTGGGAGGATTCCCCCACACGAGCTATGGCGGGCCTGCACCGACACGCACAGAGTGATTATCCTTTGTAATTGAAAATGTGGCCACTGACAGTTTTATGTCCCTGACAGTCAACCAGTGTCGACAGGATTTTATGGTGAATTTACGGCAGCAGGTGCGGAGTCGGGGGCTAACAGGCCTTCTGCCTCTGTAATAAGGGCCCATTAAGGAAGGGAGGAGGGAGGACCTTCTAAACACACTCCACTAGTGTGAGCTCCGGGGCATTCAAGGCCCCCGGACCAGGAGGCACGTCACAGATGGTACGTCCTTGAAGGGCAGCCAGAACCTCCTACTGAGTCTTCCAGCCCAGAACCGACAGCGGCGAGTCGTGCTGGGAGCAGACCACTCACAGACCGCTGGGGCAGATCCTTCAGGGACGCGTGACATTTGACACGATGTCAGAACATAGACCAGCAGCTCCCAACCTGCCATCTGAGAAGCTCGAAAATCCCAGCTGTCACTTTTCCAGCCCCTGGGAGTGACTCAATGACCGAGCGATGGAAGCTGACTTCCTTGGTGAGGGTCACGATTGCCACAAAGAGGTAGTGGCCACAGGATTTCACAGGACACACAATATCAACATGTGCATTTAATTAAAATGATGTCTATCTTCGCAGGTAGTGACAATGCCAGCCACTGTGCTGAAACTCAGTTGTGCTATTGAATCCACCAAGGTACCCAAAACTGCCAGAGGGGTTCACATTCCTTTGGATGGCAGGAGACAGACAGGGCTTCTCTTATGAGCACTTTTATACAAAAATCTCCTCTAATCTGATGCATGTGGGGGTATATGTAGTGTGAACGCATCCCAGGTATAGCTGTACTTCGTAGGGATGCGATTAGTAGCCAAGTCCCCAGGAGGGGATGAGGGTAGTACTGGGTCCATCTGTCCCTGGGAGAAAACCCCGACTCAGCTCTCTGGGGGGGTGGGAAAGGCTATGGGGAGTTGAAATGATGTAATGTGACTTCTGACATGCGGGGCCCCATGTGTGGGGTAGTCTTAGTACAACGGAGCAAGCCATGGGGACGTGCCATTCTGGGCTTACCTGGACAAGCACAGTTCCCTTCAGGTGTCCTATACATGACGGAAACATTCCATTGAAATATTCTAGAAATTTTAACATTCTGGCAACCAAATGGTAGCTTCTATAGTTTATTCTTCAACCAGATGGAAAAAAAAATCAGAAGTACTCGATATACACAACCACATTTAGTTTTTCCAACATTATGTGACATCGGAGTCATCACATCCACATTATGTGGATACGTAAGCCACAGTTCTGGGTGGTCTACCTAAAGTGTCGTCGGTCCTATTACAAGTAAATTAAAGAGGTGATATTCCTATTCAGAAGTATTCCTCAATGAATGGATGGATGGATGGGCTGATGAACTCTCAGTAATTTTGCTTTAATTTGGGTCCCCATTTCTTTAGATGCAAGTGACACCTTCTTTGACTCTACGTGAAGAGGGTAACAAATAAGAAATGCTAAATATGTGTTCAAAACAAATCTTGGAAGCCCGTATAATCTTTAGAAATGTATTGAGTGTCAAATTTATAGCTCAACTGGCCAGCTATATAAAGAAGAGAGTGTAATAATACAGTCATTGGAATGAAACTATTTATTTCTGTGACTTGTAAGTGACCATATAACTCACAAGGAATGCTGAAGTCTGTGTATTCCGAGAGATTCATGTTGTGTTGTGTCACGGAGAACGGCTCGTAATTCATTCTCTGGGCTTCCTTTGGTGCGCCCAACCTGAACATTTCAGCATGAAATTTCTTTTCTCTTTGCAGGATGGAAATGCAACTGTGATTTTCTGGCAGTAGATTTCTCTGTGTTGGAATAACAGTGTTTTAAGAAGTGTTTGGATACTTGGCTCTGTGTGACACATGCCAACAGTGACGGGCAGGCAATAGGGACACATACACTGAGGTCCCTCCGCCACCCCACCATGTTCCCAGTTTCCCCCAGAGTTCAAAGTTCGCCCAGTTACACATCAGAGCCCCCAGACCACACCAAAACTAGTATACAGGTTGGGCAATTAAGTTCGCAAACTCTTCCTAGAGAAAGTGCTGCCTCCCTCACTGCCGAATGTCACTATGGTCACCTTCCAGGCACTCCCCCTGGGAAGCTGTGCACCGACGCCAGTGCCTAGTCCACCCTTCAAAGCAGTTTTGGAACTCTTTTTCTGGGATGGCCATCAGTGCTGTCATCGTCCCCAAGGTTATGACATCTTACCAAATTCTACAGCGCCGCCAATGTAAGCGCACGGTGGCAAGTTCATGAACTTGATTGTCAGATTTGGGGGATGACGACAGCTCTGATGGCCATCCCAGAAAAAGAGTTCCAAAATTGCATTGAAGGGTGGACTAGGCGCTGGCCTTGGTGCACAGCTTCCCGAGGGGAGTGCTTGGAAGGTGACCCTAGGTATGCAGCACTTTCTCTAGGATGAGTTTGTGAACTTAATTGTCCCACCTCAGTATGTTCCTGCTTCTTAAAATGCAGAAGTAAATAATCGCATAGAAAGACTGGTAATATAGAGTAGCCAAAACCAACAAAATCATTTCAAAGCCCACTATTAATAGGAACTAGATTTAATACATGGACAAATTTATGGTTCTGAGTGTGTAGGAGGGGCTGCTGTTTGGCGTGTCAAAGGCGACCCCAGCGAATGAATTACGGAATTCTCCGTGCCACCACACAACACGAATCCCTCGGAATACAGACTTCAGCATTCCTGTGAGTTATATGATCACTTGCAAGTCACAGAAATAAATAGTTTCATCCCAATGTCTGTTATTACTGAAACTTTGGCAAGAGAGAGAGGTTCATTACCGCTGTCCCAGCTCGGAGGCTGTGAGTTTGCTCGGCGCGAGGCCCCCCACCTGGCCGAGGAGGACCGTGGGAGCTTGCCCACCTCCGGCAGGCATAAGGCTCCCACGGCTGGCAGGGTCCCGGGACGGTGGGGCAGGACTCCCCACAGGACAGTCAAACCTGGACCAGTCCCCTGACACTGCTGGTCACTGTTCCTGCTTGGCCATGAGCTCAGGCAACTTGGGAGAAGATCACAGTAAGGTCCTTCCATATTTTAATCGTACTCCATCCCATAAACATGTCATCACTTACGTTAATAATTCCCTTTTTTGTTCCTTTTACCTCCTTTTGAAAGAAGTCACATGGAGTTTGTGTTTGAAAATTATCTGTGGAACGAATTAGGGTATTTCAAATGTATATAATCCTAGTGTCAACTAGAGCGACCTGGTCTCTTTACGATCTGCAAAATGACTGGCCTCCAACCCTCCACTTTATGACTCATGGAAAGTCCAACGCCCTTTCCCGTGAGCACCTGCAAACGCTCAGGGTGCTGAACTTCTCAAGTTCATACGCTCTTCCTGAAGGCTCTCACCTGTGTGTCTTCTCGCCATCTTGAATGTCCTCTATGAAATTCTCTAGGCAGGGATGCGGATCGGATTCTGGATTTGGGGAACCTCAGAACGACACCACGACTTTCGCCAGGCCTCAGGGTATGCAGCCGGCTCCACTGAGTTTGGCAGGAGGGTGGAATCCATGAGCCCGCATCCCTGTGGACATTGCCTGTTAGGGCTGCCCCTTCCTAGACAGCCCCGTGGAGCCCTCTGCGTCTCCACAACCCAGTTATCGCCACACCTGGACACTCCTGTTCTTTCTGCTTCCTCCCGCCGCCTGTCCTCGGGAATCCATCACCATTTCAGGTCCTGGCCACTTCCTTATGCACAACGATCGTGCTCTTCTTTGTTCTGGGGGCTTTTTAAGATTCTACTCGGGTGCCTGTATATTCACATCTACACGGTTAACCATCAACTCATTTTCTGAACAAAGGTGTTCTCCGGGGGAAGCCCTGGGACATTTCCTAAAAAGACAAACCGTGACAAATTTTGCTTATATGTATGGACTCACGGGCAAACTGCGGGGAGGGGATAGAGATTCCTACCGGAAAGCCGTGTGTGCTCATATGCCTTCCTTCATCCCTGGGCCCACCCTCTCCGTCCACACCACCCTTTCTCCTTTAGTGCAGTTCCCAGGTTTTACCTGTGTCTCTGGGCGCTCTGAAGCCGCCCCACCTGTTTCGTCTGAGCCTTGGTGCATGAGGGACTCGAGTCAGAAAGACTCTCACCTTCCTGGGTGCTCCTCTCTAAGACGAAGATATGGGCTCGTTTACAAATATGTTCAGTCATGCACGCAGACGTATAGGCTTTCTAATCATAGAAAAGCGATTTAAAAAAAAAAAGTTTCAAAGATCACCAAGTCTTCTCTGTCAGGTGTTCTCTCTGGTGTCTCTGACTTGCTTTGGGGATGGCCAGTGACACGGGCTTGGGCTTCGTTGTCCCTCTCTGTGTCTCCGAGTTCATTGGACCCGTTTCCTCTGTGTGTAGGCTGAGCAGATGCACCTCTTTAAATGGTAAGAAAACGACGGTCCCATTTCAGATGGCACGTCGGGTCAGCCTACTGACACCTTGAATTTAGCCCCGTGAGACTAGGCTGACCAGACGTCCCGTTTGAAATGGGACATTTCTGTCCCGTTTACAATGGGACAGCTGGTCAGCCTATTTGTTTCTGAGGCTTGGAACCTCCCTGCAAAGCCCCGCTTGCAGACCCGGGGCCCGGATGACCGGAGCGGAGGAGTGGGAATGTCTCCTCCGAGAAGGCAGCGTTCGGCCACGGGAAGGTACAGGATTAAACCCCCGGGCAACAACGTGGCATTGAGCAAAGCCCTTAACCACATGAGCCACTTTTTCTCTGCAAAGCAAAGTCCCCCACCTGGTGTGACACCGATCGTGTGAGTGAAGGAACCTACAAAATCTCGCTATTCGGGGAGCTTTAATGGGCCTCTGCGTTGGGGGAAAGAAATGCCTGGCTCCCCGAAAGCTTGGCCTTCGTTACGTGACCCGGGGCGCATCATGGAACGTCTCTGGAGCCTCGTCTTCCTCCCCTGTCACACGGGACGGGGACACACGCCGTGGAGACTCCTGAGTACGCGCACGCAGCCGGTGGGCCGTCCAGTCCCCCGTGTCCAGCCCGGGTTTGCTCGGACGCCATGGCCCGGGGCATCGGCGGGCTGGCGCGGGGACGGGGAGGCAAAGGTTTTCCGGGTCCCTGTCCTCCCACACCACTGAGTGGGTGTGGCCAATGCACCGTCTATTGTCCCCTTCACGTTGACACGTCCCTCGCTCCAGCCCTCCGCAGCGCTGCCCTGACTGATTCTTACGGAACCAGGTTTGTGGGATGAGGCTGACTCGCCCGAACTTTCGGAGCAGCGCCGGGGCCCCACCCACAGCCCCGGTGCTCCGTGGACTGCCTGCTCAAGGCGCTTGGTCCCCCATTTCAAGCTCTTGCCCCACGAGTGCCCGTGGCCCCTGCACGCTTCCTGCCGTACGGGCCGCGGGGCGCCGTGGCCCGCCTGCCCGGGCGGCCCTGGGAGATGCTCATTGCCTGCCCTCCCGCCCGCGGGGCAGGACGGTCCGTGTCCCCACCTCACGGCCAGTTCTGCTTCGGATGCGGCCCCCATCCCGGTCCCCCTTCCCACATGGAAAGCGTCCCGTGCTTAGTCGGTACTAACGAGCCCTGGAGGTGACGGGAGATGGGATAATGGGCGTGGAGAGGGTGGTGGGGACAGGGGGACAATGAGTGAGACTGATTAGGAAAAGGCAGAGTCCCAGGCCAGGCGATCATATTCCTGAAGACGCCCGGTACCTACTGCCTAACCACTCTGAACCCTGTGCGCGCCCCCCGCTCCCTAAGCCTGGGTACCGGCCCCCCGCCCTGCACTGCTGCACCCCCACCGCCTCCTTCCACACGCCCTGCACCTGTGGGGCGGGAGGGCGGCTCTCCCGTCGAGGTAGGGGCGCACACGCAGGGGGGCAGTGGTTTCCGGGCCTTATGTTAGAAACAGCCCCGCTTCCTGATGACAGGCTGGCTGCGGGGGGCCGGGGGGCATCTCATGGGTTATTTTGGCACGTCACCCTCTGCTGATCTGTTTTGTCATTTTGCTGTCTGTTGAGGAGACAACAAAATGTTGGTGAGCAGCTGGTGGCAGAACGATGTTTTATGCACAAAACGAGGGAGAGAATTCTGGCGCGGGGCTGTAAGCGCCTGCCTGGATGGGGGCAGGGCGGCGAGTCCTGCATTTATCTGAATTAAATGCGCTTCCTCTCCTCCGGGTGCAGTGTGCCCAGTGGGAACCAGCGTGCGACGCCACGCGTGCATGTCAGATGCGATCCTGTGGAAAAAACAAAAACAAAGAATCTGCTCTGAGTTTTCTGCGAAGTCGGAGCCAGCCTGGCGCCTGGAAAGACTGTGGTGCGATGCCCCGATTTACCTGCAAGGAGTTGGGGACCCCAGAGAGGCAGGTCGAGACAGCTGACGTGTTAACAGAGGAGCACGCACGGGGGACACTGGGAAACGCCCAGGTACGCGGCTAGCAAGGACACGCAGGTGGGCAGGCAAAGCCGAGCCGGGCAGAACCTTCTCAGCCCAGGTGCTGAGTCCTCCTGGAATGCGCGGTATGATCCAACTGTGTGGTGAATGTTTCAACTTAAAAAATGTGAAAGACACCTTGCTATCAAGCCCCCTCAAAATACTCCCCTCGCTTCGTTATCCCGCCACTGTCCGAAGCAGTTCTGGAGGTCCTCTTCCACGAGTGTCTTAAATTGCGCTGTCGTGGCTGCCATGATGTCCTGAATTGATTCAAAACTGACACTTTTGGGGCAGCGTCTGGGGGGCCCTGAGACATATGCTCCCCTTGAGGCCAGACCTAGTACGAGGAGCTGAGGGTTCCAGTGGGGAACTGTCCCGTCTAGAGCCTTCTGAGAGTTGGTCAAGGTGGCCCTTATGGGAGAGAAAGTAGTGAGACTCTCAAGACTGGTGTGATCCGGACGGCACGTGGTGGCACCCGCGTGATGGCCGATACAAGAAGGTCCGTGGCAGCTGTGGAATACTTTCACAGCGGGTAGAATCCCGTCGGCCTTCTCTCCTCTGATTCTTACACTCCCATGGAGTGATCTAGAGGGTGACACCCTGAACAACTGGATTCATCCGAAACACTCCTGGTTGTTTCCCTGTCAGTCAGTGTTACAGGAAGACGTGTCTCAAGTCCCATGAGTGCAGATTCACTCAACGCCCCCCCCCCAAATCAGTTAGGGTGCACACCTACCTGAATAGCCTCTGGAAGGTGGGCCAGAGAACAGGGTCAGGGCAGGTGACTCCAGCTATACCTGCAAGAGATCGTTTCTTTAAAAACAGCTGAAGCAATACGGCCATATTCATGTGTCAGCCAGACGCAGACCCCACCAGGGCAGGGGTCCCCTCTGTCTGGTTGCCAGTCACATCCCCAGCTTGCTCCCAGTTGGTACTTGTTGAGTCAATTAGTGTGTGAATCGTGGATATGGAGACTATATAAAGGCCTGTTGTGTCTTCTCCGTTTCTGTGCGTTTTAAATATTTTGTTGTTTTTTATTGTTGTTTTGGGATAAAATCTATGATCAGGTGAGATGTCAACACAGAGGCTTAGCAAAATGGAGGGATATTAGAAAATAAAATTTGGGGGAGTTCCCTGATGGTGTAGTGGCTTAAGGCTTCAGCTCTGGCACTGTTAGCGCTGCGGCCTGGGTTCGATTCCCAGTCAGGGAGCTACCCACATACCAAAAAGCAAAAAAAAAAAAAGAAAAGAAAAGAAAATTTGGCACGTCTATCAAGGAGTTCCCAGTGAAGAACAACGCTTTCCTTGTGCTCTCCCTATTGACAGACTAACAAATCCATAAAATGAAATCCAAATACCTGGAAAGGTGAGACAGTGAAAAGTGTGGGTGTGGGACTCAAACTCGGCCACCTGTGTGTGCGTCAAACAGACGTAGGGTTGTATTCTGACCTCACGTACTGTCACATGTGCGGGGGTGGAAGGTGTTTATGGATATCAAAGGCTTTAATAATACTTATTCAATTAAAAATATTGAGTGCCTATGCCACATCTCACTATTTATCACCATATGCCAAATTCTATAGTAAATATTACCCTTTTTCATCCTCATGTAGTGTCTCTGAGATTGACAGATGAAAAATGGTACCGAAGAGCTGTTCCGCAACTTGACCAAGATCACACAGCGAATATATCACCAGCCAGGAATTCTAGTGTGGTCTGCAGATCTGCAGACCTCCCAAGTTCACTACCTCCCACAGCCAAACATGGAGAAGAGGTGTGTCTTAGGTTCCAACCCAGGGCTCTCTCACTCCAGACAATTTGTTCATTCTCTCCCTCCCTCCCTCTCTCTCTCTCTCTCTCTCTCTCTCTCTCAGTCTCTCTTTTTCTGTAGGACCTGGTCAGAAGACTTTATCTTGCTCTTGTGCACATCAGCAAAGACACTGGCTCAGTACTTCTATCATATTAGAATTCATTTGGGTAAAAGATCCGTAAATGTGCACCGATGCTACTCTCTGTGAGGATGCCCCAAGTTACACATGCTAGTTCATCAGTTGTTTGATAGGCCAGATTAAGGAAGTCCTAAGAATTCTAAATATGGTTTTTCTAATATACAAATAATCACATTTTGGACATCATCCATTTTTCTCCAAACTTCTTTTTTTCTTGCTTGCTTTGCTTTGCTTTTATTTTATTAAAGTAGAAAGCAAAGCCAGTTTAAAGACTTCTAGAAAAAAACAAATGGTCATGAGAACAAAGGCCTTAGATTTATGGAGATGTGGTTTGTTTTTGTTTGTTTGTTTGTTTGGTTTTGCTGTGGAGTCATTTAATTCCCAGGGCCCATGGAATAGCAGCCTCAGGAAAGAATGTAAACCAGCCTTAAATGTTTAATTTCAATCTTTAAATCTTTGCTATCAGGAGAGGCTTAGGGTGGCCCCGCCCATGAGCTCCGTGCCCAGGAGTCCCGAAGCCTGTCTGCCTTTCCTCCCTTACATGTCATGGGACTTCCACTTGCTATTTATCCCCCGAATCCGACTCTCTGCAGGAACTAAAACCCCATTATTCTTAGATGGTCTGGTTGGATGTCACCACCGTGGTGAAGTCATTACGATTCTCCAGGGCAGTTTTCTTCCTGGACTAATAACCCTCCATTAGCATCTTTCAAAGCCAGAGGAAAATCTGCTCTAGGGGAAGGGGGAGCCATAACTAAAAGTGTGAGGCCGAAGAAAGGTGTCCCACCGGCTTTGTGGAATCCTTTGCTGACCCGGGATTTCTCAGTTAGCCAGCCCAGGCCCCTTATTTCCTGCCGGCGAAGGCGGCGGTCTCCATCAGGCTGGGGGACAGGCCGTTCCTTTTGTTGGTGCTGCCTGTTGGTGAACACACAAGTGTGATCCTCAGAGATTTCCAACCCAGACGTGACAGAGACTCGGTGACACCCACGGTAGTTTCAACTAATGGAGAGTTGACTCTGGTTATATAATATGAACTATCACAAAACCTTGGCCTTTTAAAATCGATTAAATATTTATGACAAATAAATATGTCTTTTTACCTGCTTACAAGTGACACAAATTTTAAGTTGTAGGGATATATACATTTGCATATGAATGCACACAAATTGCACACATATTGAAGGGTATGTATGCATGTATGTGATGTGTATACACGCCTGCACACACATATACACACATCAGAGCTAAACATGTCCTTGCTTTTTCACAACTTTTTTACTATCTCCAGCTCTTCCATTATTTTCACTGAGCTGATTTTTCGTCAGCTGTTGTGTAGATGAGATGCTGGATAGAGAATACAGAGATAAGATAAACTTGTGTCAGTAAGGGCTAGGGGACACTTGCTGAAGAAGCATAATACATCTTGGAAAGTGTGAAGTGTCAGAAAGAGGACAACTCCAGCCATGTGGCTCTCAGCGTTTTAGAACTGCTGGAGACTGTGAGCGTGAGCCCCCAGCGGCGATGATTCCACGTCACTTCCTAGCTATTTCTGGATGTGGGACTGGGACATCTTCCCAGGGCGACATCCTGGAATCACCCAGCAGCTTTATGGGCGTGCATAGAGACTGATAAATAGATGCATGAGTAGACACACCCAGGTGACAGATGCCATTTGAAAGTGATAACTACCAATGCCGGCAAACGAGGGGTCTCCATGCTAATGGTGCTGTTTTTCTCAACAGGATTTATTGGATAAGCTATATATACATTGTCTTCGGAAACAATGCGGTAAATAGAGATGATATTATAGCTCATGAAATAGTATCATGAGTTCATTTCAAGTGAGCACAGCAGCTATGAGGAGGAATAATCGCTGGTCACCAAGTCCTTACTTTGCTCTAATATTACGGGTAAGACTACAGCCTTCAGAGTCAGACTGCCTGCCTTCTAACTTGTTTCAGTCACTGACTAGTTAGTCGTATGACCTTGGACAAGTGACTTCGTCCCTCTGTGCGGGGCAGGGAGACCCCATGCGTTTCCTCGTCTGTGCGCGGGCTGCAGGGTGGATGAGTGTGACATGAAGTAATGCATCTAAAGCATTTAGTACGGGGGTCAGCATATCGTAAGTGCAACATAAATGCTCACTGCCGTCTAACCCAGACGGATGACCCAGTGCTGCTATCCATCCAATAAAGTGATCTGACCTGCTGCGCAGGGTAGTTGGAATCATTGGAGAACACATATTTTAGAAGCTTCTGGTACAGTGTCTGGCGTATAATGAAGGCTCTGTCCATGAGGGCGCTTTTGTGTTGCTCGTTGACAGAAATTACATGGACTGACGAAGTGTGTAGTGTCTCTAGGCCTCAGATGTGGGCAGCACTTAAATGTAACGTCACCTTATTTAATCCTTTTAAATGTTTTGAGGGTTCTGCATTTATGATGGTCCATGTTAAAACAGAGAAGACAGGGTCTGCTAGCTTCACGCGTCACATGTGTGGAACTATACTGAACTACAACTGCGAGGTGTGAAGCAACACATCTTTGCATCTCCTGTTTTCTTCTGACCTAAATTCACATGAGTTTTACTAAAGAAATTAAAAAAAAAAAATAGGGAAGCAGAGAGGGAGGGAGCAAAGCAGGGAGGAAGGGAGGAAGTCAGGGAGGGAGGGAGGGGGGACGGACATCAGCAGTGAAAGCTGCCAGACGTGTGCAGGTGGCCTGTGTCTCTGGGACTCCGATCAGCAATGCTGTCCGTGCCTTTGATCTTGCAGAGCCTTTGTAGCTACTGTGATCTGTTCAGTCGTCTGTGCTACACGTGTCTCCAAGCAGCACGATCGTTCCTAACTGCACGCACTTGGCACCATTGCCCCCCGGCCTTTGAATCACCCTAAACGACGCGGCGGCCGTGTGCGCCGGCAGAGGAGAGAGGCTCAGGCCCCGCCGAACTGGCCCAAGTCTGCTGTGTTTTCAGATCTCCCAACGAAAGGAGGAGAGATACATCTAGCTCCCTTTAAAAATAGCCTAAATGATTCTGTTTACTTCATGCTGGCTTTAGTACCAGGAAATTAGAGATCATGAGAGATAAATGCAATTATTTGTTCAAACATATCCTGTTCGATCCATTGTCCATGGAAGGAGAGATGTGAAATTCTCCATAGGACAAAAAGGCGTCCTTCTGCTTGGATCTTACTATTAAGACACAAAAGTATATGGTAATACTGGACACTCAGAGCTAGCAGAGAGAGAAGGAGAAAAGCACAAAGGAACGAAAGGCACTTGCTGGGGTTTGTTGCTAAATCGTTCGCAGTCACAGGTGAGCATCCCGAGCCCCCGCCGACGTGACCCCGGCCCAGCTGAGACGGCGCCCTCGGAGCGCTCTCTCGGGAGCCTGTGCCACCACGGGGTGGGCGCCAGAGGCCGGGTGGCAAGCCTGGTGTTCAGACCTGTGTGACAACTCAGGTGGACGGCTCCCCACAACACCTGGGACATGCCTCTGATCCCCGAGTCCGGGCACCCTGGTGCTGCTCCCAGCCCTGCGGTGGGTGGCCAGCTGGTCTCCGGCTGCTCACCTTCCTCACCTGGAAAAGGGAGGTTTGCCGATTGGCAGATTATTCCGCACCTCCCAGGTGCAGAAGTGCTGGGCTGGCATGCAAGGAAGGAAAGAAAGGGACAAGGTGGCCTGAACACGGGCTCCCACACCCCCAGCAGTATGGTGCTCAGGCGTGAGACTTGTCCAAATAGAATTGGGGAGCAAAACGGGGCAAAGGCAGGAGGTGGCAGGGCCATGTCCCCGTCACACACAGCACAGCTGGGCTCAGGGCTCCGGCCCCTAGATCCCGACGCGCATGTGCAGGAAAGGTCTGCGTGGAGTCTGAGACTGGGCTCCTAACCTCGCCCCGCCCCCAATCCCTTGCAACACGGCTCTGCCTGACCCCTGCCCTCCCCGAAACGGGCCTCCTCGGGTAGCTGCTCTCCCAATGCAGCTTGGACCCCATACTCGCCCTGCCCAAAACCCTTCTGCTACACACTTGCACGCTTTTCTCTTTTCCCTAACTCCAAAACTTTTTAACAGGAATATAAAACCTTTCGTGATGTGCTCCTTGCTTTCTCCTCTACCTCACCACCTCCTGGCCAGCACCCTTCCGCAGAAGTAACTGAAATTCTCCAGGTGGGCCACCTCCTCCCTCTGCTCCAGATCTTTGCCTGTGCGCTCTCTCTCTCTCTCTCTCTCTCTGTCTCTCTCTACCCCCCCCCCCCGCTAGAAAACACTCACCCCCTTTCTCTGTACCTGGTACATGCTATTCTTAGGGCAGGTCTCTGCTAAGACACCCCTTTCCCTAGAAGAACCTTCCTCTCCCCTGTTTGCACGTTGGCATACTGAGATCACATCACCTTGGGAGCATTTAAAAAAAGCCATGCCTCATCCTGCCTTTGAATTTGAATCTTTCTGGAGAGACTGGGCACCGATGCATTTTATAAGCTCTTTACATGCTTCTGCTGTGGAGCCTGGGTTCCAGAGCTACGAGGACAGTGGCTGTGCTGTCCCCCTCCTCTTCCCAGTTCTGCACAGTGTCCTGTCTTCCAGAGCAGGAGTCTCTCAACTACTTCTGTAAGGGGCCCCGCAGGGCATACCCTGTCACAGCTGCTCAGCTCTGATGCTATAGCTTGAAAGTAGCCATAGACCTTGTGGGAGCAAGTGGGTGTGTTTGTGGTCCAACAAAATGGTATTTGCAAAACCAGGCAGCATTTCAGATTGACCTTCCAGGCAGAAGTTTTCCTTAGTAGATTGCAATTGTCTATGGACATGTCCATCTCAGTGACCTCATGGAGGGCAGAGACCCTGTCTTATGCACACTCAGTGGTCTCTGTGACAGCACAGTGCCAGGCATCTGCTGGAACTCAGCGAATACTTGTTAGAGCAGTAACTGGGTGAATGGACATAGGATGGGGAGTGAGCCATGCTTCAGTCCTGTTCCAAAGCCAGAGTCTTATGCCAAAGCATTTCTGGCTCTTTAAGAAGCAATCCTTGCTAACGGATGTCACCCCAATAAGTCCACCAATAAAAAAAAATAAATAAATAAATAAATAAATAAATAAATAAATAAATAAATAAATAACTTTTTTTAAAGAAGAAGCAGGCTGGGCAATGTGGGGAGGAGCCATTTAAAAACCCCACCTCATAGTAATGGTTGATGACAAGCTTCATTGTCTAAAGTCTTCCCCAGCTCCGACACTCTACGACCTGCGAATCCTCTCCCAGGACATGGCCGTTGACAGATACTCATTCAGAGAAGAGAAGAAACGCACCCCAGCTTCCTTTCTTCCATTCTCTCATGACTCCCGTGGAAACGGGCTGGGAGAGTCACCCGAAGGTCCCCACCATTGTTCGAGGCTTTCAAAACCGTTATCTTATTTACCTACATCCCCCACATGTCCCTCCATCTTGGGTTCAGATGGCTGACGATTTTTCGTAAAGGGAGCCTTGGATGAG
Organism: Lyroderma lyra; assembly: GCA_004026885.1. Classification (NCBI taxonomy): domain Eukaryota; kingdom Metazoa; phylum Chordata; class Mammalia; order Chiroptera; family Megadermatidae; genus Lyroderma; species Lyroderma lyra. The sequence goes on from PVJL010002709.1 coordinate 176,317, forward strand.
ATTCGAGATGACTCTTCCCAAGATTCTCTCAGTTAGCTGTTTCCTCAGACTACAGACTTGACCTGTCACGTGAGTCTCATAACCTGACCGAGCTCTTTCCTGACTCACTCACCTTAAGACAGCATATCCGCAGTTCTCAAAGCGCTGTCTACACGCCAGGTCAACCAGAATCCGACATCCAGGGTGAAGACTGGGTTCACAAGAGTAAACACAGCTTGTCTTAGCACTGGTAGATGCAGATCACACATGTGCACCCATATGCATACACGCATGCATACATATGCACACGCATACTCACACACATACACACAGGCACATGTACACACATACACACATGCACACAGGTACACACATGCTCTCACACATGCACACAAATGCACACAGGCACACACATGTACACACATGCTCACACACATGCATACATGCACACATGCACACACACACAGGTACACAAATGCTCATACACATGCACACAGGTACACACATATACACATGCACACATGCACACAGACACAGGTACACACATGCTTACATACATGCACACAGGCACCCACATGCACACACAGTCACACGCACACAGATACACACACACTCACACACACCAGAAGTCATAATCTACTTTAGAGTCAATAAATTACTTCCTGTGTGCTTATCCATGTGATCGTGAACACATTATTTAACCTCTCTGAACTTGAGTTTCTCCATCCTCAATGTTACCTGAATCGTAAAGCTGTCATGAGGATTGAGGGATGATGTATAGTGAGCACTTAGCTGTCTATCTGGCTGTAGACAGCCCTCCCGCTATGACAACTGATTTATTACTGTGTGTGTCTTCTCTGACCCTCTCCAAAACCCTGTGAGATAATCAAGGTAGAGAGTATGCTCCCTTTCTTGTTGGTGAGAAAAAGAAAACCCCCCAAAGTTAGGGCATTCGCCCAGAGCTACTGCAGCATCGAGCCATCATTAGACCTAAGCCTTTGGATTCCTATGGATTTTCCCATCATACTCACCTTCTTTTGAGACTTTTACCTAATTTGGAACTAATATAATGAAGTAACCCATGGGTTATTTTAAATAGAATGGTACTGTTACTGATGTCAGATTTGATATTTTTCTTTTCCAATGGAGCTACAAGGTAGAAGAGCCTGGATATCTGGGTGCAGCCAGACCTGCACTTAGCAATCTGTGTGACCTTGAGCAGATATGTGAGCCCGTGGTCCTAAGTGTTCTCGTCTACAAGTATAAAGAGAGAAGGTGGGGCAGGAGTATTCTTACGGTGCCATCCAGCTCCATTATTTACACGTTTTTCCTGGATTCTCCACTACGCTTGCTAAAATAGGGAGAGGAAGTACGAGGGAAATTGAAATTCACAGATAATCCTTCAGGCCGTCTCTGAGTCCTTGCCCACCAGGCCTTCCTCCTTGCGTTTCGGTTACTGACAAGCGGATGTAGTGGCCTGATGTCCGCCTGCTCTTCCTTCTGACTCCGGGCCCCCTCAGGAGGAGAGGACTATTGAGTAGGGACACGTGCCCACGTGGGGAGGGAGGGCAGCGGTGATCCGTGAGCGGCTTATTTGCTTCTTGAGTTCCTGAAGGTGTCTCCACAGTTTTGCTTCTGGTTAGGAAAAGGTGTGCTCCGAAAGGACGCTTTGCAAGCCACATTCCTGTACACTAAATCACACGAACCATGCGGTGTGGTGAGGTGACGCGTTGAATTAAAGTAAAGGGAAGCACAGGACAAACCAACCTGAAGACCCCGTGCTGAACGTTTCGCCTGCTTCCCTCCAATCTTCCTGTGGTTTTATAAGAATCACAAGAGCATCATTTTCCTTTTCCATCAAATGGACGCAAGGCCAGCAAATGCCTTTCTGTCGGGGAAAGCGTTAGACGTAGGCTGACTGGATGTCCCATTTTAAATGGACAAAAAGCAGCGCTACTGTCCCGTTTCACAGGGCACGTCTGGTCGGCCTACGGACACCTTGAATTTTGCCCAGTGACTAGAGTGACCATACGCGCCGTTTGACACGGGACGGCACTGTGGTTTTCTGTCCCATTTCGAATGGACGTCTGGTCAGCCGAGTCGGAGGGAGTGTGACCACACGCACACGGAGCACTGGTGTGGGAGGGCGTGTGAAATGCGTCCTCTCTTCAGGTTCACGTTTACGAGGAGCGGCTGTTCCTCTGCTGTGACCAATCCACAGTTTAGCTTTGTCTGTCATATGTGTTATTCTTCCAGCCCATTATACTAGCTTTAGGCTTTTAAAAATACATAATTTCATTACAATCAAATTTGGTTTGGATGTACTCTGAATTTTTAAAATTACTTTAGGACCTATCTTTCACTGAAAATTTTATAAATATTCTCTAAACTTCTCTTCTAATATTTCAGATTTTTAATATTTAAGCATTAACCTATTTGAAATGTTTTATATACTCTTAATTGTGTTTTCCTTCCATGTGCATAATCAATTGCTTGCACTACTTGTTAATAAAATATCTGGCTATAGAATTGAAATGTTATTTTTACAATATATTAAATTTAATGTCCATTGATTTCTGAACTTTATATACTCCCCCTCTTGGATGGTGTTGGTTATTCCTGGGTGATAAGCTATATGGTTTTAATTATATGACTGTGTACAGAGTTCTACTATCTAGGGAAGAATAAAGCATGCTTTCTTCACTAGTTTACTTGGTCTATTTTTATTCAGAGATAGTTATTGCTATATTAATTTTAAAGTTAGTTTAATAAAGTTAAAATAGCATTTTAATTAACATTGCACATGCTCCCTAATTTTTGGAATGATTGGCATTTACATGATATTCATTATTTCTGTCTATTAGTTCAGGTCTTATTTCATGTCTAACAAAAAATAGTTTGGTGGTTTTCATATAGATTTTGTAGTTTTCTTATTAAATTTATTCTTTGGTATTTGTAGATTATAACAGTTGTAGATATTTTTTGTGTATTATCTTTTTTCTAACTAGATATTACTAGGATAAGATAAATCTTTAATTTTGTATATTTATATTGGATTCAGGCACTTTATCAACTTACTTTATTAATTCTAGTACTTAACTTTGTTTTCCTAGGATTGGCCTTCCTTCCTTCCTTATTTTCTTTCAAAGTCTTCAATCAGACAATATTCAGATAAAAATTATTTTAATTTCTAACATTTATACTCACATTCTTTATTCTTATTGCATTAGCTAAAACCTCTAAATCAATATAAACCTGATATCTCTCACTTAGGGTTAACTAATGACAATAACTTTGAGTATATCTTCATTTAGGAAAGTTTTTCTTGTGTTAAATGTTTTTCTTCCAGTTTTATTATGTGTAGAGATTTGTGTACCTATGAGGATTGCTTTATTGGTAGAGTTACCATATTTTGTTGTGTAGAATGTGCACTTTTTGGCCCAAATTTGTGAGGGAAAAATAAGGATAAGCATTATACATGGGTAGTACTAATTCCATATCTAATAAATCTTTTTAATTCTCTTATTTATGTTTATGAGTTAAAAGTATAACTCTAGAAATCAATAATGATATCCATGTGTAAAATAATATCCTAAAATATGATCATCATATTTTATATATAAAAAAATTTATACATAAAATTTCTTGTACCTGTATCTGTTCTTGTGTTTTGTAATTATTTGTTACATAAAATTCCTTGTACCATAATATGTTAAAAAATAAATGCTGCAATTCCTTTACAATACAAAGAACAAGTACCAAAATATGAACAAATAAAAATTTAAATTAAAAAATTAAAATGAAAGATTTTTTTCCCTGAAAGTTTGGGGCAAAAACATGGTTGTGCATTATACATGGGAGCACATTATACACTTCAAAATACAGTATATTGTTTTCCTTCTTTGATTTTTTTGTCATGATGAATTACTAGCATGGATTTTCCTGATACTGAAGCATTCTGTAATATTGGTAATGACATATTATTATTCTTTGGATACTTTTTGAATTCCATTTTCTATTGATTTCAATTTTAGCATTCATATTTACAAGGTAAAATTAATTTTTGGTATTATGTTTATCAAGTTTTGATATGAAGTTTATGTTTTATTTTTCAAATGAGTTAGGAAGCTGCTGTATACCATTTAGGACTTGGAGGCATCCTCTGTTTAAAGGTTAGAAATTTAGCAAGGAGCATGTCTCTCGTTCCATTGGGGTGCTTCACCTACCTTTCTGAACGGTTCCTATTTCTGACCTCTTTTTGAATATCGGTAGTTTATATTTTGCTGGAAAACATCAACTTACTGTACACGTTTAATTCCATTTATATCTGCTTTTACACATACGATCTCATTTCTAATAGTTACTGTTTTTACAGTGTTACTCATTCTTACTTGCCAGTGATTTATATATCAGTTTATTCTTTCTCTTATCTTCTTCTGAGGCATTTTGTGATTTCCTCCCTAATTTCTTAAATGAAACCTTTACTTCCCTCCCAACATTTTATCACAATGTATTGTATTGGATAGAGAACATGTTACTTATACAGTAAACAAAGAATTGTAGAGTCATAAGCTGATACAAGTAAACAGCAGAGGGAAGTGTGCATGCAGCGATTTCGAGAAGAAAAGGGTCAGTGAGAGCAGGGACGCAGAGGAAGGTGGCCGCGAGTGACACACGGCTTAGGAGAAAGGCAAAGGAGGGGGGTCCCCCGGACGATGTGACAGAGAGAGTCCCTGCTAGTTAATTACAGGGTTACCCTTTGCATTAAAGGGACGTGAGCTCGTCCTGAAATGAAGAAAGGCATCTTAGGAACTCATTAAGATGGAAGGATTGTTCCAGACCCTGGCTTTCCTTAAACCTTCATTTAGTTCACTGGATCTAATACAATCTAACCTCCCAAACCATGAGAAGAAGAAATACCTGCGGGGTGCAAGGACACGAACGTGGCTCCTCCTTGTGACAATCACTCCTGCACCAAACCCCTGCAGATGGGGGTAACATCGTGGTGCATTCTCGTCCGGGTGGAGAGAAGCTTCATGTGGACTGGAAGGAGGGTTGCCTGCATCCATCAATGACCCACAGGCCAAATGGTCAACGTTTCCAGGGTAAATGCCCCTGTTTGAGATGCAAGAAAAAAAAAGGAGGGAGCGATTTCCTTCAAGTATTTCTCTTCTGCAATAATGGAACGGTAAGAGAACGTAGAAGGAAGTGTAGTCAGTGTTTTCGAGACACATACCTGCTTCCTATTGGTGGTCAATAGACTTCTCAGGTTCACAAAGCAGCAACACAACTACCTCTGACCTCAGTCTTTATTTGTAAGAAATGTCACCTCCAAATACCAGATAAATGGTGTACAGCCATGAGAGAGGACCCCAAGGAAGCCTTCTGGCCTTTACAGAGCCTTTTGCCTTTAGTCAGAGGTAAAAAGGAAAATGCAAAATGGAAGGGCCCTTCTGTGTCGCGTCAGCAGATACGCGAGATTTCCAATTTTCTTTTCATGACCTCTCAGAAAAACACAATCTCAAAAGTGCTGTTCAACTGGAAAAAGAAATTGCCCAACAATTATAGATTCATTCACTCTTAAGTGTGTGGTTTCTGGAACCTGCAGCAACAACAGCAAAATCTACCATACTTGTTGCCGTTTTAGTGAATTATAAAAAATTTCTCAAAGGCCTAGTGCTTTGTAACAAAAAGCAATTTTTGCTAACATATGCCCTAAACACAAGGCCTTGTGTGGTATTGAATTGCGAACATTAGACCAAAGTCCTCTCTTGTTCAAACTTTCATCATTCCAGAGACTTCCCACGATGCGTGTGTATGGGCGGGAATTGGCTTACGGGTCGTGACAAACAATGCTTCCTCTCCTTCACGAGCAGGTATGCAAAGGGACTAGGACTGGAGGGCGGTAGGAGACGCACCAGGCAAAAAGAGCAGTACAGGTTGTTGCCGATTTTATTCATAAATACCGAAATGGGAAAATCAGAAAGCTGAAATTGTTTTGCCACAGCCATCTTTAAATGCTCACAGTCATTTACTGAGGCATCATTGACTGCAGTAAGACACATAATGATAATTGTACATCTTAATGCATTTTCCCAAATGCATGCATCTGTGTAACCCCACCTGGTTAAGATGAAGAACATTGCACTCCGGAAGCTTCTGTCAGCCCTTGCCAGTTAATTCCCCTAAAAAGCAATCACTGTTCTGATTTCAGCATCATTGATTAGCTCTGCTCGTTCTTATACCTTATGGGAGCCGCGGCATTGTACCACAGTCTTCTTTCGTGTCTGTCTGCTTTCACTCAGCATGTTGTTGAGAATGATCCACACTGTTTGCTTGTATTAGTGATTTGTCCCTTTTTATTGGTGTTCCATTGAAAGGATAGTCTACACTCTGTTTATTTATCTCTGTTGATGGACATTTGAGTTGTTTCCAGTTTTTAGTTATTACGACTAGCATGCCTTGGACTATTTTGTACAATTCTGTTTGTGAGTGTTTTTATTCATTTCTCTTGGCTACATAGTTAAGGACGGATTTGGCTGGATCATACGACAAGGAGTTTTTTTCTTTTTTAATGTCAAAGTTCAGAAGAGTTTCAATTAGAGTAAATACATAATTTTAATTCAAAAATAATAGAATACATAGCAAGTCACAAATAAACCACAGCTAATATTATTGTATATGTATTTCTAGCTTTTTTTACCTAGTTGGTGACATACTTACAGGCATGAGTGTGTATGTACATGTAGAGTGAGAGAAAACATTGCACTATGAGTTATTACTCAAGAACTAATGTGTTTACACATCCATCATGCGCTTCCATTCACTTAACAATCTGTCTCGGCCATCTTTTCATCTCCGTGCACTTAGATATATGTCATTCTTTTTAATGACTTCCTTCACTCTTTCTGCAAATATTTATTTGCCATGTTCCTAGTAAATTCAGGCAGTATCCCAGGAGCTTCAGATAAAACAATGATCTATGCAACAAAATTCCTTCCCTTAAGGAATTTACATTTAATGGAGGCAGATAAATAAAAAATGTGTAAACAAGTGAACATACAGCTAATGCTGCAATTAACTTCTGGGTAAACATCTTCACGGGCGTACGTGAAATATTTCTCTAGGTTCAATCTGCAGAGATGAAATTGCTGAATTAAAGTACGCGCATTTTAAATTTTGAAAAATATTGACAAATCGACACATTCTCTCAAAACTACTAAAATCAGACATTTGAGGTAATAGGCGGAATGATGATATCCCAAAGATATTGGTGTCTTAGTTCCCCAGAATCTGTCAATAAGCTACGTTACATAGCAAACACGACTTTTCCGATATGATTAAGTCAAAAGTCTGGGGATGGAAAAATTGTCCTGGACTATCTGGATGGGCCCAGTATAAATAATCACAGGGTGAAAGAATTAGGGACAGAGAGGTGCCCCCCTGAGAGGGACTCCCCTGACAATGGCTGGATTTGAAAACAAAAACCCCCACGCAAGGCATGAGGGCTGGAAGCATCCAGAAAATGGATTCTGCCCTTGAGCACCCGGAAGGAAATTCAGCCCTGCTGACACCTTGGTGTTAGCTCACAAGACCACGTCAGACTCCGCCCTGCAGAACTGGACGGTAGTGGTTGGTGGTGTTCTCAGCCATGGAGCTGAGCCTCGCTTGCTGCAGCAGTAGGAAACGAGGACACTGAGCGAGGGCTCAGGCGCCAGGCCTCCGACCCGCCCTACAGGGCTCCAGCGGGTGTAGCATCTGATGCCCGAGTTTCCTCGTTTAAAAACTCGGTTTGATTTGAATAGCATCTACCTCGTAGTCTTGTTCGTGTTCCTCTGATTTTATTTTATGGGAAATGAGTTAGTATACAAGAAAAGTGCTGAGAATAAAGCGTGTTATACCGCTACGTAATAGCTGTTTTTATTACAATTACGTAACTATTTCATTTCCCTCTTCTGGGAAGTAGAAGAAATGCCAAACTTTCGGATATATCGTAATGCTTTCCCTTGTGTTACTGTGTCGCATAGTAAATTGTGACTGTGTGCGCGTGTGTGCGTGTGTGCGTGCGTGCGTGCGTGCGCGCGTGTGTGTGGGCGTGTGTGCGCACGTGCGTGTGTGTGCGTGTGTGTGTGCGTGCGTGTGTGCGTGCATGCGTGTGTGCGTGCGTGTGTGTGCGTGCGTGTGTGTGT
>PVJL010002710.1:0-100557 GCA_004026885.1 Lyroderma lyra
TGATGGTGGGTGCTGATGGTGGGTGCTGATGCAGCAACATGAATGCTGGGGAAGGCCCCCCCCCGCCCAGGTGCAATGCTGGATGTGGGCCCACCTCAGAGGAGCCCCACTCAGAAGCCCCGGAGAAAGGTGTCTACTTGAGGAGGAGTACAGGTTACTTGAGCACAAGCTTTTCAGGAGAAACAGGTCCTAGGAGGGTCAGGTAACTATTTTTTTTTTTTGACTCCTCAATACTTACTATTAATGAAAAGCTGTGGAATAGAGCCAGTCCTTCCAAGATGTATTCATCCTCCTGCCATTACCTGAAGCCCCTCGCAGGGCTGCCACAGTCCAGACCAATCTGGTTGCCGGGAGGAGCGACCTAGTGCCCCAGATTGTTCTGGAAAGCTGACACACAGGATGATTTGCATAATGAAGTCACCACTAAGCCACTGCTTAAGTCCAGTCCCTGGTCTTTCTCTGCTCTGTTGTCCAGAAACATTTCTTTAAAAGAAAATCCATAAACATGAGCAGCATGTTGAGTATGTCACCAGCCAGTTCATCTTTAGGGTGCTGTAAAGTTGTGAAAACCACCTTGGGGAACCCAGGAATCGCTCCAGCGACTAGTCTTCAAAACACTTTTGTTAACAGTCGGCGTGTAGCTGAGTTTATCCTCCTCTGTATTTCCTGGAGCTCTTCAATCCCCTATCCCCAGCCTCAGATTCCTCACTGTAGACAGACAAATAGACCTCAGGACATAATTTCTAGATCCTTGGAGCTGTCATGATCTATATGGATCAATAAAACGACCTCTCTGGTCCATCCACAGTATTTACGTTGGAACAGTGAAAACTTTGCTAGAAACGGCACTCCCAGTTTGTAGAAATAGACCTAACCTCAAGTCCCAATGAAAATGAAACAAAGTGAAAAGAAAGGCCATGGCTGAGGGTGTGCTGAGGGGAGGGGGGCAACTTTGTTCCTCCAAGTTCCAGGAACTGATGATAAACTGAGTCATGGCTCTGGTGAATGGCTTTGATATGGGGCAACTGAGCCTCGCTGGGATAACAGGGAAGAAAACCATTTTCACACACGTCCGCTTATTTCTCAAAACGACAAGGAGAAGCGTATCTTTATCCTCACTTAGCATGTGAGGAAAGCAAGGCTCAGAGAACCTAAGCAAATTCTGAGTACTCCAGGTCACAAATTGGCAGAGTTAGGATGCAAATCCAGGTCTATTCAACTCCAATCCCTGTGTTTCCTCTGCCTCATCAGATTGGCACCATTACAGCCCGGTGTCTGAGCCGGAACAAAATTCCCATAACGAACCGGAGTGCTGCACAGCCGCCTTTTCTGTCCTCGGGCCTAAACACACAGCCGTGCCCTTAAATGGGGAGTGATGGCTAGCCAGGAGCCAGAGCAAAGAACTGTTAGAGCAGAGATTGCTTTTTTTTTTTTTACATTATTGTTAAATTTATCGAGGTGACATTGGTTAGTAAAAATTACATAGGTATACAATTCTACAACACATTGCCTGTGTGTTTCATTGAGTTAGAGCAGAGATTCTTAACCAGACCAGAGCCAGGAACAGAGTAGAAACTTGAAAAATACACGTTGAGGAGTTGAGTGAATATAGGATTCAGGGCAGGTCACAAAAGAAGGATCTGAGCTCAGAGAGGCCAAGTGACTTGCCCTAGGTCAACAGAGACCTAGAAGAGCTCACTTTTTCCAGAGAGAAGTAGAAAATGAACCGAAGCTGTCTAGACTTCCAGACTAGAGCTCTGCCCACCACATTACCGTAATTCCCAAGGCCGATAGAAGTTTTGGTTTCCATTTCATGAAATGCAGTATACTTTGGGGAAAAATAAACGCTAACCTCCAACTAAGAACATTTGTTTGCCTAACGAGTTAATGAGAAAATGACTCTTCTGTTTCCGGAAGCTAATAAATAGCAGGGTTAATGCCATTTTCAGTTTTCATATTAGGCTATGAGTCACTTTGTTTACCTTCACATTTGCTTCCTCGTGTGTGCTGACCAGAGGAGCCCCAGCAATTTACTGACTCGCTGTGAGGGGAGGACCGCTTTTCTGAGTGTATTTGGTCATTTAGATCAAAGAATGAGTCCTCAGGTTTCCATCCCCAAGGAGCCACCTCCTCTGCACCCCAGGACCACGTCTCACAAGGACCTGCAGCCCTCGGTCTCTAGCGCCAACCTCTCTCCTTTAATACATCTGACCACCTTCAGAATACCTCCACCTGGATGTCTTAGAGTCACCTCGAGTTCAGCACTTTCTATCTGTTCAAGGGCAACTAACTGTATAATTAAGATCTAAGCATTTCACTGCATGTAAATTATACCTCAACAACAACCACAAAAAACTTTTTTAAAGATGCAAATTTAAAATGAAATCCTTCTTGTCCATAAAACCATACTAGGTCCTATTTGGGAATTCTTTGGATGAATAATTCTGTTATTTATGAAGAGTGCCAGACTATGTTTTACAAAGAAAGTTGGGGGTTATTTGTTCTTGGCAAAGTGACCCTGGTCCCTGGAGACTGTGCACTGTCCTGTATTTAAAGGGACTCTAGTTTTTTCCAACCTATCTGCTCCAGAGTTCCTGAAGAATATGATACCAGGTCAAGCCACTAGATGCCATGATGGACAATGGGGCAAAGGGAGTGCTAGAAAGATTTCTTTAATGCATCTGTGGGCATGAGTGGGGCAGCCTAGCTCCTAGATGAGGGCTGTTGGGATGAAGGAAGCCGCGCCCGGAATGGAAAGCCTGGAGATTGGAAGGAACCCTGAGAGAGAAACAGCCACAAGAAGGACCCAGGGGCAGGGCCCTGGACAGAGATACTTTCTGTTCTGACCAGGGACCACAGGGGGATGAGACAAAGGAAGCCGTGGCTTGGCTCAGGAAGGGACGTTCTGGAGACTACAGGGAAGTTCTGTGAGCTTGGGAGAGAAGACAAGAGAAGCTCAAGGAGGAAGAGATCAAAATACCTAAGTAGCTTGTACTTTGCCGGACGGACCCAGCTTTGCCATGACCGGACAGGACCTGACCATGAGCACCAACTTCCAAACATGGGATGCAGATCAGGTGATGGGGGTGGGGAGACGGTGCAGAGAAGGAGACAAGAGAGGGGAGAGAAGAAAGGGAAGACATGAGAAGAGCAGGGGAGCAAAGGGCAATCCCAAGTTCACGACCCGACGCAGAACTAGTGAGGAAGCAGCGCTCAGCCTGGGGAGGAGGAACAGAACCAGCTGTGCCTCCATCCTGCTCTTCTCTCCCACCTCAGCCTTCAGCAGGTTGTTGAAGGACCAACAAAGGAGGCGAGTGAGGCTGAGGGAAATCTGGCGAAAATTACGAAAATTACGAACAGGCACAGCCTGGAGGCGCTTCCCCAGGGCAGCAGCAGGCAGCTGCCAGGGACAGCTGAGGGGCAAGGCCCACCTTGGGGACTGAGCGTTAGAGGGTAGCAGCTGAGCGCTAGCTGGAGGAGCACTTCCTCTGCCCCAGGCCCTGCCCCATCTCCAGGGCCGTTCCCAGGGAGGCAACCGGACCTTTGTGCTGTGCCCCACTGTCACGGAATTCTTGAAGTCCAATGAGAGCTCTTCACCACGTACCTGTGAAAAATCCTCGCGTTTCTAATGAGCAATGATGCCACCCAGTTTTTAAAACGGGGCCCGAGGGCTCAGGAAATAGAAGTACAATCTAAAGTTCCTGCAGGAGAAAGGGCAGGAGGCAAGGGGCCTGGCTCTCCCCAAGTGTGTACACGTTCTGAGCTGAAAGGGTCCCCCTTAACCCTGGGGTCGCGCAGGGGCTGCTCCGCACATAACAACGTGCCCGCGGCGCCGGCCCACAGGTCTGCTGTTCGGAAAGAGTGGCACGATGGCGGGCGGGGGTGCCAGGCTTGGGGCGGAAATTTCAGTGGGGTATTTCCACTGTGGAACTAGCAGAAAACAAAACCAAAGAAGGCAAAACGGGCACATCAGACCACAGGATCACCGTAAAGAGCTAAGGTATTTGAAAATACCCCAGCTTGGTTTCCATGATGGCTCTTTCGGGGACATTTTTAAGAGGAGGGGACGTTATACTTCACAAAGGCAATGGCCATCCACGTTCCTCTTGAAGGTTAAATTATTCATGGTTTGTACATTAAAACTCAGAAGTACTCAGGCACCTGTTTGATATGGTCACCAGTTCTGCAACACCAAATGCATCCTGCATAGGAGGGAACAGAGTGAGAATTAGGAAAAAGCCTAGGCCGAAATCCCCACACCCTCCCCTCTACTCTGAAATGGCATCAAGCTATCCAATGACTCTAGCCCTAAATCAGCATTAATTAATAAATAATTACCAGATATTGATAAATAGGTACCATAATGACCACGGTGTTTGCACTGATATGCAATTTACCCCTGCCTTTATTTTATATTATTGCTCACAAATATTCCGATTTTGGGGGAGGGGGAGTGCTGTTTGTCACCACCTGTCAACAAACATGGGACGCCCCTCTGTGGGAGAACACCATCCGTGGCAAATTACTAGACGAGTCCTGTGCTGACACGTTTCCTCACCCTAGCGGGGTGGTGGCTGCTGGGGAAGATTCATTATCAGAAAGCATTCGCAAATCCAAGGTTCTCCCTGGAGGCTGCCATCACAATAAAAGCCACCGAAGTGACCCATCTTGCTTCTCCCATGCACTTCCTTTGTCCCGAAACCTCTTGGTTTGTTTGTGTTTTTTAAACATCTTTCAGTTTCTCAGGGATTCTAATGAAGACAGCCACCTGCTAAGCAAACGCGCGAAGAAAGCTGAGAACAAAAATACCAACAGAAAGGACCGATCTGTATATTTGTCGTTAACGAGCTTTGGCCAATTCCAAAATAATGAAGAGCTTTACTCAAGGTTGGCTCTTTTGTGTTTTTTTTTTACTAGAAAAGAAAACATTACAATTCAACATACATACAAACTATATCAAAAAGAAATAATTCTTTTTTTACCTAATGTGGGTTTAGTGTTTCCTTTCAATGTCATTAATGATCTTAAGCAAGAGGCATCTTATTCTAAATTACAAATATGTGCCTGTGGATGTTGCTAAGGATTTTTGCTATATAAAATAGGTGTTAATGATCAATAAGATTAATAATCTAACCAAAATCATTTTCTTGAGTTCCCTGGTGGTGCAGTGGCTAGGCTTCAGCGCTCTCAATGCTGCAGCCTGGGTTCGATTCCCAGCCAGGAAGCTACCAAAAAAAAAAAAAAAAATCATTTTCTTCACACTGCTAAAATGCTCCTTTGTACTGTATTCCAGTTTTGTGTCAGAGGTTGCGTAAACCCTCGTCTAAATATCTTATCAGTAGACTGTATCTATCTTGGTCATTTCTCTGAATTCAGAAATTATCTCAGTCCAAGTTGGGCAGGTGAGAGGGTGCTCTACCAAGGCTGTGTTCTCCCCTTAAGACAAAAACCTTTACCAACAGGATTTCATGTGTGGAGAGGGGAGTAAGGAATATTTGCTCCTGAGTCATGGTCCCTCTCTCTGGGTGACCCTCTTTGGCTCAGGAAGAACTTATACACACGGCAGTAAACACACAGGCCACAAAAGTACATTTAAACCACTGAAAAAGGAAGTCATCAGACCTACTGAAATGTTTTCACCATCTGGGAAAATAACGTCCCGAGGGCCAGGGCAGTTACCTAAGAAAATTTCTAAGTATGTTACCCAACCCGGAGAGGCGACAACAGGTAGGCAGATTCCAGACCAATTAGAAAGTGTTATGATTGGCAAAACGCTGTGAAACTCTACAATTGCCGTGTAATGGAAGTGCTGGCTGTCATCCCCAAAGTACATTTCAAGGAATCACAAACCTGAGAATCAGAGGCAGCTGAATGGAAGTTTTCATCCATACCGAACCCAGAAGATTAGGTGGTAACACAAGCACTGTTGTAGGTGTCCCAGCTCTTAACCTGGCGCCCCTCCTTAACCACAGGAGCAGGCAGGGTTCATATGACAAGCTCCCGGCCCAGCGCAGAGATGGAAGGCAAAGCTGACAAGGGACAGGCCCAGATATCTCAGGGTTCAGGGGAATAGCCAGCCCCACAGACTCCAGTGGAGGGAGCACAATGCCGTGATTCAAAGACCAGGCTTATCCCCAGTCTTGTGAAACTAATAACATCCGTCTATTCCCAAGGGGTGGATGAAGCAAACAGCTTTTCGGGTTCTGGGAGCCTCTGGAACTGTTTCCCAAATGTTTGGGTTTGGCCTTACGGTACACGCTTTGCCCCTGAGTGTTTTTCCCTTAATTTTGAGACCCAAGTGTATTTTAAGGTAAATTGATCCCACATGCTTGTGATTCACTTAACACTGAATTCATCAGGCCGTGTTTGCGAAGAGCAACGTGAGGCCCAAGGAGCCCTCGGAGCCTGCTGTTATGACTCTCCCTGAGCCCTTCTTACTCAGAAGCAGAAAGCCACAGTTCGACACGGACGAATAAAATGCAATCCCCAGAGATTCGGGCCTGGCTCCAAATGTGGCACCTATGAAACCAATGGGTCTTCAAGTCACCAAGACAAAGCTTCCAGAAGTTCAAGGCAACCTTGCCCATGGGCTGTGTTGAGCCTGAGTCAGTAACGAGGAGCTGCTCGGTGCAGAGCTCACGTACGCCTCCAGCGCCCCTAACTCCACGCCCGTTCCTGACACCTCAGTTCCGCACACGAGGGAAGCCCCGATTCGGGGCCACCTCCCGCTCTCTGCTCTGGAGCTGAGCGAGGCCCCTGTGCTGGCAAGTCGGTAGGAAATTGTCATTTTTCTTCCAAGCTGTGGAACGGGGCATTCTGAGCCGTCACTTGTTAATGTTACTGTTAACATCACTTGAACCTGCTGAAGGAGCACAGTGGGAAATGGCTGGATGTGATTAGTTTTAGAGAGACAGAAAATAAATCACAGCCAATTGCAAAGTTAAAGTTAGGTGTGTGGCATGGGTGTGAGAAATGCTATCTGAGTAGGGGAGCCCAACATGCTCTTCTCCCCACTGAAGAATCAGCCATTAAGGATTATGACACCCCCATTCGCCCTAAGTAAGAATGCAGGACACTCCCTGGCACACTGTAGGGTTTTTAAAATAAATACATCCTACCAGGTGAATGGGAGCGTCCACAGAGCTATCCTATAGACTCAAATTCTGCTGTTTCGGAGAACAGTACACCTCCTTCTGAAGCCTCAGGTCAGCTTCGGGGATGGGGCACAAAGGCAGCCGTGCCCATCCCACCTCTAACCTGTGACTTGCATTGCTGACGCTTTGCCCCTGCCTGGGGCTTTACCACCTGAAGGAAATCCAGAGTCGCTCATGAGGATGAACCCTACAAACCAATACGATGTTGAGGGCAAGGTCGCGAGAACTGGGGGGCCACACTTGTCTCCCTCTCTTTATAGGGTTTATTTACAGCCATGTGTTCTCAACTCTGGCTAGTTCTTAGCGTTTCAAAAATCCCTGCTATCTGGGCCCGACCTAAGACCAACACAATCAGAATCTCTGGGGGCAACGCCCAAAAATTCATTTTTTCTTGAAAACTCTACTAGTTACCAGGCAGCCGTCAGGGTTGAGGAGCACTGATTTAAAGTCACGTGAAAACATTCCTGTTCTGGAAGAGTATTTGTAAATAATCCAGGTAACAGAGGCATTGCTAGTTGTTTTCTAATCCAGTGAACAGGATTCCGTGCTGGTGCTGCCCCCCCCCCCCCCCCGACTTCTCCACCCCATTTCCGACCGCCTCTCCCCAGCACCTGCCTAAGTTAAAAATGGTGACAAGCTGTCCGGGTGCTTTTCGAGCCAGTAGACAATAAACGGGTTTAACGAGAACTACAACCAACCCCAAATGCTGAATCACCTATAATGTCAAAATGAACCAAACACAAAATCTCTTCAAATATTTAATCAGTTTGGAGACCTCTGCCTTCCAACCCAGTTGGGTAAAAATTCCAAAGAAAGCATGATTAAGGGGTCCTCAAAAAAACAAAACAAAAACTGGGCTAAAATGTAGGAGACTGGGTGTGGGAAGACAGAATATAACGTGTATCTGAAGGCCTTTGGAAGGAATTCTACCTCTTATTAAAAAACAACAACTCAAAATGAACAAGAAAGGATTAAACAGTTATACAAATGGCAGGACCACTAAAACTTCATTTACGGCTGAAAATACCAGACATGGTTTGGAAATAGACTCTTTGAAAACCCTCAGACCGCGCAGTGGTTTCTCTCCGTAGCCTGTACACGCAAGAAGCGCACTAGCCGCACACGGCGCCCCCGTGAGCTCTCTGGGTCTTTGCAAAGCAGCAATCAGCGAGAGACAGAAGGCGCGGGGAGGGGGGGAAGCTGTTCACAGTCTCTGAACATGGACTCAGACCCCAGCGACCCTAATCTATGTTCTTTGAAATAATTTGAAAATAAACTGAAGGCCTCGAAACGTCGGGTGCCAACGGTAATACTGTCCAATCACGGCGCTGTAGGAACCGGGGCGGCACGCCCTTCCGCTAATGCGGGCGGCGGCAGGACGTGCGGGCCGACTCCGTGGGGAACGTTCAGCAGGAAAGGTGTCCCGTCTGTCTCGCTCTCACTCTCCCTCCCGTTTCTCTTCTCCTGTCCCTTGGTGCAGTTGAGAGGCACTGTCAGAGGCTCCAGCCCTGGGCTCAGAAGGGGTACTGCGACACGTGTATCCGCAGTCGGATCACGGAACTGCCTCTGAAGTTGATGACGGTGTTGACAGTGATCATTTCCAAGTCTAGCTCTATGTCCCGGGGCCCTTTGATGGGGCGTGTCATCACCAGGGTGGCACTGATGGGGCCCGTTTGCTGTGGACAGAACCAAGGACACGTGTTAGAGAAGGCTGGACCAACGGAAGCGGGGGCGGGGTAAACGTGACCCCAGAAACTGTGGAGCGACGGCAGGGAAGGTGAGAAAAGCAGCGATCTGTCGGGAGCCGTGGCCACGTGACCCCACAGGTTCCCCAGAGCAGAAGGCCTGGGTGGCCTGGCTGCAGCCCGTCCCTGCAGGCTCGGAGCGCTCCCCCTGGCCCGCTGCAGTTACACTGACGACCGCTTGGTGCCGCTCTTCTGGGCTTTGCCCACGCTCCACCTGGCTCTTTCCGGCTATTAATAATTCCTCGGGTCTCACCTGGAAACATCACTGCCTCAGCGGAGCCTTCCCAGCTTTCCTCAATTATATTACCCCACCCCACCCCACCCCCGGGGACCCTCTGCCATTGCACCTGCTACTTTGCATAGGCTGGTTAGTGTTTATTACCATGTGTCATCATCCACACTATTCACTTGGCCCACGACCTATGTTGAGGTCCTCACGAGACCATAAGCTTTGCAGAGCTAGGACTGGGGTCAGGTTTGTCACTATTGAATCCCCTAAAACCCAGCGTGGTGCCCGGCACGCAGTAGGTTTTCAGTGAATAGGCCTCGAATGAAAGAACAAATAATTGATGAAACTAACTGCATGTCTTAAGGTTGTCACTTCACCTCTCAAGGCCTCATCTCTGCAATGAGGGTTTGTGCCAGATCAGTGGTTCCCAAGCAAACAGCATCTCAGACACTGTGTTTAAACTAACCATTCCTGGGGCCCATTCCAAGATGTTTTTGCCTCCATGGATTTTTAGATTTCTAAGGAAAACGTTATTTGTTTCCAAGCCTCCAGGTGGTTCCGATTTGCAGCCCCTGCCGAGGATTTGCAGCCCCTGGTGGGACACTGTAGTCACCTCCAGCTTTGCCATTCTGTGACCCTCTTGCTTTGGTCCCAATAACCTCATGTGAACTTCTCTCTGCCACTGAATCTTTTTCTAAAACTTCTGAGGCAGTAGGGTGAGCAGACTGATATCAGCTGAGCACCCACCATGCACGAGTTCTCTTCTGGACACTTACGTGTATGTATGCTTAATGAATCTTCATGAAAACCATGAAAGGCCTTGCTACTCAATGTGCAGTGCCTGGACCAGCAGCATTGGGATCACCAGGAAGCTTGCTAGAAATGCAGGTTCTCAGGCCCCACCTGAGACCTCCTGAGCCAGCATCTGCAGCTTACCACAATCCCCAAGTGATTTATGGGCACGTTAACTACTGAGGGGTGCTCCCATTTTATAAATAAGCAAGCGGAAGCCCCGTGAGGTTAATTGCTTAGGGTCACCCAGCTCATCAGGGAAGAACCAAAGGATTCCAACCGGTGCTTCTGTGTGACCCCAACCCCAGGCCTATTTCACTGCCTAATAATCATTAGAAGAGACTGAGGTGTGTTTTACTCCTTTTCTCTACCACTGCCCGTAAGGAGAAATGCTTGGAGGTCAGTGCAATGACCAGATAGACAGTGGGCCCCTGAGAAGGAAATAGCAGGAGGGAAAGAGGACCTGCTGGACACTCACTTCCTACAAACTGCAGAGCCCAGCCCTGTGCCCAGAAACTGAAAGCAATAAGCTCTGCAAAACTAAGAAACTTAGCCACACCAGGTGTTGTATCTGTCTCCACAGAAGGAGGGCTCCCTATAAAGTTCTGGACATCCCCAAGAGCTGCCACAGGTATGTCAAAGGTGGGGCTGGCAGACAGGTGCCAGTCGGGTACTGGGACCTCTGCTGTCCGCTGATGCAATTTCCTCTTGGCATCAGCTCCCTCTGTTCCTGTCACATCAGCGCAACTGGCACCTGTTCACGCAGAGGATCACTGGGACTTCCTTGTCAACTCTTGAAAATCTTGGAGTTCTGGGCCAGGACTTCGGAGGATACAGCTACACAGGGAAATGCTCTTGGCATTTACATATACAAATACCCTACCAGCTTCCACTGTTTGCATGAACCAAGGCCAAGGTTCAGAACGCTGATCTATGGGCAGCCTTCAGCTGGGGGAGCCACAGAGCCTGGGAGAGGGGAGTGGAACAACTGGAAACTTCTAAGTTGTTCCTTTGGGCTTTCCTGGTAAGAGTCCCCCATGTGTGTGTAAGAAATCGTTGCTTCTTGCACATGGAAGATCAGGGAGTCTAATCTTTACCAAGCTCAGATCTGCAGCAGCCTGAGAAAGGCCTGCCCACAGCACAACGGAGGACTCAAGTGCCTGCCAGGAGAGCTGAGGCTTTTAGGGGAGAGTCAGGAATTAATGAAATAGCTCCCACCAAAAGCGCTTGGTCATTAGTGGACTTGGTCACTGGCGGCCAGTGGTGTAAGTGATGGTATTTTAAATCCCTACAAGGGGCATCTTTGTGCCCTGTGTTGGGGTCCCACTGTGTCTGTACAGATGGCAAAGGTGAGATGAGTGAATGCCAGTGGGCTAGGCGTAGGCTCCCAAGGACAGCAAACCCACAGGGGCTCACAGATACGGGTTCCTACTGGCCAGCTGCTGCTGCTGGGTTTGGGGAAAGGACAGGCGTAAGTACAGCTCCATCTTTTTCATCTTGCAGAAGCTCTTCTCTCCTCAATGCATTTCATCTTCTTGCAAAGCCCTTGACCTTGCTACACTAGTCCACAGATGCTGGCTCCGCAAGTCATGTTATCACATGTGACCTGGCCCCATTAGGGTCTTGCCAAAAACATTAGTGAGGATACTGGCATGATACCAGCCCCTGGGACCTTTCTAATCTGTTCTAACTACTGCTTCTGAGACCTCCCTGTTTTCAGACAGTCCCAGCCCCAGGGCAAGGATTAAAAGATTTGGCCAGGAGATTAGGAGAGGAGGGACAGAGAACTCAGGTGGGAGGTCCTTTGGCAGGCCCTTGGGCCCTTTCCCAAGGAGTGGGTAAGCTTCCATGGCCTACATCCTTCTGACTGTCGCTCCCCACAGTGGCCCCGGAGGACAGTAAGCCGTATTCGTTAGGGATGCAGATTCCTGGGTGCAGGAAGCTGAATAATGGCCTCCAAAAATTTTAGGTCCTAAGCCCTGGAATCTATACTGTTACTTCATCAGGAAAAGGGAACTCTACAGGTGCTATTAAGTTAAGGATCTCAACAGGGAGAGATTATCCCGGCTTATCTGGGTGGGCCCTAAATCCAATGACAAGTGTTATAAGAGGTGGAGGGATTGTTGATGCACTCAGAGAGGAGGAGTCGATGTGACCTGGAGGCAAAGATTGGAGTAATGTGGCCACAAGTCAAGAAATGCTGGCAGCCACCAGAAGCCACAGGAGGAAAGGAAGAGACTCTCCCCTTGAGCCTCCGGAGGGACGACAGCCCTGCCAGCACACTGATGTCAGCTCCGTGGAAGTGATCTCAGCCGGCTGGCTGCCAGAGCTGCGTGAGAACAAATTTCTGTTGTCTTAGGCCACCAAGTTGGTGGTAATTTGTCAGAGCAGCCCTAGGAAACTACGGCTCCACCACCATACTCTGAATTATTCAGGATAATTCAGATGCTTCCGGGTGCTCTGGAGATGAAGCTCGGGAATCCACTTTTTTGAATCACTACCCAGATTTGCACTGAAATGTGAAAAACATCATGCCAAGCCGGTGGTCTCTAAAGAGCTGTCATCGCCCCAGAGGTTGCAGGCGATTAAGCCCAATAACCTAAATGGCGCAGGGTGACAAGCCTGTAATTCACAAACAAGCAAATATATTTTAGGGTGTCGGCTCTATAATTTTTTTACTGATATGGCTAAGTCAGCGCCATCCAATCAAACTTTCTACAGTGACAGAAATGCCCTATATCTGAGCTAATACAGCAGCCACATGCGGCTACTGAGCACCTGAAATATGGCTAGGGCCACAGAAGCACCTAATTTTTAATTTAATTTCATTTTAATTAGCCTCAAGAGCGCAATGCAGGTGGAGCCCACTTTGGTGAGGCGAGGCCTGGCATTTACTGCGATGAACATCCCGTGCGGGCAGGGGTTTGGGGTGTTTTGTTCACTGCTGGATTCTCAGTTTCTAGAAGCGTACAGTAGGTACCGAACAAGCCCATGTCACACGAGTGGCTAGATAAATGGACATGCGAATGCCTCTCCCCCAGAACTGTAGGGGCAAAGACACCAAAGAAGACATCTCGGCCTAACTCCGCACGGCACAGAGGAGACGCCGCTTTCACAAGGCCACACAGAAAGCGACAGGACCCGGAACCGTGAAGTCCTGGCTCCCTCCTCCCACCACGCTCCTCTTCTGTCTTCACAGCTGCCCCTCCTAGCTGCACCCTGACCAGTTTCTAGAAGCACGTGCCAGGCTAGACAACACAAGGAGCTACTGTTGAAGGTGGTGACCGTCGCTCGCCGCCCTCTTACCCGCATATAGAACTCTCTGCCCTCATTCCCAGACTTGATCTGGAAAATGTAGTAAGCCCCGGGATAGCGGGTGGTTGCTTGCATTTGGAAGATGTCGGCAGGGACGGAGCGTCCTGACACCACGTCCATATCCCGGTACAAGATGGTGAAGGGCTGGTCTCTGCAGCCAGGGTTCTCAGCGGGACACATACAGCGGCTGTTGGGAAGGGAAGTCGGGTGAGAAAGCGGCAAGTCCTTTCCCGACGCTGGTTGTACCTAATTCCCCACTTAAAACAGAGAAGGAGGCCACTCCACGGTTGTCATCTGAACGCTGTAACTGTAGACTCTCGCTGCTCCTGGCTGTCCTTTAAACACTCCCCAGCCTGGAGGTGAGCTCTCTGTTTCCTAGAGAATGGCCTATTCTGGCCAATCAGATAGTCTTGTTGTTAGAGTATAAACCTTCGATGTCTGGTTTTCAGAAAACTGGAGCATTCTCTAACGGGCTTCGCATTTGTCATGTATTTTAGTCAGTGAAATGTGACCCTTCACTTCCTCAGCCATACACACTCATTAAGAAACCTTATTTTTTATTTTTATTTAAAAAAAAGAGACATGTTAAAAGTGAGAAATTACATTAGATTGACAGGTCTTGGACGGCCCTTCTACATTCTCTATTGCACTCAGCCCAGTCTGCAGGGAATATAATTTAATCTTTTCACTCGGTAAGCAAGAGCTCCCAATTCACCATGTATAAGACGCGACATTAAGACACTTTAACTGCAATAATAAATAAGACCCTGACCTCAAACAATTCACCTCCTAAGAGGAAAAATAAATCACAGAGACAAATGCTTCTCCTACAAAGCAGCTAATTCAAAACAGTGGTGATAGTGTTGTCATAATCCAAAATCGCGGGCTCCTAGTACTAAGAAGTAACTGTTACAGACACCCCTCCATTTATCCCTACCCACTCCTGTCTCTCACCTCATCCTGAGTCTCCCCTGAGGGATCGAAGTTCAGAAATAGAGGAAGCCATCTGTGGATACATGCCAGAACTGAGAGTCATCCTTGCCATGTTTCTGTCACTCTCCCCTAACTCTCAATCTATCTTCAAACCCAGTGGGTTCTCCTACCAAAACATAGTACAAATCCAACACTTCTTACCACCGCCACCGCTCTGTGTCCGTCTCACCTGGACCTCGCGGATGGCCCCTAACCGGTCTTTCCCGCTCCAATCCGTTACGTGGCAGCCAGAGTGCTCTTTGTCAAGTACAGATCACATTACGTCTTGGTCCTGCTCCAAGATTCCCCAGGGGCCACCTACTGCCCCCTGAATAAAGACAAAACACCACGGTAACCTCCAAGGCCCCGTGGGGTATGGCCTCTGTCAGTTTCTCTGAGGTCCTCTGAGGTCACTGGCCGCGTCACACACGGCAGCCACTCTGGCTTGTTTCCTTCCATGATGACATCAAGGTCACTCCTGCCCTGGAGCCTTTGCACATGCTGCTCTCCCTGCTCTTCCACTCTCTGTTACGTTAACATCAACTCACCTTCCCACCCTGGACCAAAGGTCGTTTCCCCAGTGGGGCTTTGGGCTCCTCTTTCACTTGATAAATCTGTTCTTCCCGTTCACAGCACCTGTCACGATCTACGCTTGTGTATTCATTTATGTGACAATGTACTTACTGTCTTTCTCCTGTGTTAGCATGAGAACAAAACCCGCAGCACCTAGCGCTGTCTGGCACACAACAGGACGTGGGCTAAATATGTCAATGAATGTATAAAAGGGTTGTTAAAATTTTGTTTTTAAGGCTGCATCAAAATTGCCAGGTCAAATGTCCCTAGTGCCAAATGGTCAAATTGAAATGTCACACGTCACATAGAACCGTTTCCTAAAAGAAGCTGGGAGGAGGGAATGACAGCTCCCAGACGCTGATGGTCATAGACAGCTGGGAGAGGTGGCACTGGAGCTGAGATGTGAAAGATGGGGCAGATCTGCCCGTGTGGCGATGAAAAGAATGCCTCCTCCGGGGCAGAAAACGTGCGCCCCTGAGACGGGAGGCGGGACGTGCCTGGGTGCCGGTGAAGGTGAGAGCATGCCTCGTCTGGCGGGACAAGAGAACGAGGAGGCGGGCTGGGGGAGGGCAGCTGGAGCCGGACCAGAGTGGGGCCTGGAGGTGTGCGACACCGAGTGTTCTCTGCGGCCTGCTCGTGACCTCGCCGGGAACGCCAGCTCGGCGCTGCGTGGTGAGCTGGGTCAAGGGCAGCCTGGAGAGACCCAGACGGAACCAGGGCCGGTAAGAGTAGCCCGCAGCGGTGCTCTGAAACCAAAGAACTCGGTTCGAAAGGGCTGCCGGGAAGCACCGCTCACAGCAGCAAGCACCCGCCTGTCCCTGCTGCTCTCCCTCGGCCAGTTTTCGATCAGAGGCAGCAGTGCACTGGTAAGCCACCAGTTCCTCTGGGATGCTGCAGTCCTCGGGGACATGCAGGGCGTGCCCAGTTCATCCAGTGCAGGGGCTGGGCGTTGCCCAGGGTGGTAAATGTGCGACCAGCAGAGAGGAGGGCAGATGAAGTGTGCATGCGCCTGTGCGCCTGTGCGGACGGATGAGGAACTGAGATGGTTAAACAGGGACTAAAAGCGAAGGAAAAGGAACGCCTAGGAGGCCAGGCACAGGAGAACACTGTCCTAGTGCTGTCACCTTGGAGACACTGTCTTCAACTCTGTAATATTTTGGTAAAACACTGAATATTATGACATCGGAAACTTGATCAGAGCCAGCTGAGCACGCTCAGGGGCTGAGGACTCTCTAGCGACCTCTCCAGGCCCTTGCCACTCACGGCGTGGTCCAGCGATGCTGGCAGTATCTGTTTCACCCAGGAGCGCATCACAAAGGCAGGCTCTCAGGCCAGCTCGAGCCCCCTGAATCAGAATCTGCACTCTCACAAGACCACCAGGTGGTACCCACGCACAAGACGCCTGCAAAGCCCAGGTCTGAAGACCCTGTGTATCCAGAACAAAGTCATTAAAGGGAAAAGGAGGTTTGTGAATGCTGCCTCTCCTGCTGCTGAGCTCTAGAGAATCCTCATATAGCTCTGGCATAAGTGGGGGATTGACAGAGGTAGGGGTGGAGGTGGGGGGCACAGCGGCCAGGCCTCTGACTCCCTAGCAGATGCACCCCCCTTTATATCACACTGGCAGCCGCCTGCACCAGGCCGCTCACCCCCATTCCCATTTCCCGAGGACAGGCCGGGACTTACTTATCGCTGATCTGCAGGTAGGGCTCCTCGCAGCGGATGGGGTCAATACACTTGAAGCCCCCTTGCAAGTTGTAGCACGTCTGCTGCAGGGTGCATGTGTGGTTTCTGTGCTCACACTCGTTGATGTCTGAAAGGCAGGGGAGATGAGAGGCTGAAGCCAGGCAGCACTTCCAAGGTGTCAGCCCCGGGCCAGGTGTGGGGGGTTGGGGGTGGGCTGGGGCTGCCTGTGTCTTAGGACACACACAGCTGCAGTTTGCACGATGGCCGGCACTGGCCACATGTGGCTACTGAGCACTTGAAATGCGGCTAGTCCAAATGGCAATGTGCTGTCAGTAGAAAATACACACTGGACTTCAGGGACTTGGTACAAAATAAGAACATAAAATGTCTCATCAATAATTTTTATACTGAGTCCATGCTGGAATACTATTTTGGATATATTGCATAAATAAAATGTGGTCTTACCATTAATTTTACGAGTTTCTTTTTACTCTTTTCATGTGACTACTAGAAAATGTTCAATCACATTAATGGCTCACATTTGTAGCTCACCTTATATTTCTGTTGTTTGGCCTTGCTATGGAGAAATCTTGCTTGGCATTGAGGTAAGGCAGGCTCAAGGAGGGTGGAAATGGGTCAGTCATCAGTTACCAATCTCCCCGACCTGCCCCAGTGGAGCAGGGGCTAGAAACTGGGCCAAGCAGCTGATCTGAACAAAACCCACCCCTGTCACTAGCTAGGTCCTGACCCTTTGAGGGACACAGCAGTCAGATGTGTGAAGTCTCCCATTCTCCAGGAAGTCAGTAGAAAAAAAGATGAGCTGGGTGCCCTTCAGGGGCCATGAGAAAGCGTGGGCTGGGTGGGGTTGGCGCAGGCCACCCAAAGTCCTGGTCGGGTCAGGAGCAGTGCTCAGAGGGGCCCCAGAGCTCCGCCTGGGGAGGCAGGACCTGACCTTCGAGATGCCCCCTGTATCTGTGGAGTTCATTTACAGACTTGGCCATGGCCTTTCTGGGGCCAAAGGATGCATCACAGGGCAGGAAAGCACCAGCGTGGGCCTCCACCCAGAACTGGCCACTCTGGGAGCCACCATCACCCACTCATGCTCTCACCTCTGTCACCTTCTCAAAGCCACACAGGACTCCCCAGGAGGGGCCTCCCACAGCCAGGCCCCTTGGGACAGCCTTACCCTGGCAGCTCCGGTTGTCGTCCAGCAGGATGTAGCCAGGCGGGCAGGAGCAGAAGTACGTGCCGGGCTGGTTCACACACTCGTGTTGGCAGAGGAACTCAGAGAAGCTGCACTCGTCCATGTCTGGGGGTGACAAGTTACACCTGCTGTTTATAACCACAGACCACCTGGATGTGAGAGCTAGTGGTCATCTATCCAGCCCCCACACTCTCCTGACACAGATGACGGCTTTACTGCTAAGCAGTGCCAACTCACTTCTTGAATACTTCTGATGACGGGGAGCTCACTACCTCCTGAGGCAGCCCACTGATGTCTGGACGGTTCTCAGTGCTAGAAAATTCTTTCCTACAGGGAGGCAGAATCTGTCTCTACTGAACTTCCAGCAGCCTCAGCCTCTGGCTCAGCTACATTCTCGAGTCTTTACTGACTCATTTTCCCCCTGTAGCTGACTCTACCCTCATCTCTGGAGGTGAGCTTTCTTTGTCTACTGGAGTTTTCTGGGTGTAGAACTCTTCTCCTGGATCCCCAAAACATTTGCTTGCCCTGGTCTTCTGAAAAGGCAACTTTACTCATCTCCCCAAAGTTGAAAAACAGTATCTATCCTCCTAAAATCACAACTGAAAGAGACACACAGAAGGCCAGGGGCCGGCCATTACATGAAAACTTCGTTATGGACCAAAACCTCCTTGGAAAAGAAAACTCTACAGTGATATATGGGGGTGGGCATATCGTCCCTGGGCGGCCTGCCTGCTGCAGGAGGGCCCGGTGAACCCGGAGCTGGGCCACTCTCTGGCTTCAGAGCTGGGGACATGAAGGGACAGCCCCTGAACTGTAGGCTGTGGCAGCTGATGCAGAAAAATCAATCTTGGTCACACACAGATTTTGGCAACAGAGCCCCCATTTAAGCCTCACTCAATAAGCAGGCCAAAGAAAACATGTTTTTCTTTCACTTGTTGTTTCCCGAAAACTTGCTTTCACTGGTTTCCCCATGTGACATGTCCTTGGATTGCTCTCTAACTCACAGACCATGGGCGGCTGGAGTCACCCAGAGATGGTGTCAGCAAGTGGGGAGGCTCCTCCGCCATCGGACCCTTCCGGTATTACAGGGCCAATGCCTCTCACGTCCAGGAAGGAAAAGTCCTTCCCGTCTCTCCCTGGAGCTTTCAGGTGGGTCATGAGCCAGTAGGATGGGGACGTGGATTTCCAGCTGGAGCACGCGCAGTGACACCTGTTTCCGTCATGCACCTGCCCCCAGGAGCCTTGCAGAGTCTGGTCCCTGACCCCAGCCCATCCTAAAAGAGTGTCCTCGCTCCCTTCTGTGAAGTCTGTAGGCTCCGTCCATACCATCAGCAGAAGCAGTAGGAATACCTAGCAGTTCCCAAGAGCTCGCTAAGGACCCAGCGCTGGTGCAACGCGTTACCCGCCCCGTCTGACTTAACCCGCACCTCAGCCCTGTGAAGGAGGCGCTACTATTAGCAGCACATTTGACTGAGGAATGAATGAGGTTTACAGGGGGTTGGTAACTTGGTGAAATTCGGGGGTCACGAGTAAAGCTGGGATTTGAAGCCAGCATCCGGCTCCTGCGCTCTTCGACACAGTGCGGTGGTGTCTCCCGGAGTGAGTCATACTCGGGACCTAAAATCAGTGGAGGTGGGGAGTGCTGAGGCTGGGGAGCCCCAGTGCAGATGGAGAGTGTGGCACCCATTCCCACCACCTGTGGGGCAGGAAGGGGCCCTAACAGTCACACTCAGTTTATCTGAGGGGCTGCAATGCCCAGACCGAAAAGCCGAAATGCAAACCCAGTTTCTGACAAGGAGCACGCGTGAGGCCACTTTCAGTCCTTCACGTGACAACTTGCCATGGTTTCTGGGATCAGCGCGGCTTAGAAATCCCTGAGGTACAAGGGGACATGGCTAGGAAGGGCCTGGTGCTGTATGGAGGAGCCACACCATCTGTGATAGCACAGTGAGGGTAGCATTTCCTGGGGGAGATGATTAGCAGAGCAAGGGGGTAAGCAGCAAGGGACAGGAGACAAACTCTGTGTCACGCTGCCCTCTGAGGCCAGCCCTGAGGCCCTCAGTGGCCAAGGGTCACCCTAAGTCTAAGGAAAGTGGGCATCATGGTGAATGAGGAGGAGACGCTGGCGTTCTGGGTAAAGTGAGCAACAGAGCAACCTTGCCCCACCACCAAGGACGGAGGCTGCTGGAAGAGCCAAAGGTAACTGAGCAGGGGAGCCAGCGTTTGAACTCAGCTCTGTCTGGCTCCAGCCCACCTCTGCCGAGGGTCAACAACCCTCAGCGAATGTGCGGAAGTTCTGGAGAAACACGTGACCCCACCTCCCAATGCTAAACTGTGCACCAGTTAGTTCTTTGGCCCCGATTCCCCAGGGAGGACCACAGGGGGAACTGAAATGGAGGAAGAAGGTGGCTTTTCATGCCTGAAGGCATTGCATTACCGCGTCTGGGGCCGATGCTGAGTCGGTGTGAGACTCTCTGTGACCGCCTGCCTGTGTCTCTGGCTTTCCTGCCTCTAGGAAGAGGTGCTCATGTTTCAGAGAACTGACCCTGAAGCACTCCGGCCCTAAGTGGAGCGACCACGCCGTCCCGATCGTGACTGGGTCAGTTCCTGTTACAGTGAGACCCAGGATTAGGAAACTTTCCATTGTGCAGGACAGAAAGAGGTTCACACCCGAGGGCACGGCCCGCTTATTTTGAAAAGCGAAGCGTCATTAATATGGACTGTGCTCATTTATAACTGCTGGCGATGCCCAAAGTGGACAGGATGGAGTTTAATTCAACATTTACAAAAAAGAAAATAACACGGAAAGGAAGAAAAGACGGAAGAACAAAATAAAGCAAGAGCTGTGCATGGCTCTGTGCAGGATGCTAATAAATGAGTAAGATGCCATCCTTGTTCTCGCAGAATTTCCCAGAGTTTACAAGTGTCTTGTGACCAAGGTGAACAAGCAAATTACAGCGGAGTCCGCAGGCTAGCATGGGCAGAGGATCACAGCTTCTAGGGCTTGCAGATTTCTAAAAGGTCCACTAAGCCATCATATCTATGGTCTCTCACAACCAATTAAGAGTTCATTCATTCATTCACTCTTCAGTCACTCATTCACTGATTCAAGAACTATTTACTGGACACCCACCATGTGCCAGGCCTGGAGCTAGGCATGGAGTATTTGTAGGGATTCAGAAGCTCACAGAGTGCACTTACATACGTGACCTCATTCTGCAAGCACTCTCTGTGCCATCCCCAGGACTTAGGGCTGGGTGAGGTCGGATAACTCATACCAACGTGCAAAACTAAGCGACTCCTTTCCCTCCCCCTCCCCCCATATCTCAGACCCTAACAGGTAGCTCCATTGGTTTTTGCATTTGGGGTCAAATGACAAGGGAGGAGGGACTCTACTCCACCTCCCTGTTTTGTATGGTTGTAACCCCACTGCCCTGGGAAATGTCCCAAGCCGGAGATGTTTCTGGGGAGTGAGAGGAAACAGCTGTAAAGGAAACCCTTGCCCTCCACCCATCCCCTTGCCCTGCGGTGCCCCAGCACAGGTGGGAATCTCCAAGGCCAAAGCCCATTACCACTGCAACGAACTCCGTCGTCCTCAAGTTCATATCCTGGGTCACAGCGGCAGATGAAAGAGCCATAGGTGTTGACACAGGTTTGCACACAGGGGTTCTCAGCTGCACACTCGTTCACATCTGTGGAAAACCAAAGCATATCACTGACTGTCCCCACCACAAAGCATCCGCACTAACCAGGCAGGAAGCAAAGGCACTGGCAACAAAATCTGCTGCCCCTGGGAGACCACGGCTGCAGGTAGCAAGGATCTCCATCCAGGACGTATGGGCTCGAGAAGTCAGACCCCAAAAGTGCTCACTGAGGAACCAGGGGCTCCATCCATGTGTTCCTGTGGGCGCACAAGGTCGGACGGCTGGAAACAACACGTGCACGTACCACACACACGTACGCACGTACACATCCACACCTCCTAGAGTGTGCACTCTCCAAGCTCGCCAACAGGGATTGCCAGGCAACATGTGCTCTGCCCCGTCCCTGCAGTCCCAGTTAGCTCTTCCCTGGGCCCCGATGACTTGGATGTTCCTGGCAAACAAAGAATTGTGACAATTCTGATAATAACTCTACTTATTATTGCTATGGACTGACTTGTGTCCCCGCCCCCCAATTTCATGTTGAAGTCCTAACTCCCAGAGTGCTAGCATTGGGAGCTGGGGCCTTGGGAGGTAATTAGGGTTAAATGGGGTCCTAAGGGTGGGGCCCCATCATGGGATTAGTGACCTTCTGAGACAAGACACCTGAGAGCTCACATGAGGATGGCAGAAGGCGATCACCTGCAGGCCAGGAGGAGAGCCCTCCTTGCAAGCATCTAATGATGTTGGCACCCTGATCTTGGTCTTCTAACCCCCGGGACAGTGAGACAAATACATTTCTGTTGTTTAAGCTAACCCAGTGTATGGCATGTTGTCGTGGCTGCCCACGCTAAGACAATCATGCATACATAACATCAGTGATGACAAAAGAATGTCACCCTCATTGAATCCTTACAACGGCACGTCACCCACGTTGCAAATTCAGTAGGTTAAGGAGAAAACCACGAAAGGGCACAGGGCAACTGTTAGGACAACGGGACATTCATTATCTTGAGTGTGGGATGGCTTCATGGGGATTTACAGATGTCAAAGTGCATGAAATCATGTGTCTTGAACAATGCAGTTCATTGTACGCCGACTGCATCTCAACCAAATGCTTACATTGGTTTGAAGGTGGAGAGACGTACGGAAACCCACAAGCTAACCAGGGTGCAGCCGGAAGTGGAATGTAAGTCAGGGGTCTTTCCATAAAACCCAAGATTCCTTCTGCACAGCTCATCGGGAAGTGGGGCAGGAAGGAGGGAACCCCCTTCTACTGGCATTGGCTGACCAGTTTTAAGCACCCTCTCTCCCAACCTCTGCATGCCAATGGCCAAAGCTCCAGCTGAGAGAATGTCTGTCCCCTTCAAAAGTCCAGGCAAACCTCTTAAGGCCCTGACTAGAGATTCGAGTGTTTCCAGAGCAGCTTGAGAAGCTTCCTTAGCGAGGAGGAGGGCGAATCCCACATCCACAGAATTCCTGCTTCCTGGCATCTTTGGAGCTTTTCAGAAAGATAAAAGAACCTTCCCTGGCCTCCAAGCTAGTCTGCAGGCTCTCCAGTTGGGAGGCCAGGGACATGCCGTGGTGCCAGGTCGTGGAGTGCAAGTTCGGGCAGATGGCATCTTGACTTCCGGCCAGTGCTGGCCACACGGAGATGAACGAGCTTGGGTCCTGCACCCTCTCAGCTCTCAGCAGAGCAGAGCAGCAGGACCCCAAGGATTCTGCCCCCTGGGACCCCAGCTGCCCTTTTCTGCCCATCCTGAGATCCACACAGGCCCGGATGCCCTTCTGAGTCCCGTGGGAGCGGACTGCACCCCAATCCAATTGCCTGGGCAGGAAGGATGGGCCCTTGGTTCTACTCCCAACGATGACCCAGTTGCAGAACCTCTCAAGGCTTGATTTCCTCACCAACACCTGCCCTGCCTTTCCCATAAGGCTCTTGTTGGGAGGCAGTGAAATGAGCAGTGACGATGCTTGGGAGCACGTACAGCACCTTTCCTGCCACAAGTTGTGAGGACCGCAAAAGCTTGATGGCGTTTGGAACGCCCCGTGTCCAGGTTTGGGTGCTGTGCCCGCTGCTGCACTTGGCATTGCCAGGGGTGTTATCTGCTCCTTGTCACAGGCCCGTCCCTGAGAGGCCTCAAGGACGCACGGGGCTCTTGGCTCTGCTGTGCCTGCTGTTCCAAGGGAGGTGCTGGGCAGCCTCTGGGGGAACCTGGGCTGGCACCTCTGATCCCCGGCCTTGGCACGGAGAAGCCTGCGTCTGCCCTAAGCCTCTTATCACAGCAGCAGGGGAGCCAGGCGCCTGCAACCGCCCAGCCCGGCCTCTGCTCCCAGAAGCAAGCGGCTCCTCCTGGCCAGGGGGACACAGTCGGGACTTCTTGGAACAATTAGCACAACACGCTCTGGAGGAGAGACTTGCAAAGAATCCAGGATCAAACTCTTTAAGGCTGATGCCTTCCTGTTTATGCAATGATTTAGATACAATTAAACTAATGGAGACATAATATCCTCCAACGGAGCTGGCCAGGAGCCTGCCAGCCAGACCCCGAATGGTGTGACAAGGAAATGGGCCCCGGGAAACCTGGTGGCGGGCTCCAGACAAAGACCTCATTCTGGGGCTCCAGCATTGCCTCCACCCTGGATGGGGCCGCTGCCAGGGACTGGAGGCCCCGACGGGGGGCGGGGAGCTGGGGGGGTGGGACTCACCCTAATTCCTGATCTTAAGTCCCCCATTCACTTCCTGAGCAGAAGAAACCTTCCGATGGAAACCACCATTGGCATGTAGCTTATTTTTGTTACTTATCAGTATTGGAAGTGATCATGTGAAAACCAGAAAATGCCTTTTTTCATTCCCTGTTTGTGGGGACTGCTGAGTGGAGAGGCAGTTACCTCCACCACCAGACTCCCTGCTAAGTCACAGGCCCCCCCGCACAGGCTGAAGGGGAAACTGTGCCGAGAGGCATCCAAACTGCCCGTGGAGCCCCTGCTTTGCGAGTCCGTGTTTATTCAAGGGTCAGGAGTTCTTTCTGGCCACCCCTCTGGGGGCCCCCAGAGTGGAACCTGGGCTACAGGCTCTGCAAGAACGTTTCTGGTTAGCCAAGCAAACCGGCAGGGCCCGCGGATAGCAGACGGAGAGGCGAAGCCCCAAGGCTGTGCGCACCTCCAGCCCCAGAATCCGCAGAGCGCTCTTGACACTTTCCGATCGCCTCGGTTCAGGCCTCAGGTTTCCGTGAGACGAACAGGCAGCCACGACAAGCTTTCCCAGCGACTCCTACCAGCTCATACACCGTCAGACTCCGAAGAAGACAGCCTCTGGGGCTTCACATCACGGGCGTTATCATTCGCGTCACCTACCTTGGCAAGACCTTCCGTCCTCGTTGAGGGTAAAACCGGGGTTGCATGTACAGGAGTAGGACCCAGGCACGTTGGCGCACAACTGCTGGCAATAGCCATAGCGACACTCATCAATGTCTGGAAACAGAAACGCAAGCAAGGTGAGACATTTCTTCTCGGTCACCGAGGCCACCACCAGCATCGCTATGGAAAGAGACCATGAGAGAAGCAGAGGGGAATGACAGGAAGACAGTACCTACTAATTGCTGGGATGGAGCGACCCTCTGGTTTCCAAGGCTCAATATCCCTGCAATCCTCCCAGCCCACCTCAGGCCCGTGAACACCTGAACCTACCCTGAAAGTTGTACAAGAAATTTCTGCAGAGAGAGGGATGTTGGACAAGATGGCCTCTAAGGTTTTATCCAACATGAAGATTCGTCAACTGTAAGGTTCTATGTACAGTAGACTCTCTGTTAACCAGCACCCATGGAGATTGGTAGATAAATGCAAGTAGATGCTCAGTTAATGGGCACCCATGCCGGACAAATGTAGTATTATTTCCTCCGTTTTTTATACCAGTTGCTTGAGTTCCAGTTAACGGAGAGTCTACCATAAACGTCTCACTGCCTGGGGAACGCACAAGTTAGCTTCAAGTGTAGGAGGAATCCATAGGCTGGCTCCAACAGGCTCCTCGTCAGCTCCAATGCCAATGACCTGTCTAGGAGTCAGGAACCAGTGCACATGTGGCCAGGATGAGCTGGGGAGCACTCCAGTCTGGAGACCCATGAAGCCAGTAACAGAAGGACTCCGGAGCTCACCTTAGATCTCCTCCTTGACCAGAGCACACATCAAACTCTGGATAAACATACCTTTCACAAGTCATGACTGGCCCTTCCTGAGCAAGCAGCTGTGGATGAATGGATCCATCTAGCAGAGCCAGGCAATATAACCTCCCTGCTGACGTGTAATAGCCAAATGGAAGCCTGATATCACTGGGAAGGTACTTCCCAACCCCTAAGTTGATGGGCTGATGGGCTGGAGAACTCATTCCTGTGGGACAGGAAGCCCACAGGTGGAGATAGCGTCCTCCCCTACACAAGCACCTGCTGTGATCTACTGATCCGACTGTAGCTGTAACTGGTTCTCATTTCATCCTCACCCTCCCTAAGCAGGCTGACCAGACGTCCTGTTTTAAACGGGACAGGAAACAACGGTCTTGTCCCATGTCAGTGGTACGTGTGGTCAGCCCAGTCTCACTGGGCTAAATTCAAGGTGTCAGCAGGCTGACCCTATGTACTATTTGAAATGGGACAGGACCGTTTTCTGTCCCATAATAGTACGCCTGGGTAGCCTACCCCTAAACTGGCCACATTCCCTCCTTGGTACCCTAATGCCTTTGGAATCACAGTTCATCTGAGGCTCTGCAGGACAGCTCAGAATGTCAGACTCTGCCTTCTTCCTACCCCCTGCTGCCAGAGGGACCCCTACCCCCCACCCCCGCTCTGCCTTCTTAAGAGGCTGGGCCCTGCCCTGGTCATTCTGTTTTACCTCCTTCTAACCTGGCCCACCCCACCACCCGCGGAACGCGACGTGGCTCCTGCTTAGAAAGCACACCAACTTCTGCAGCTGATGGTCCTGACCGCTTCCCAGGGTGCGGCTGGGCACATCACCAAGGACAGGGAAGCCGCAGGGAAAGGAGAGGGCATCCTCTGCCCAGCGGCACCTTAGAGGAAAGGCAGCCCCCAGCCCCTTATTTTTCTGCAAAAGCAATGCCCCCCAAGGTGCACAGAGCGGGTGGTGGACAGCTATGAAACTCGTGTTTTGACAGAGAAAGAAGGGTTCGACCAGGAGATGGCACGAGTTCAGCCACAGTTAGGAAAGGTCTTCAGTTCGGATGCGAAGTGTGAGCAGGCTGTGCATGTGGCAGCACCACATCAGGCCTCCAGGAGCCCCCAGGGAGGGGACTGTCCCAGCAGCAATCCGGCCTGTGTGTCCCCGGCACCTGATCCTCTCTAGCGCCGCCTTGTGATGGATAAAATGACTGCGAAACAGGAGACAGATTTCTGACTCCTTCACTTGGTCGAAAATGTCCCTCCTCTTGGAATCCCACTTTCCCACTCTATAAAAGTTGAATGACATAATATCTAACATCCCTTCCAGCTCTGAAATTCTACATATTAAGTTCCTGTACAAATAGCTCACTCACAATGATCTGCTTATGTTCTAAGCGGTGGCATCAAATTTTCCATAATGGCTGAGGTTGGTTAAAATGCACAGCGACCATCCATCCTATTCACGGATGCCTGTGCAGCCAGCTCTCAGGGGCATGTCTGGAAGGGAGAAGCAAGCCAGACTTGGTAGGCTGGCTGATCAGACCCCGAGGAGGCTGCAGACGGGGCTCTAGAGCCGACCTGAACTAAGTCTCAATCAAGAGAGACGTGGAAAAAAGAACCTTTCTTTTTTGTTTCCATGATGATGTTTGGATTTCTTTCTCAGCTCCTCCAGGACTAACTTTCAGGCAACAGAACACTGTCTTAGAGACTTTAAACTGGCAGGACTTTTCCAAGAAAACAGCACAGAAATCACACCCTAGAAATAGAAATTGAAATGACAGCTAGAGATTGCTACGAATTCATTCGCTTGGCTAGACCAAAAACTAGAGGGAAAGAAAAGAAAATAACCCTCCAGTAAAAATAAACAAAGAGATCATATAGCACGTGCCAACCGCTAGGAACAAAATTCTCAATTGGTGATCACGGACGCCTCGGCAGTGAGAAGGAAAGGCCAGCTAGTGGGGTGGGCATGGGGGTGGATGTGGTGGGGTACTGGGAGGAGACGGGGTTAGCCCAGACTCTACTGATCCACATTGGAGACCTGGAACTTTCCTGTGAAGAAGCAAAGTGTGCCCTTAGTAAGAGTTCTCACTAGAGCAGAATAACCTTCATCTCGATCATTTCCTGCCTTGGATACAAACTTCCTGAAGACAGGAAGAAGCTGTGGGCAAAATCAAACATGAACCCTTAAATAAATACAGTAAAAAATTCTGATAATGATAGGATGGTGATGGTGACGGTGACAAGTGATTTTAAAAGGTGGGGATACGTGTAACCGTAATAGCCTTGTACCTTGCCCACCCCAAAGAAAATCCCACCCAGCTGTGCTCACATTTCCCAATCCCCCAGCCCTTAACTTCTAAGAGTGCCCGTGGGCCCCCAAGAGCTGTTACCTAAGCACTGGCCTTCCAGAAGCCAATAGCCGTCGGTGCAGGAGCAGGTATACCCTCCTTCGGTATTGATGCAAATCTGAGTAGGGTTGCACTGGTGGGAATCCGTTGCACACTCGTCCACATCTGTAACACAGACATATTCCAAAGAGTGTCACCTACATCTAGTTAAAGCCCCCAGCTGCTGGCTTCTCTGGCTGAGAGCGGTTGACATTGTCCCTGATTCTATCCAAGAGGATGGCGGCACCTC
The DNA here is from genome assembly GCA_004026885.1 of Lyroderma lyra. NCBI lineage: Eukaryota > Metazoa > Chordata > Mammalia > Chiroptera > Megadermatidae > Lyroderma > Lyroderma lyra. The sequence goes on from PVJL010002710.1 coordinate 28,118, forward strand.
CCCAACAGGCACCACTAGAAGATACTGGCCTCTCAGAAGTGGGGGGTGGGGGACACAGCTAGTCTGCTCCCCAGAAATCCTTAAGCACTGTTCTGCAATCCTACCCCATGGCCTTCTCAAAGCACGTCACCTTGATAACCACCATTCCTGATTAGAAGTGCATTTTGTTAAGCCTTATTCGGTCACATGTTAAGCAGGGGTCTTTCGTGTACCTACTGTGTGCATAGAGCTTTGATAAACACCTCTGAGAATGTAACAGAAGAAAAAGAAATGTCCCCTGCCATAGGAAGCTTGGAGTCAAGTCACTGGGTTGGATCTCGGCCTGGGGTCCCTGCCCCTCGGCGAAGCTTCGCGGAGCCCCCCCAGTGTTCCCTCCACTCCAGAGCCTCTGGGGCTGATGTCACGCTGCCCGCTGCTCACACGGGGATTTCCTGCACTGCCTCATGCACATGGCCATCTGCCTGGCGGTGTGCAGTACTCGTGTCCAGATCAGTCCGGTCTTAATTGAGAGCTTCAAAGCGTAAAGACGGAGCTGTAGTCACGGTCATGCTTCTCAAGACATCTGGTGTACACATTCGCCATGCAAAATTGTTTGTTTCAACTGAGATGAATCCTTCTTCCGTTTACCCCACACTGTATTTTAGGGAGAGCACTGAGAATCCTGTAACAGGACCTCCTGACACCACACTCTCACTGTGACCTAAAGCCGTGGCTGGATCTGCCCAGCCCAACGCCAGTGCCTTTCCTCCCCATCAGTCCCACCCTCACCTGTCTGCACCTTTTACCCACCTCATCACTACAGTCAGGGTTTGCTCACCTACACCTTCTCCCTGCCTCCCCCAAATGGAACATTGCACAGTTGGAAATAATATTAAAAGCTGCGATTCAGTGAGCCTGTGGAGTGTGCCCGACGCCTCACATAGGTTGCTGTATTCTCACAATCACTCTGTACGCTGGGCTCATGAACCCCATCTTACAGATGGGAAAATGTGCTGAGCCCAGCCCTCCCTGCCTGCCTGACTCCAAGCCCACTCTGTGCAGGCATGACAGGCCACATGGCGTGGAAACCAGCAAGTTCAGGAGGGAGCTGGCAGACCGGGCAGAGGAGAGAGGGCCGGGCCTTTGCTGCCTCTTCCTGCCCCACCTGGAAAACTCTGCCTCTTGACATCATACATTGCAGACCGTGGTGGGGCTGGGGTAAACCTAGGGCCCCAGAGTGTAAGCCCCTTGAGGATGAGGGCCTTTTGTAACACAGACCTCTTCACCTCCGTGCTCAGGAAGCAAGCACAACTGATTCAATGCAACATTTGGCCAGGCAAGCATTGGTCTTGGGTTCAGGTGACAACAGCGCAATGCACCACCCACCCGCGACAAGTCAATACCAATAACACTGATCAGTTCCCACCCCCGAGTAACCAGGTGTCTGGCACTGCGTAGAACCAGCCTTCAGTCCTGTCAGCACGACAGCCTCTCCACATGGTCCCAAGGCTGCGGCAGCCTCAGCCCCATCCCGACTCCTAGATGATGTATGGCCTGGGGGGCAAAGACCCAGCCTTGCTCTCCGGGACAGGAGCTCCTGCCTCTGCCCTCAGCTTCCCTTCCACCAGCAGAGCCCCCAGGGGGACCAGTGAATAATGCTTGGCCAGCAGCCACGCGTGCTCACACCCACGGCGAAGCCTAGGATAATAAATAAGGCCACTATCGGCCTGCGCATATTTACATTTTTCCGGAGGGGAGTGATGGATGACAATTGTACCCTGGGAACAGCACGGCCTTAGGAATTCTGCTCTTTTTCCTGCCCAGAGGGAAATAAAGGGTGAGGGGGACCCCAGGTGAGAAGGGCCACTGGAGAGCCTTGGTGGTAGCAAGTTCCCAAGGCTCTGTGTTTGTGTGACTTAGAGCGCACACAATGTGCCCACAGAGCCCCAGAGAGAGGAAGCAAACACTCGTGAGCGACCCAGACGGGGCTCAGAAGGGCACGCGGGGCCTACGTGTGCACACATGTGTGTATGCATGCTCACACGGGCACATGCAGAATAGTCAAACCTAGAAACAAAAGCTTTCAAGTTCATTAAAAAAACCAAAAACCTCCCCGCCTTTTCCTGAGTTGAAGAATCGACTCGGTGATTCCACGTTGCTGCTGTACCTTCGAAAGGCTGAGTTTTTCATTCTCACTAACTGGTTGAACGGATTGTCAATGCACCTGTACTTTGAGAACTTAAGTCCCTGGAGTTCTGGCTAGGGGGATGTATCCCATCTTTATATCCCCAAACACACCGGGTATAAAGCCGTGTCCATAGTAAATGGCCAAGGGCTCTTCGGTGCATGAATGAGCGAAAACCTGAACAGCAAACAGCATGCCTCCAGAGCCGCAGACCAGGTCCGCCCAGCCGACTCGCCGATGAGACCGCACTGGCGCGCGCCCCCAGCCCCACCGAAAGCCGACCCGGGGCCCACGCACACTGTGGGCTCCCCATGGGGTGGAAAGACCCATCACACGCTCCCGCTCTCAGCAGAATTACTTACATTAACTACGTGTGACTTAAACAACAGGAGGAAAACTATGCCGAGTCCCCCCAAGGACATTCTTTGGCAAAGCTTCCTCCCTCTGCATCAGCGGAAAAGGACGAGCTCGGCAGCCCGGGGTAAGTGTCATTGTGCTCGGACGCAACCCGGGCCTGCTATTTCCTCTCCTACATCGTGGGCCATTTGGGAAGAGCTTCCTAAGAGACAAGGGTGCGGGGATTATTCAGTCATTTACTCACTCATTCGTTCGTCGTGTTCTGTGTGGCTGTGTGTGCGGGTGTCCTCCCAAACCCCCAGGCGATTTGGGGGAGCTGGTGTCAAGCACAGTCCCTCCATCTATATCGGTCCCCAAAGTAGACTTTACTGAGAGTCTGCCAGCTTCCTGCCTCCCTCCTGGGAGCTGCCACCTGGGGACAGCGGCACGGCTCATCTCCCCAGGTGGGGCAACGTGCATCTGCTGTGCATGCGACCAGCGCCCTGGCGACTCACTTCCGAAAGCCATCCAAACCTGGCAATCGCATCCGCGGCGCCCTCCCAGGACGCCTTAGGTAGACGTGGGGTCCCAGGCTTTGGGACAGCAGGCCACACGTTAGGGACAGTCGTGTAGGATTTCATGCCACTAGCTGTGCCTCAGGTGCCCGGCCAGACAGAAAGCTTCCTGTGAACAGGCATGTGAAGGTGACATGAACAAAGAGTGTCCTTCCACTGCCCAGAGAGACGCTGCAGCCACAGGAGTGCATCTGCGAGGTGGCATCCAAGTCACCTCCACACCTGTGCACCTCTCCTGGTCCTGCGGAAAGCCCCCAGCCTCCTTCAGCTCAAGAACTGCCATGCTCAGCGCCTACTGGAACTCGGACCCCAGCTGGATGGGCTCAGCAGGCCTGCGGAATCCTGTCTGCCCTGAGAACCCCACGATGTCTCCCAGCTCAGCGGTGACATGCACGATCCTTTCGACGTCTGCGTTGGTATCGGCCCATTTGCCATGGAAAGCCAGCATGAACACAGAGGGTGGTTCATTCAGTGGCCTGCTCTTGTCCCGAGTCCAGGGATCAAACCGGCAGGGTCACTACAGTGACAGAGACTGTAAAGACATCACTGGTTTCAGGATCAGTCCTCTGCGATAAGGCCCCTTTGGGGTGGGTAGCGCCCCTCACCACATTGCCCCGTCCCCCCGCCATGGCAGAGCATCAGTCTCTGTATCCTTGTCCCTGCCTGCTCCCTGGCTACCCGTCACACTGTCACTTAGCTCTCTCTGCCATAAATCTAGTGTCCTTTCCCCTATTCTCTGGCTAATCAAATGTGTAAGCTTCGCCTTCCCTGCCTCTGCGGGCCTTCCAGTGTCTCGAGGTCACTGCAGTTGAGGTCACGGTTGGATTGGCCTTCCCAGCGCAGCCTTTTCAAGGTGGCGCACATTTGCTTTGCACGTTTCTCCTGTGTCCACGCTTCCCTCCTCACCATCGGTTCAGCTCCCTGTAGGAAGGCGGGGGCGGCAGGAAGTCCAGGGGCACCGCCCCCGCAGGTGGGGAGTCCGGCGGCACCGCCCCCCGCAGGTGGGGAGTCCGGCGGCACCCCCCCGTGCAGTCGCAGCGAACTCGGGGCGTCCCCCATCAGGCCCCAGGCAGGTCTCCACCCTCTGTGCGCCCAGAAACACGACGCCTGGGAGGAGACACAAAAACGCACGCCGCCTCTTTACGGGCTCTCTTTGCCACCGTTGGTTGGTTTGTTTCTCACACCAAATATCTACGAACGTTTAAAAAAAGGAATGTCCTTCAAGTCAAGCTCTCACAAAAGCACCAGAAGGAGTGACCGGCTTTAAGTCGTCAGAACACGCGACCCAACAGCCCAGGACAACAGAATGAACGGGGTCTCCCAGGCTGAATGACAGGACAGCACGGGGAGGGCCGCAGGCCGCCGGCCTGCTGGAAGCTGTCGCCCTTGGGGCCGGCGTCTCACGGAAGCGAGTGGTGACAGGCACCCTGTCCCTTTCACCAGATAGCCTCTCGGGACATCACGGGCACCGTGCTAACGGTTACACCTACGACATGTCCTTCCCTGGGGCTGGGCTGGTTCTCAGACAACAACATACGACTCGCTTTTCTGTCCCACGTTACACCAAGGGTTCCAGGTGTCATCTTAGTGCTAACTCACAGGTCACTCCATAAAAACCTCTACAGGGAGGTGTGACAGACCTAATGTGCTGACGTAAATACACACGAATATGTTTGACTACGTGTATGCATGCCAGCCATTTGTTACATTGGAATGTATATTTTATGTATTTCCTGTCCAGAACAAATCCAGCCATACGTGCCTCTATTTTTCACAGCCCATGGCTGGATACTTTCCAGACAGCCATATAGATGAATTTACATGCCATCATTTATTCCTGTAAGGTAAAGGGAAAATACTTAAACTGCTTTCATAACACAAGTTCTAACTGAAATAAAGGGTCCTTCAAAAACTGCAAAACAAAACAAAAGCAAAACCTAGCGGTTCCCCCGGGCCCAGCGGGCGAGCACTTCCTAGGCCATTGTCCCAGCACCTGGCGCAGGAGGAGAAAACCCCAGAGGACAGAGCCCCCCCCCCAGAAAGGGCTGGTGGGTACAAACACGAAGGACCCCGGGGGGGGCGGGGCAGTCCAAGCTGGGTGTGAATCCAGGCTCCCGCACTCAGTGACCAAGTAGTGCTGAGCAAGCTCATCCCCCTCTTCAATTCTCAGGTGTTCTCCAAGACAGAGCAGTGGCTGCCTGCCTCAGGGTGCCAGGGGTCCCTAAGTTAGTGTGCTGATAGATCCCATCACCACTGTCCGGCACCAAGTGGGTGCCCAGAAAATTTCTGTTCCCTTCCCCAGGGAGGGGCTGTTTCCAATAGCCACGAAAGACAGGGGAAGGCTGGCTGCTGCCCTCCACAGGCTCTGTTCTGGGGGTCCCCCAAAACACCAAGATGACAGCACTGGGGCTGTAAGGCATGGATAGTCCTATGGCCCAGCCACAGCCAGTGATCTCCCACCCCCCCACCCCCCCACCGACACGTGACAGGAGATTGCAACAAGAGGTGCACAAAGGCAGGGTGCACTCCCTCACGGGGTCTCGGTTTCGCCCCTGTACATTGGCATCTAGGGTCCATCTAGGATTCTAGAAGTGTAGGCATCTGCAAGCTGCAGCTCATGTACGTCCTACTGAATTCCACAGCCACATCTGATAGCCCCCCGTATTCGCTCTGAGCAGACCCCCCTCCTGGTGAGCCTGTGTCCACAACCTCTGCGGAACGTCTCTTCTCTTATGTGAGAACACGCATCGGCCACAGGAACACATTGTCACTGGGTGACACTGGGAGAAGCTGTCCCAAAGCATTTGGGGGACTAGACCTTTCCAAAGGCCTCCCTGCGTCCTTTTTGGGACACAGCAAAATCATTTCCTTGGTAGTAAATTTTTATCCAGTGAAACAACATGTTTTCCCAGCGCATTTTTGTTCCTTCCTCACTCAAGCTAATGGGGCTTGATAAGAAAGAAGAAATAACAATGGCACATTCCGACGTCTCTGACCGGAGCCAGTTTCAGGCCTGCTGCTGAGCTGGGTCGGTGCCATGTTGCAGGGAGACAGGCCCAGCCAAGGCTGGAAGCTCCTCAGGGCCGACTTCCCACACACCTGCTGAATTAAAGACCTCAGCGTTGGAGAACTCGCTCGTTGGATTCCCAGGGCAGCTGCACTCCATGTGTCTTGTGGGTCCTGGGCAGTCATTAGGAACCAGATCTTCCTGTGTTTCCAGCACTTTGCCCAGTGCTGGGTAATAAGCATCGGCTACAAAGCTTGCTCACTTTGTGCCTCCAGTTAAGCAACAAATATGTGATCCACTTTCCAAACAGCAACAGCAACAAGAAGTCCTTTCCTCTAAGAAGGAAGCAGCTGGAATGCAGGATCCGACCTCTCCATGAATTTTTTTTTCCTATCCCTAAAGCGAGAGCTGAGAGGAGAGTTCCGAAAGGCCCCTTCTAGTTCTGGCCTTCCACAGAAACAAACTATGCAACTAATGGGGATCACATTGCTCGGTCTGTGAGTAATGATTTTCATCCACAGTGCTTGGTAAACATCAGCTGACTGTAGCTGCTTTCAAACTGGGCCGTGAATTGGCCAAGCCCATTCAACTTCTGCCTGTGTCGCTGCAGTTGGGTTGGGGGTGGGGAGCCAGAGGGCGATGACACATATATTCCTTCTTGACGTCCTGAGAGTAGGAGGACCCCACTGCCTATTACCAATCTAGACGCAGTACTCTTTACTTAAAGGGCACCAGGCATTGGCCATTATTGTGACCGTAAAGCAAACACATGGCCATCCCTCTTTAAAGGAGTATTCGCAAGCACAGTCTATGAAGGCTATAGCTCTTGAACCCTGTCACCTCCCTACAGGCTCCTCTTCCTCCTCCGTCCCCGGGAGGCAGTGCCTTGTCATGGTCCGTGATCTCCTTGTCCCCACCTGCACCCCCTCCCCTCTATGCCATCTCAGTTAAACTATGGTGGCATAGTTTCCCAGCACCCCACGAGGGGAATCTGTTATCCTTAAATCCTCCCTGCTACTCCCTATTCTCATGTAATTCTCTTCCTGGGTCACCAAGTCCTTGGTTCCAAAGACACCAAGGCCTTTTCTCTAAAGGACTGTATTAGTAACCTTGTTGCTAGTCTGCCAGCCTCTGGTCCATGCTCCTGATAGTACAATAAACGCTGCTTCCAGGGCCACCCAAGACACAAAAAGACCGTACGGCTCTACTACTCAACATTGCGTGTCCCCCTCCTTAGAAAACCCAGAGCTCTCTCTTGTACCTCGGCAACATAGCACACGTCAAGCCTCCGTTTCCACTCACACACGTGCTCAGCACAGCTAGTTCTATCCGAGCACTCCACACCACAGCGCGTGGTTAGCTGCGTTCGGCCCATCTCCCTCCACTAAGCCACGGGTTTCTTGAAAACAGGAAACGGGTCTTAGTCACATCTGCATGCTAAGCCCCTAACACAGCACCCGGCGGGACAGAGAGTACTGATGGGGAGTTAGACTGGAACTGGAGGTACTTCATGGTTGGACTTTTCTGAAGGCTGGAGGGGAGAGGCAGTTAAGCCACGTGACATCAGAGGACACCAGTTTAGCCACCTGCCTCTTTGTGGCCTGTATCTCATTCCTATGGGTTGAAGAAGAGCTGGTGGACATTTGCTCACAGCTCGGGCCCAGCAGAGCCTCCAGCCACAGCTAGCAGTGTCTGGAGGCTTCTGTCCATCCTAGTCTTGGCCCAGGGCGGGTTTGAGTGTCCTCAGCTCCAGAGGCCTGGACACACCAGGTGCTTGGCCTAGTAACTTAGGTTTGCTCTTTCTTACAAAAGAGTGGGGCATTCTGGACAATCAAAAGAGGGAAGAGAAAAGATGACGTGAAAATGGGCATCCACAGGACCTCTTAGGGCACAGCCAGGAACTCTAATCTGTTCCTCAGGCCTGGGACAAAGCTCACAGCCTGCTGCTGGCTGTGAGAACACCCAGGTGTGCAAATGGACCGCAAGGACTCAGTCGGCCCACCTGCGGCGACGATCATGCCTTGGCCGTCACTCTGGGAACAAGATAATGAAATCTGCACCTGTTCTCTTCCCACCCCTGCGGTCAGAAGGCCCTGCCACCACTTCTGCCTCCATCACTAACTAAACAGGGCCACCTGGTGCATGGCATGGACCTGCATCTGCCTCCTTGTCTCTGAATGTGGCTGCCGCCACCTGCCCTCCTAGGGCTTGCAGGCTGGTGGGGAACAGATGTCAAATACAATGAGTGTGTGGAGAGCACTGCAGAGGGCTGTGGGGGCAGATAACAGGGCATGCCCCAAATCTGGGATATGAGGGCAGGTCTTGCTACTGGGCAATGATGTAGGGGAGCAACTCCTTCATGTACTCCCATTCCTGGAACACGAAGCCTCCTAGGGAAACAGATGGCTCTTTCAACATAAGAAGTTACAAGAAAGAGGCCAGCAGGTGAAGAATAGGACTATTTCATCCTGAGACCTACCCACAATGCAGGGCTCTTCTCATGCCCCCCGTCCCCTGGTATAGCCCCCCACTCCCCATCTCCAGCCAACAACCCAGCATATCAGAGAACAATGGCTGAGGTGACAACTCAAGAGGGGGTGAAACCTCAGGAGATGGCAAGGAGAGGTGAAAGGCATGTGGGGACCACAGAGGTGTGGAGAGGATGCGAGAGAGAAGTCCTGGGGATACCATCTCCTGGCTGAGGGGGGCCACATGAGAGTCTGGAAGCCCGAGCCTGCTCCCTACCACATTTTGGACTCCGTAAGGGTTGGACAATATCACTTGGACCTGAACTAAATATGTGAATGATTAAACACCTCTCAGGATTGCGTTTCTACGTAGCTGATGGAACTGGGGCTGCCCTTTCCCATCCACCCCTCCTCTGTAGTCCCTTGCAGACTCCCGTTTCTTCAGTGGGGAAGGCAGAGAGGTGAGGGAGGTGCACGTGGGGCTGACCAACCAACTGACCGCCGGGCCACGCGGGCCTCCCCTCCCATCACGCAGAACCCAGGCCCGAGTCCCAGTGCCAAGAACACAGCTGCTGAGGGGTCAGTTATACTGTACACATTCACAGTGAGCAGACACTGCGCTGGTGACCAGGGGTACCAAGACAAATGACACAGAGCCACATCTGTTTATAGTCTAGTAGGAAACAGGCAAGGGACCAGAGAATCCCAAGTCAGTAGGGCCATGCTGGAAAGAAGAACGGGGACACTTCCAGGAGGAACAGGCTTCCTGGAACAGAAGATGTTTGGGCAACCTAGATGGATGACGTGGCAAAGGCGGCTGCAGCTGGATCCCACCCTCCAATACCCATCCTCCCAACCAACGATGCCTCTCGGCTTCCCCTGCAGTGAAATGTGGCTCTGGGACTAAATTCCGGCCCGTGGGATGTAAGTGAAAGTGATGGGTAACAACTTCTGGGTCATGCATGAAAAAGAACGAGTGTCTGGTCCTGTTGTCACTTCTCTCCTCCCGCTGGCTGGGCTGCAGGTGGGATGGGGAGAGCTCGCGCAGCTATCTTGAACCCAGAAGTGAAAGGCAAGCACCATGGCCAAGCCAGCCTACCCACCCTGAGCCCTCAATAAGAAAGTGCTCTCTTATCTAAACCACTGTGTTGAAGATCTCTTTGTCACAGCAGCTTAGCTTGTGCCCTCATACAAATGAACAGGAGTTGGCCAAAAGAAGTAGGTAGAGAAAGTCATGTGCAAAGGCATGAGGGGCAGGGCCCATCCAGAGAGCCCAGAGCTGTTAATGTGTGTGTGAGTGTGTGTGTGTGTGTGTGTGTGTGTGTGTGTGTGTGCGCGCGCGTGCTTGGGGCAGGAAGCCCATTTGTAAAAGCGTCACGTGCCAAGTAAGGAGGCTGGGAGAGGGAGAGGATGAGGCCAGAAAGAACTGGACAGGGGAGAAGGCAGATGTGAAGAGACGAGGAGGAGGCAACAGAGGGGAGAGAGGAAAGGTCAAACACAGCCACCCTCTCCTGCATGTGGGGACGCCTGCTGGTTCTCAGTTTTAGGAATTGTTTTCCCCAGTGAGACCCCCACAAAAATCCTAACCCTTTGTGGTTCAGAATAATTTGACTTCCATCTTTCTAAGAAAGCCACAGTAAGGTGAGCCCCCCAAAATGTAGTGCCTAATTGTAAACAGCTGAGTCGAGAGTCTGCTCTTAAGAGTCTGCTCAACTGGGTTCCTGATAAGTGCCTTTTGGGTAGGTATTAACAGCCTTAGTGGAGGAAATGCTAATAAACAATAGAAACTAATGGCCCGATGCACTTCCCCAGCAACCACCACATTTCTCTGTGCTGCTCGCCACTCTGCCGTGGTACCTCCCCCGCCTCTGACCCATTCCCATCAGGTGCCCCTCTCTTTCATTCTACTCAGCTGCTCTCATCAAGGTCACCAGTGACCTCCACAATGTCAAGTCCAATGGTTCCGTCTTCATCCTCCGCATTGGCACAGTCAACCCCTCCCTTCTTCTCTAAAGACTTTCTTCATTAGGCTCCCATGACCCCACCTTCTGTCATGCCCATCAATGGATGAATAAACAAAATGTGATACTCGTATCCCATCTCTAACACATGCTACAAGATGGACAAATCTTGAGGACATCATATTAAGTGAAATAAGACAGTCACAAAAAGAAAAATTTGGTATGATTTCACTTACATGAAGTATCTAACATAGTCAAACCCATAGAAACACCAAGTATAATAGCATGGTGGTCGCCAGAGGCTGGAAGGAGCAGGGAATGGACACTTCGTGCTTAATGGGCAAGAAGTTTCAGTTCTGCAAGAAGAAAAATTCTGGAGATGGCGATGGCTAAGGCTGCACAACACTATGAATGTACTTACTGCCACTGAATCGTTTGCTTAAAAATAATTAAGGTGGTAAATCTCACGTCACATGCTTTTACCACAATAAAAAAGTGAATATCTGTAAATCGAATCACATTTCTTCATTGAATTCCATTCTAAATGTTAATGGAGTGTTCCTACCCAGAGACGTCATCAGCCTGCGACCTGAAACAAAATCCCCGTGAAGAAGCCGACAACCGTGTCCTGCACGCGGAGAGCTTCCCTCTGCAGGATAGCCCCGACTCCTCCGCAGCCTCCTTCTCCACGAAGGAATTAAGTAGAGAATCAGGGAGAACAGGGATGGAGGGGAAGGAAGATGAAGGGAGAGGCAAGCTTGTCCAACCCATGGCCCGCGGGCTGCACGCGGCTCAAGATGGCTTTGCACACAGCCCAGGATGGCTTTGCATGCAGCCCAGCACAAATTCACAAACTTTCTTAAAACATCATGAGATACTTTTTGTGTGAATGTTTTTTGAGCCCGTCAGCTATCGTTAGTGTGAGTGGATTTCATGTGTGGCCTGAGACCATTCTTTCTCCAGGGTGGCCCAGGGAAGCCGGAAGGTTGGATGCCGCTGGTGGAGGGATGGAGAGGACAGGAGGGAAAAGGAACGAAGTGCTGGACTGTGCACATCGTGTGCCTCTAGTAACTGCGCTCAAAGGCCACACAGCTTGGTGGGAATGCAGGCTTTGGGGTCATGCCTGCTTCAAATCCTGCCACCCCTCCTTTTTTTTTTGTTTTAAACTGGGCAATTTGTTGTTGTGGCTATTAATGTTTGCTTTTAGCCAGTAAAAGCCTGGGTTTCCTCCATGCGTAAAAGGAGTTAGTGGCAGTACGTAACTCATGGGGGTTGGGGAAGGTCTGTGGAGGCAACGCCTTTACATCATGCCTGGCATAAAACTGGCCCTCTGTCAAGGTTGACTGTGGCAATGTCATGTCAAGGAGCAGTAGGAGGAAGCAGAGGAAGAGAGGGAAGGGCAAGAGTGGGACACTCACTCCCTGAAAGAAGAGAAAAGAGAAGGTGTTGAAAGCCAGGTCCCAATCCAGGTTTCACTGGCTCAGTGGTGGCCTCCAGGTAAGCCTTTCTCAGCCCATCTCCTCCTCTGAAAAACGAGGCCTGAGGCCTCTTCTACCTGGAAAGTTGACGAATCGGAATCCTCTGCTCCACACGCACCATCTACACCTCTCGCCTAGGCAGGGCCAAGGACGCCCTCTGGAGGACACAAGAAGACAAGACATAAACGTGGCTGGAAGATGCCCACAATCTGCCTCTATGTGACAGAATGAGGACATGACCTTGTAGACCAGGCTATTACAAAGTAGGGAGAAAACATAAGGTAAGAGGGTGACCTCAGTGGGAAGGGCTTCTTACCTGGTGACACATTAGAAAGTATTAGGGGCCACAGTTACCTTCTACCGTCTGGTCAGCCCCATGTCAAGTGTCTTACATGAACAGTTACAATGCACGACCATCACTACATGTGAACATTGTTACGCGATAGGAATGTTGTCATAACATACAAACACTGCCACCTCTCCTGAGATTTACTCGTCTACGATTTCTCTCTGGATCTCTTTTAAGACCTATTTAATGGGCATTCTCAAAATGCTTTTCCATGGGGTTTAGGAAATGACAAAGAAGCTAATAAATCACTTTTCTCCTTCATATGCCCAAGGGGTGTTGGTTCAAAAAGAAGAAAATGTACCCATCAAAATAAGGATTGTTCATTGATTCACTCACTCATTTAACCACTATGTAGTGACTGGTACAGAGTGGACACATTTGCCATTCTTTGTCTTCAAATGACCTTAACAAGCAGAATGCAGTCAAATACTTTCATTTAACTTTATATTCTCTAAGGCAAGTCTAAGGTGTTGCCACCCTGTTACTGTAAGTGATAAAAGTGAGGGGGAGTGGGTTAGTACATTGACTACAAAGTACAGATCAGGAATGCAACCAGTCTCACCACTATGTTTGTCAGTTTCCCCTTTTTTTTATAAGGGGGGGCAACGTGCCTGATTACTTTCAGGGATTTGGTGAGATAAGAGATTCCTTTAGAGGAAATGCCACCTTACGTGTATTTTTTATAGGCTGACCAGACATACCGTTTTAAACAGGACAGACAACAATGGTCCTGTCCCATTTCTAAAGGTACATCTGGTCAGTATAGTCTCACTGGGCTAAATTCAAGGTGTCAGTAGGCTGACCAGATGTACCGTTTGAAACAGGATGGTACCATTGTTTTCTGTTCCATTTTAAATAGTACATCCAGTCAGCCTGATTTTTTAGAGACTATTAGCATTAGAGAAGAAATCAATGGAAAGAATGGTCCTAATGCTATTAGATCTGAAACCGGGTCTGATGGTGTCACACTACCTGTTTTGAAAGCAGCCTCTTACCCATCTACTCAGTGTCTGCTTCACAGGCCAAAGGCGGAAGTGTGGAGCAGGATAGAGGAAAATTTTGGAGGGCCATTATATTACTGGTGCTCATTTGCAAGGCTGTTTTGGAACATGATGTAGCTGGCAGGACTCAAACCCTTGTCTGAGTAGAAAGAGACAATTAATTCCTCTAATGCCTGGTCACTAGACATTCATTCATCTGTCATTCATTAGATCAGCGAACATTTACCAAATAACTTCAACATTCTTGGCATTATGCTAGGCTCTGTGGATACCAAAGTGAACAAATCATGTTGCAAACAAATTTCACACAATCAGTTATCACGCAGATCATATTCCCTGGTGATAATGCCATTAAATAGAAATTAATAACAAAAAGATAAACCTCCATAAATGTGTAAAACTTTTAAACTCATCACGAAATAAATCATGGACTGTAAGAAGTAATCACAATAAATCAGAAAATTCTTTAAACTGAATGACAATGAAAATACTACATATCCAAATTTGTAGGACACAGAGAGAAATATGTAGTCTTAAATCATAATACTAGGAAAGAAGAAACCTTTAAATTAATGAGCTAAGCATTCAGCTCAAGAAATTAGAAAAGGGAAAAAATCCAAAAAATTAAAAATGATAAAGAGCAGAAATTAATGTAATAAAAAGCAAAAAATAAAAAAACTGAGATCAACAAAGCCAAAAGTTGATTCTTTAAAAATGGCTAATAAAATGGATATGATTTTAGCACTTTTTAAAAAAGAGTTAGCACAATATTAGAAATGAGAACAGCAACAGAACCACAGATTCAGCAGAGATTTAAAAGATAACACAGAGATCCAAGAAGGCAGAGCAGGTAAACACTGTGCCTGCTTTGTTCTGTGAACACATTAAAATTACAACTAAATTATTGAACAACCAACATGGAGCACCATCTGAAGTTTAGCTAAATAGAAGCTTTACAACTAAGGATACAAAAAAGAGGAGGCCACAGAGAGACTGGTAGGAGGGGCGCAGACACGAAAGGAGCCAAACCTCTGGTGGCAGGAGAGAACCAGGAGGGAGATCTCAGACTCAGAGGTTCCCCCGGGGAGGAGCGAGGGACCCCAGTTCCATACCAGGCTTCCGAGCTCAGAGCTGGTACTGAGAAGAGGAGCCCCACAACATCTGACTATGAAAAACAGTGGGGACTCCAACCATCTGGTTGGAAAGGAAGGATTCAGGAAACTCACACATCCTCTAAAAGTGCCTGCACAGACTCAGTCACTCACAGCTACTCACCCTGGGCTCCGGCAGAGGGATAGTGACTCAAGGAGCACTGGAGGCACACAGGGGGCAGACTGAGGTATGTGGCTTTGAAGCAAGGGCTGGAGGACAGGCACCATTTTTCCTGTGTACACCTTCCTCCCATGCAGCCAGTTAGTGGGTGCCTTCTTTCCTGTGTTGCACCCACCCCCACATGGCCAAAGCTGAACCTGATTGGTCTATTAAGCTTTACTCCTCCACCGTGCTGACTCACTGGGATCCCACCTCACCCAACTCTGCCAACGCTACTTTCTCTGGTGAGCAGTCAGCCCCACCCACATTGCAATCTTCCTTGGAAAACTATTTAAGTCGGTAGGCCCCAGTCTGATGGCAACCAACATTGATGTGCTTTGAAACTTTTGCTGAGTAGCTCTAGGCACAGCATTGGCATCGAACCAGAAGCTACAGGAGCACCCAGCACAGGTGACAGGAAAGACAGTGCCAGGGTTCTATAGGGCACCTACTACATAAGGCTACCCAGCAATACTGGAGATGTAGATCTACCTAACATATAGAAACTAATACGCAAAATAAGGAAACAAAAATTATGTCTCAAATAAAAGAACAGGGAGTTCCCTGGTGGTGTAGTGGCTAGGCTTCAGCGCTGTCAACGCTGTGGCCTGGGTTTGATCCCCAGCCAGGGAACTACCCACATAAAAAACAAAACAAAACAAAAAACAAAAAAATAACAACATCAAATAAAAGAACAGCAGAAAATTCCAGAAGAAGAACTAAACAAGATGGAGGCAAGTGACCTATCAGATATAGAACTCAAAACAATGATTTTAAGGATGCTCAAGGAACTTAGTGAAAACTTCAACGGAAAGATAGTAAGCATAAAGAAAGACAGAGAAACCATAAAAAAAGGACCAGTCAGAAATGAAGACTAATTTAACTGAAATTCAGAATGCAATAGAAGCAATCACCAGCAGACTTGATGGAGCAGAGGAGTGAATCAGCCAACTGGAAGACAAGGTAGCAAAAAACATCCAGTGAGAACAGCAAAAAGAAAAAAGAATCCAAAAAAATGAGGCTAGTTTAAGGGGCCTCTGGGATAACATCAAGTGCAACAACATTCGCATCATAGGATACCAGAAGGAGAGGAGAGAAGCAAGGAATTGAGAACCTATTTGAAGAAATAATGACTGAAAACTTATCTAACCTGATGAAGGAAACAGAATACAAGCCCAGGAAGCACAGAGAGTCCCAAACAAGATAGGCCCACACCAAGACACATTATAATTAAAATGGCAAAGGTTAAAGACAAAGAGAGAATACTAAAAGCAGCAAGAGAAAAGCAACTACTTGTAAGGAAGCTCTCATAAGACTGTCAGCTGATTTCTCAACAGGAACTTTGCAGACTAGAAGGGAGTGGCAGAAAATATTCAATGTGATGAAAAGCAAGGATCTACAACCAAGATTACTCTACCCAGGAAGGCTATCAATCAAAATCAAAGAACAAATAAAGAGATTCTCAGACAAGAAAAAGCTAAAGGAGCTCATCACCACCAAACCAGTATTATAAGGAACGTTAGAGGGACTTCTTTAAGATGGGGACGGGAGAAGCAAAGTTATGAACAATAAAATGGCAATAGGTCCACATCAATAATTACCTTCAATTTAAATGGATTAAAAGCTCCAATCAAAAGAAATGAAGGTTATTGCACTGAGTGGAGTGTCAATCAGAAGACAGATGCAAGTTGACTTTGCCTATAGGTGAAATCCAAAGAAGAAAATAAGCAAGTGGAACAGAAAACATTCATATAGAAAACATTTGGTTTGTTGCCAGATGGTAGGAGTGCTGGGGGAGAAGTGAAATAAGGGGAACAGATTAAAAATTTCAGTTGGGTGGTTACAAAGTAATAGTTATGGGGATATAGGGTACAACATGGGAATATAGTCAATAATGTTACAGTAACTATGGGTGGTATCAGATGGGTGCTGTCAGATTTGTTGGGGAGACGGGAGGAGTGTGGGAGGGGTGGGTGAAAAAGGGAAAGAAATCAAGTACAAATTCATAGTCACAAAATAGTCACAGGGATCTAAAGTGCAGCACAGGGCATATAGTCAATAACATTGTCATAACTATATATGGTGTCAGATGGGAACCAGATGTATTGGAATAAGAATTTGTAAGTTATATAAATATCTCATCACTGTGCTGTACACCTGCAACCGATATAATATTGTATGTCAAATGTTAATTGAAAAATAAAAATAAATGAGAAAAAAGATAACACAGAGAATGCTTTGAAAAAGTTCATACAAATTAATCTGAAAACTTAAATGGACAAATTCTTAGAAAAATATAACACAAAACCAATTTAAGGACTAAACATTCCAAATAGTCCATAACTATTAAAAATGTTATCAATAGCTAAAAATCTTCCCCTCTTCCCACAAAACCCAAATCTCATTAATCTTATAGACAAACTCCAATAAACTTTCTATGACTACTTCATTCTAGCCTTCCAGAGAATAGAAAAGAAAGATTTCACTCTATCAAGCTAATATGTTGATACCAAACCCAGCAGGAGTAATTTTTTTAAAAAGAATGTAACAGACCATTTTAATATATAGACATTGATGAAAAAACCCTAAACAAAATATTAGCCAAACAAATCCAGCAGTATATTTTCAACAAATTATACTATCTCATGACTAAGTTAACATCTTAGGAATGAATGAAAAGTGGTTTTTTTTAAAAAAATCTTTTAGTGTAATTCCACACAAAAGCAAAATTTTTTAAGCATATACTTATCTCAATAGTTGTAGAAAAAAGCATTTGATAAAATTCAACACCCATTAATTTTTTTTAAAAGAAAACTCAGAAAAACTTATTCTTAATGAGGAAACATTAAACACAGCCCTTTTACACCAGGAAAAATGGAAGGATGCTCACTGTGACCACCTACACTTAATATTATTGATTAGGCATCAACCAGTGCAGTAAGACATGAAAAACAAATAAAAGGTATCAAAATTAGAGAATACACAAAACTTTCATTATTCACAAACTGTGATTGTCAGAATAACCCAAAAAATTCTACAGACTACAGTAAGAGAATTTCACAAGCCATCTGGGTAAATGATCAATATTCAAAAATAAATTGCATTTCTAGACACTAGCAACAGAAATACTGAATTTTTAAAAAATATGCTTTTAATATAGCAACAAAAAATATAATTTTCCTAGGAATGAGTCTTGAAAAAGATTGCAAGACATGTTGGGAGAAAATTATAAAATCTTATTGAAATATACTTAAAGAAGACCTTAAAAAGAGAAGAGATTTAATGTTCAAGGATACAGACTCAATAAAATGAGGATGTCAGTTCTCTTTAAATTTATCTAAAGATTCAATGGATTACAACCAAAAATCTCACAGGGTATGTTTGTTTGTTTGTTTTAAGGCACTTGGCTCAAGAATGGCCAAGGCATTCCAGAAGAAGAAAGAAAAGGAACCTGCTTATTTAATAAGACTTATTACAAAGCTGTAATAATTAACACTGAGTGGCACTGCAGCACAAATTGATAACTACAGAGAACAGGAAGATACAACACAGGTGTGGATACTTGATGGGCACACCTGTGTTGATTATGGAGCAATGGCGAGGAGAGAGACTATGCAATTAAAAACTGATGAGGTAACAGCCTATAAATAGTCCATGCAGAGAAAATGTAACTGGACCTGTGCTCACCATATACACAAATAAATTCAAGATTTGTACACAAATGTCAAAGCCTTAAAACTTTTGAAAGACAACATAAGGAAATATATTTATGATCTGAGTGTAGAACAGGATTCCTCAAATAGGTCCCCACAAAGACACTAACTACAAAAGAAAAGATTAATAAATTCAGCTACATTAATTGGGAATGTCTGTTGCTCAAAAACACCATAAAGATACTGAAAAAAGGTGCCACAAATTGGGAGAAGATATTTGCAACCCATAAACTGAAAAGGATTAGTAGCTACATATTGAGAGAATCCATGCAAATCACAAGTATATCTATAAAAAAATTAGATAGAAACAATGGGCAAAAAAAGATGATCAGAGTACTTCGCAGAAGAGGAAACACAAACGACCAATAAACACACTAAAGGATCAAGCTGACAATGCACTGTAGAGTTGTATGCCTGAAACCTATGTAACCCTTGGTAACAGATGTCACCCCAATAAGTCTACCAATAAAATGAATTATAAAAAAAAAATACACTAAAAGATGATTAACTTCATTAGGAACCTGGAAAATGCAATTAAGAATAGAAGAAACATTTTACAATTACTACATTGGCAAAATTTCAGACGTCTATCAATATTAAATGTTGGTGAGACTATAATCAACAGAAACTCCTATTTAATCATCGCTGCTAAGTGCATAAACTGGACTCTGGAGAACTAGAAAACATTATGTTGGAACACTGAAATTTTCCATACCCATAGCACAACTGTATGGCACCCACAAGAATGTTCACAGCATCGTTCTTTGTACCAGCAACTGTAAACGCTTAAAACAACCCAAATGTCTTTTGATGAAAGAATGAATCGATAAATTGTGCTATAACGCAGTCACGCACTGGGACAGTATACGAAAGCAACAAATGAACCAACGCCACACACGACGACATGGTGGGAATCTCAGAAACACAACCCTGAATGAAGCAAACGCATCTCAGAGCACCTTGGAAGAAGACAGAGGGTGCCATGGAGGAGGAGCCCACAGGCTCTTAGGTTGGGTGCTGGGTCCTCCCTACGCGTAGTTAACAAGCTTCTGGCTTACATATGTTACGTGTAATTTTGTGTATATCAGATGCTGCATGAGTCCTTTCCACAGTTCAGCTCATCGTTTACTGAGACAGACCGACAACAGCTACAACACACTCGTAAATATTCTAATGGAGCAGTTTTTAAAAAGTGCTCTGCCAACAATTAGTCCTGCAGATTTCATGGGAACTAAATAGAGGCTCTACTACATCACTAATGATCCTGTGAGGCAGGCAGGGCACGAATTGTCATCCCCGTTTTACAGAAGTGAAATCTGAGATTCAGAAATTTTAAGACACTTGTCCAAGGTCATACAGCTAGTGTACGAGCCAACCCAGATACTCTGGCCCTGGCCCTGAGGTCTTTCTATAGATGCATCTCTAATAAACACTTTCAAGGAAGATTCTAGTCTATTTTTAATACCTCAACACCAAGCTTTTATGAATGATTCTGGTCAATTTTCAGAATAATGTTATTCAATTGCTTAAGATTTCCCTTCTCAGTCAGAGGGCAGTGGTGCACCCCTGGACCGTCATGCCATTTCAGAAGCTCTTAGAAGCTACCGTGCACTTTATAAGTGACCAGTGGGACTTTTTTTAAGGGCAGAAGTTAATTACTCTAATGAAACATGTCTTAGGGAATACGTGGCCACATACAGCTATCTATACATCTTACTGAGCATCTTGTAATGTCACACACTCTGCATACATTAACTCTTTTAATCTTTCCAGGAAAAAAAACTTATAAGATAGGCATTATCCTCATTTTACAGATAAGAAAACCGAGGCCGGTCCCAAGATTCGCTATGATCAGGGGCCAGGAGATAAAGGACCAACAGCCCTGCACATGTGAGTGGAGGCAGTTAGAGTGCACGACCAAGGATCCTATGGGTCGTCACATTAAAACACAATGGGATCAGAAACACACAGGTGCTTGATGTGGGATGGTGATGGTGATGATGATAATGATGGTAGTACGTAATAATAATCTACCATTCTTTGCTTTTTATATTTTGTTTTTCCTAAGGGCAGGATGAGAAAGCAGCAGCACAAAAGATTCAAGCAGGCACTAGGCATTTCTTCTTGACTCAGATCATTATAACAGCCTGATAGTTCTATAAAGAGAGTTCATGGTATTATCTCCCCGACAATGAAAGGGACAGTGAGTTGTCTTTGAAGTGCAGGGTGCATACCTGAGGAGAGGTGGGTAGCATAGATGACAGTCCAAGCTCCCTCCTTCTTCTCTGGTGACCATCCCCCAATGTCAGGAAGGGTGCACGTTCAATGTACGCTGAATCAGCTGGGGAGAGCATCCTCTGTTATCTGTCATCGTTGGCTCAAAGCAATTTTATGGTCCTTCTATTTCTTCTCTTTCTATGTGGAAGCTGGGATCCCAGGTATAGCTGTTGGACACTAAACATCTAAACTCCTTTCATTTGAGAATAGCACCCCAATTTTCCTTTGAGGAACCACCTTTCCCCACACTTTCAATGCGTGTGTGTCCCAGGTAGCTTTATATCAGGCTGACCAGAGGTGCCATTTTAAACAGGACAGAAAAAAGCAGTGCTATCTGATTTCAAATGGTACGTAGGGTCAGCCTAGTCTTACTGGGCTAAATTCAAGTGTCAGTCCGTAGGCTGACCCTACGTACCATTTGAAATGGGACGGTACCATTGCTTTCTGTCCCGTGTAAAACAGTATGTCTGGTCAGCCTACTTTAGACCCACTACTGGCTCCAGGGTTGGACCTGTGATATGGGCTTGGTAAGTCAAAGCCCCACATGCACTGGTCACAGTCATAGCCTCAGGAATGGGCATGTGACCCAAATTGGCCACCAGAACCCAAACACATTCTCTTGCTGGAGCCCTAGGAATTGAGGCATTCTCTCTGGGCTGCTACAGCCACTGCTTGAGCGAGCTGCCCTGAGAACGAAGAAGCAGAGGTACCGGACACAGGGGACCGAGGGGGAACAAAGCCAAGTCCCAACGATACCCACTTGAGCTCTTGGATTCAGCCATGTCTGAGGCTAATTCTACTCAGACTTTTCAGCTATAAAAAAACAAATTATGTGAGCATGTAGTTGTCTGTTTTATTCCTGTGTTTTGTTTTATTGTTTTTTCTTAAGCTACTTGGAGCTGGGTCTCTGTTACTTATAACCAAAAGTGTCGTGATGATTAATACACCGAGTGTAATCAAATTGCCCTTGAGCATCACAAAAGCACAGCGTCCCGACATGGGCATTCCCTAAGCCAGAGCACCAAAAGTCATAAGGGAATGTGTTTCATTCTAAAAGGGAAATATTGAGAAACCTGCTTTGTGCTCCCAGAAGTCTCTGCAGAACACATCAGTTTCAAGTAGTCCTTCCCAACCTCTTCCACATTGAGACATGCACAGAAAATTCCAGAAGTGCTGTAAGGCACAACGGAGAGAGCCAAAGTGATTGGTCCAGGGACTCAGGCATCCCAAGTCCCTGCCAACCACCCTAAGAGCTCTTCCCAAGTGATCCCAAGAGACCAGTCTCAGGCACACCTCTCTCCCAGCTGCCTCTACTAGAGGAAGTGGAAAATGAAAGGGGACGGAACCTGTTTCAGAGCCAATCCTCATATGAGTCTTCTCTTAACAAGATAGGTGGCCTGCCGTATCTAACGGGACATAATTCACCCTCCATACACCATTCTGGAACCAAGTGCTTTTAAATTACCAGGATTGTTTCTCAAAATCAGTCTGCCAAATCCCAGCTGTTTTGCACAGTCAGGCTTTCTGGGGCGTGAGGTCTGGATTCGTGGGAAGGACCCCCACGCTCTGCTGAGACTGCCTTTCCTCTCTACAGCACACCCAGACTTCCAGCCAAGAAACAAAGGGACAGAAGGTCACCGGACTGGGGGTGGAGGGAGGAGGAGCCATAGAGTTGAGCCAAAAGAATGCCATTATTCAAGAAATGATTGAAGAGTTTCTTCAAGACTGGCCAAAGGAGTCATTCTCTTTGAACTCTGGGGGTTTAAGAATGCTGAGCTCCCAGCCTGCAGATTCTTCCGTTGACCTGTTGTGGTCAAACAAGGATAGCCGGGTGGGAAGAGCTTCTTTGCTTTATAAAACCAGGAGCCCGAGCTTGTCGATGATTGAGTGCAGAGAACCTAAGGAAAGGCATGGTGCTGGTGCTGTTTGCTTAACAGCCACATCTCCCTGTTTCTCTGGCACTTATTACCCAACTTTCTGGGACAACTGACCCATCAACGAGCTGAGCAACAGTAGCGAACCTGTTCTGTGTGCATAGCAAGGAGGTAAGGGATAAGAAGGAGACACAGATACCTAAGGCTATAACACGCTGGGAGCGCAGACACACTTCTAATTAAGTCTCAGGTAGATGATGATAAATGCCCCAATGGAAGCACAAGCTGAGTGTTTTGGGAACTCGAGGCACGGTGCAGAGGGTGCTCCAATGGGCTTCAGATGGGGTGATAAAGATTTAAGAGAGCCCAGGAGAAGCAACTGCATACGAGCTAGGTCCTCAAGGATAAGAAAAAAGCATGGCATTCTGCATGGTCTCTGATCTCGGAAGGGTCCCGACTGGAGGAACAGGGCTGTGTCCTATGTTATGAGCTGAACTGAGTCTCCCCAAAATCCATGCTGAAGTCAAATTTTGTCCCTCAAAATTCATATGTTGAAGTCCTAACCCCCAGTAGCTCAGACTGTGGCTGTATTTGGAGATAAGATACCTTTAAAGAGGTGATTAAGTTAAAATGAGGTGATTAGGGTGGATCTTAATCCAATATGACTAGTTTCCTCTTCAGATGAAGGTATTTGGACACACAGATACACTTAGAGGGAAGACAGTGTGAAGACGGCCTCCTATAAGCCCGGAACACTCCGTTGCAGAAGAAGCCAACTCGACTGACACCCTGATCTCAGACTTCTCTCCTCCAGAACTGCGAACAAATAAACCTCTGTTGCCGAAGCCCCTGGGTCTGTGGCACTTGCTACAGCAGCCCGAGAAGACCCTCACATTCCGTGTGCTCCCCCAGCCCCTGCCACACTGGAGGCTGCCACCCAACCTGCCAGAGGGGAGCGGACAGCCTCACCATCATCCCCCGTCCCGTCTCTCAGGGCGCTTGTTGACAAGACCCCATCAGTGTGCATGTGGCTCACTGTACCTGATTCTAGAACCTCCCCCAAACACACACGGTTCTTCGGTTCTTTGAGGTCAGCAGCAGCACTGGAATGCTATCCTGGGAAGCCTTCCCTCCTAGTCAGAGCTAAAGTCAAGTGGCACTGTCTCCTGTTGTCTTAACCACCTTGGATTTCATTAACCCTTTTGTGGCTTAACAAGCCTGCTGAAGTACCAGGGTCTTTTTCTGCATCTTCAGAAGGAGATAATGGTAGCAGCCACATCTAGTCCACTTACAACTCTTCCGGGGCTTGAATGTGGCAGGAACGAGCTCTGTAACTTACAAAGAATAAGCTGGGCATTGCCATGTAGCTGGGTTGGAGGAAAAGTCTTGGGAAACCAGACTCTAGTTCCCCAGTTCCCCAGCGGTGATACGCACACCCGCGGGGCTACGTGAAAGATAATCAGTGACGGCAAAAAACCAACTTTCAACAGATTCTTCTTTAAATTCTAAATTTTAAAAGAAAGCATCTTATTTCCTTGTGGGTAGATGGCAGGGAGGAATACGAACAGCTCAGTGACAAGGCACTCAAATACGTCTTGCCATTTACTAATACTGAACTACTGGAGAGAGCTTTATCTTCTTACACCTTCATAAAAAGTAAGTACCGCAACAAGCTTAATGCAAGTTCAGATTTAAGACTGTATCTTGCATCTTTTGAACCTGATTTCAAGAAACTCAGTGCATCAGAGTAAGCTCAATGATCTCACTAACAATGTTCCAATTGTTAGCATAACAATTATTACAGACTTTTCAGATAATATAAATAAATAATATTAAAAATAAATTAGAAGTTGTTTAAATACTTGATCATCATCAATATTTAACTGTTATGAGTATTGTAAAATTAAATCTGTGGTTTGTACTTTCAGTGTAGTAATTTGTCTTTCCTGACTTGTTACCTCATTTCCGCTATCTTACATTAAGATCGGCACTGAACAAAAGTGTATTTAAAAACAGCTGTTTTAAAAACAAGGGGTACAACTTATAGAAATGGGTTTAAAAGGGGGAACACACATGGAAAAACGTTGGGAACCACTGCTCTAGCTCAGGGAACTGAGGCTTAGGCTGTGAGTCCACTTCAAAAAAGGCAGTTCCATTTAATCACCTTATCCTGACAAACACTGGCTCGGCCAAACTATTTAGAATATAAAAATGAACACAGGCAACAGAATCAAAGATTCCAAAATTGCTGATCTGAGATCCTACACTGTTCGTTTATCCTCAGTATCTCACAACAAATGAGCACCAAGACTGATCTTACAGATCACCCGCCGGGGAGCCGTTCACTTGCCCAAAGTCATCACCTTGCGAATCCTGTCTCTTTTCTTGGGATTAGGCAGGCAGAGACTTTGGGCTGTATCCCAGATCTGCAGACGACCTTCCAGGTGACCTTGGGCAAACTGCATCTCATCTTGGTCTCTAGGTTTCCCAACTCAACCATAACTATCCCATCTCTGGGTGGCATTCCTACATTCCCTTGGGCAGAATTAGTTACTTCCCTAATACTTAGTCCAGGGTGGCCTTGGAGATGACACCCCACCCTCTACACACACACGCACACATATGCACACACACGCACACACGTGCGCACACATATACACACACACGCACACATGCACGCACATACACACACACGCGCACACATATACGCACACATGCACGCACACATATACACACACACGCACACACGTGCGCACACACACACACACATGCACGCACACATATACACACACACGCACACACGTGCGCACACATATACGCACACATGCACGCACACATATACACACACGCACACACGTGCGCACACATATACGCACACATGCATGCACACATATACACACACACGCACACATATACGCACACATGCACGCACACATATACACACACACGCACACACGTGCGCACACATATACGCACACATGCACGCACACATATACGCACACGTGCGCACACACATACGCACACATGCACACACGTGCGCACATATATACACACACACACACACGTGCGCACACATATACACACACACGCACACACGTGCGCACACATAAACACGCACACACGCGCGCACGCACACACACTCATTCCATTTTCTGTGGGTCAGCCCAAGCCCACCCTCGGCCCTCCTTGCCACAGTAATAGCTTTAGGGGATCTAGAATCACCTCAGATTTTATCTCCAACTCTACCTTGCCAGGAAGAATAACATTTTACAGTTAAAACCCAATTCCATTCTGAAACCTCAACTTTGTTATTTTGAAACCAAAGCATAGGACAAGGCCTGAGACACTTGAGAGTTCTGAAAGCACCACTCTGGGAATGATGAGAACATTCTCTGTAAGCCAGTCAGAAGATTTTATCTCACTTACCCAGAAAGCTCCCAAGAGGTTTCCAGTGATGGCCCCTGGCCTGGGTTGCTCACTTTGTTAGAATGTGGTACTGACAAGCCCAAGATCAAGGTTTCTTCCCTTGGTGACAATCTGCTCATCACAGCCGTAGGCACAGCCTGCACTCCCCACCCCCACCCCACCCCCACAGCTAGCTCTTTTGTAATCCCTTCCTCACCTGCTGACAGGTGACAGAGCGTGTCCAGGTGTAAGCACAGCACGGAGATGTGGCAGACTCCAGGACCTGCACTTGGCCGGATGTCCTATAGTGTGATTGGATTTCTGACACCACTCCTTGAACCCAGACAGTCCTATTCATTCTCCTGGGATGCTATGAAAATCATCCATGAAGTATATACACAAAATTAATAATGATCCTTCAAAGAAGCCCAAGTGTGAAAAGTTACAGCAAAAGGTGACAGGGGAGAAGAGATCAGACCAAGTAACTCCCAGGGTTTCGGTCAGTGTTTGGCCTTCTTCCCCTTCTTACACGTGGGATGATTATAAACCAAGTGGTCCCGATGGAGTCTCCAGTCATTGCTCATTTAACAAATACTTATCAGGCCAGGCACTAGGGACACCGCAGAAACAAGACAAGAGATGGACAGACAAATACAGCCAGGATACGGAAACCACCCAGATGTCCACAGTGAATGAATAAAGAAAGAAAATGTGGTTTCATATAAATAATGGAATATTATTTAGCCATAAAAAGAAGGAAATGTTGCCAGTTGCACCAAAATGGATGGACCTTGAGGGCATCATGCTAAGTGAAATAAGCCAGACAGAGGAAGACAAATGCCATATCATTTACATCAGGAATCTTAAAAGGAAAAAGGAAAGCACTCATAGACAGAGACTGGCTTAGTGCTCGCCAGATGCAGGGGGTCGGGGTTGGCGAAATGGGCAAAGGGGGTCAAACGCTGCAAATTCCATTCAGAAAGTAAATGATGCCTAGGGATATAATGTACAGCATGGCGACTCCAGGTAATACTAACAGTACTGCGCTGTATATTCGAAAGCTGCTCAAAGAGTTAAGAGTTCTCATCACCAGGAAAAAAATATTTTACATGTGGTGATGGATATGAACTAGAGTTATTGTGGTGATGCAATATATATATAACTATCCAATCACTGTACTGTATACCTGGAACGAATATAATGTCATATGTCACTTACACTTCAATATTGATTAATTGCAAGATAGCTATCCCTTGGTGTTTCTCAAAGTGCGGTCCCCAGATCTGAAGCGTTGGCATCCCTTGGAAATCCAGGCCCCATCCCCAATCTCCTGACTCAGCACCTGGGGGTGGAATGCAAGGATCTGTACTTTAAGTCCTCCAGATGATCTGATGCACACTCAAGTTTCTGGCAGGTAATAATGCTTAGTGCTGTGATGGAGGGTTACTTTGGACAGGGTGGTCAGGAACAGACTCTTTAAGAAGGTGACAGCCAAACGGAGCTGAAGCCTCCAAGAGGGGAATGAGCCAGGCACATGAAGAGCCAGGAGAGGGGTCCAGAGGACACCGCAAGTGCAAAGGCCCCGGAGTGGAGAAGAACCTGATATGTCTGAGGAAGAGAAAAGAGGCCAGTGGAGCCCATGAACAACAAAGGGCGTCCGGGACATCGCACGGGAGCAGCAGGGTCTGAAAGTCAGCAGGCTTCCACGCCAGTGGGACTCTCCTGCAGATGAACTGTGGGGAGCTGGGACAGTCCCGGAGCCCTGCCAAGTATTCCCTAAAATGCAGGAAACAATACTGAGCCTTCCCACTGGGCTGTTTGAGAAAGCAGTGACTTAGTGGACATGAAAGCACTGGGGAAAGCGAGAAGCGGTGCTCAAGTGGGAATGACCATATTTTTCTGAGTACAAGACAATACTTTTGTCTAAAACTGTTAGACCAAAAATCGGGGGTTGTCTTCTACACATGAGTAACTGGTTGAGAGGGTTTCTTAATGTTGGGTTAGAAAAGCAGGGGTCTTCTTATACATGGGGGCGTCTTATACACAGCAAAATACGGTACTACAAATAAGGATGCAGATTAAGGATGTAACCACCGATCGGGCCTCTCCCAGTGAGGAGCCAACAGACCACAGAGCAGCACCACCTGGTCCCTGGCCAACACCTGCTCTCTGGAGCTAAACGAGATTGAGATGATCCTTTAAATGGGGCTGTTCAGGAGGTCTGAGGTGGAGGATTCTCCAGAAAGGCCTGGCAGTGGAACTTACACGTTTCCACCCTGTCCATCCCTCTAAGAGGAGTCTTGGATTCGTAAGGAGTCTGTGTTTCATTCCAGGTGCTTGCAAACTTCCCCCAGGTGTTACACAGGCGATGCCAGACTGCTCATGGAACCAGGCCACCTTCGTCATCACAGTCAGAGCCAATTTCACGGCAGTGTAGTGACGCCCCTTTCCTAAAGGGACGCTGACAAGGACTCATCTCTGCCTTAAGCCTAAAGGAAGGCTCCAACCCGGACTCTGAGAACATGGAGGTGCCTGGTAATTAGCCCCCAGAACTCAGACTAAATGCCAAACCACTGCATCAAATGAAAAGACGCTGTCTCCGAATACTGTCTACCTGCCTCCAGAAGCTACTCTCCACCTGGTCGTCATTAGCACTTTCACATCCAAGTGGTCAGGGCTGCAGGCAGCCGTAGAGACTGGGGCCCAGCCCCTCTTGCATAGATGATAAAATGGAGCCTAGAAAGAGAAGGGACTGGAGCCACCCACTGAGCTCGCGGCAGTGCTTAGACCAAGGCCCCAGTCCTCTGGGCCCCTAAACCAGCAAGCTTCTCCAAGCAGATATCAACACACCACTCCCCCGCCTCAAACACCAGTGCTCACAGAACAAAGCCCGTTGTGGGCACAGCATTCGAGGCCCCCCCAGTCTAGTTCCTGCCGGGTTTTGGAGCCTCACCTCTCACTTTATGCCGGCCCCGCCCCCAGCCCATGGCCCCGCCCCCAGCCACGCCCTGAGCATCAGGAACTTGGAGGTGACCGATGGGCTCCTGACCAAGGCTGGCCCTCACTGGGATGCCTCAACGTACCACTGTGTCTGTGTCCATGCTGTTCCCGTGGCCCACACAGCCCTTCCCCATCTCCCCCATAAAAATCCTCCTCAATCCTCCAAAGCTTCCCATAAAGGCCATCGTATCCCTTCCCGGAGCAGAATCCCTATGGCCCTGGGCAATACCGCTCCCCCCACCCCCCCACCCCCCCCACCCCTCCCACCGGGCTCCTGTAGACCCTGATGAATTACGAACACCCATCCCTCCCCAAAACCCACTCACATCGGCTCAGCCGCGAGATCCTGAGGGCGCAGCGGCCGAGTCTTATGCGTCTTCAGATCCGCTTCCAGCACTTGGCAGTACCTGGCGCAGAGATGTGCTCAGTGCCTATCTGCCTAACTGAATGGATGCACAAATGTGTAACACCTGTCCCCGGGGAAGGTTTCTGTGACCGCTCCAGCGGCGCCAACACAGAGCCTCCTAATGGCTTCTGTTGCCGCGCATGACATTGGGCCATAACTGTGGACTGTTGGGCTACTTCCTACCTTCCCACCCCACCCTCCAACTCCTGGCGAGCGTCTGTGAGCTGCCCAGCACAGTGAGGGTGCCTGATTTACCTTGTGTGCACCACACAGACCCCAGATAAGAGAAGGAACCAAGTCTATTCATAATAATAAACTCACCTATTTGGATAAGTTAGACATAATGAATTCCTCCTCATTCGAACCCTACATGTACAATTCACCATGCGCAGTTTTTCTGCCTGTTTAACGTATCTATCTACAAACACAATAATGAGCAAGACGGAAAGCTCCCGCTGGATAGAGGTGTCCAATAAGTAATCACAAATGTCCATCACAGTTATGGGGCGTGCACAAGACAGCACTGTGCGGGACGCTGTGGTCACTGCTAAGTGTGCCCTGAGGTCATCGCTTGCCCTAGCAGCGCCGTCCCATCATGCTCCATTTGGTCACAGCAGCCCCAGCAGAGATGGCCACCCCTCACCCAGCTCAGATGCAGAAAACAGATGACCGGTCTTTCTCCCCAGTGGGAATAAAGCCGAGTCGGGGGGTTTTCTGCATCTTTGCTTTGTTTCATATACGCTCCCTCCATTTATTATTCCCCAATTCCCATGGGAACAACGGAAGGTGCCAATTTCATACTGGTTCCGGATGCAAAGTCTGTTCTGTCTGACCTCATTGATTCCTGGGGGATGTGTTAAGACCTGCGAACTATGTGGAGCTCATAAATCAACTCTGGCTGGGTTTCTGCAAATGTTTTAGTTTGAAGGAAATTCAGACGGCACTGACAAGGCCCCCAAGCCTCTCCGCTTCCCCAGCCTGGACCCGCCCATGTCCCCTGGAGTCTGCGGAGGCTGGCGGCCTGGGGCAGGGCCCAGTGCTGGCTGTCCCCATCTCCCCTCTGGCCCGGCTCCGACAAGCCAGAGGGGAATGGGAGGTCAGTCCCTGACATCCAGTCTGCTGTCTGAGGCCCTCTGGAGGGAAGGAATCCTGTGAATGTCCCTTCCCTGCCAGCCCCCAAGGAGATGGCCCAGGGACCCTTCCCCAAGCTCGTTCCTTGGTTTCCAAGACAAACAGGAGCCTCAGACCAGCTGTTGGGCTCTCAGGGGAGCCAATGGCATCGCATACAATTGAATGGCGCCCCCTGCAGTTGGGTGAGGACCTGGCCCCGGCTGGAAGTAAATCCTGGGGAGCCAGTGCCTCCCAGGGCAGGAAAACAAAGCCCTGGGTCCAAGGTGGGAAGAGCACAGCCTACCACAGACTTCCCTTCGCTACATCCCGAAGGCGGAGGGCAGGGGAGGTCGTGGTTGGTGTCTTTGTAAAGATAATCTGACCGGAAGGTTCCTCACAGGCATCTTTTTCCATCGGTCTCTCTGCTACGTGTAAACTCAATTCGCTTCAACGCTCACTGAGTGCCCGTGGTGTGAGGACCCACGCGTATACAGTGGCATGGTCCCAGCCCACAGGGCGCTCAAGGAACAAGCAGACTCTTGGTTGTCCTGGTCCCCCCTCAGCACCCAGCACGGTAGGGGGTGCCTTGAGTTGAGTGATGGGAGACCGAGGGTGGAAATGAGTGGAGGCTCCCCTCTCACTTGCCTGGGTTTAACAGTGCCCACATTCTACTTCCATTCATCCATTCATGCCTTCATTCATTCATTCAGTTGAAAATCACTGATTAAGAGCTCACGCTGTGAGATGCTATGCATAAACCACAGATGCTAATGCTGTACCTGTGTACAAGGGACCCTCTGCTCACTGTCCCAACCCCCAACACCATTCCCTGATGAGAAGACAGGGGCACCTGCACGCCCCTTGTCCCACGCCTGGGAGCTGCCGGGAAGCTGTGGCCTCTCTGCCTCCAACCAGGAGGCTGGCTGGTCTGCTGGGGGAGGGTCATGTGATGTAGGGGGTCTCTCTGATGAGGGGTCAGCCCAGCCCATCAGCATTTCTCCTGTCACAGCCTACAGGGCCACCACAGTCTGGAATCTGTCTTTCTGTCTGTCTCCGTGTCCATGTGTCCAGAAAGGCTGACAGCCAAAGGAACAGGAGAACAAAGGTACCTACGTCATTTCTTGGCACTCCCAGAGCTGCGAGGGCCCCAGCTGAAGGTCAATGGCAGCAGATGGCTGAGTGTGGCCGGAGTGGGGAAGGGAGACGTGTCAGCACCTGGTCACAAACCGAAAGGCAGTTCCTCTCCTTTTCCCTCTCCAAACCTCCTGACCGGGGATAAGCAGCCAGTGGTACCCACATTCTCTGACCCACGGCTGGATGGGGATTGACAGATGGGGAGCAAATAGATGGCTGTCCCCACAGTGGGTGGGTCAGAAAGGGTGGGTGGCAGCAGCAATTGCCTCAGAACAACCCCACCAGGAGGGAACTACAATTAGTATCCCATCTTGTACATGGGACACTCCAGGGTTTAATGCCCCATGCCAGGCAGCTGCACAGGGAGGGGATCTGAACCCTAGCACGTCTGAATCCAAAGCCTGCGCTCTACCCACAGCATCATACTACCTCCCACCACTCCCTGGCCGAAAAACCCACTCCCATCAGGTCCTTTGAGGGAGTAAAGATCCCCTTTCTTTCCCTAAGAAGAGGTATTGTAACTTGGGCCTATAAGCTGACATTGACATGAGACGACTTTCGGCAACATTAAATGTGACTCCTAATATGTTGTATTGATCAGTTTTGTTACTAAGGCACACAGTCTCCATAACACTAATATTTGACATTCGTACAGTAGTTTTTACTTCTTTTATTTCATTTAATCCATTCCTGATAGCAAAAAAGAGCTCCCAAATCACCCTGTTTCTTGCATCGGGCTGCGGTAGTGGGTGGGGGAGCTACAGGTGTGAACACCATTCACACAGCTGATGAGAACCATGGGGAACACCTGCAGAAGCCGCCGACACAGGTAGAGAACCTACGTGAGCAACTCTGTTCTAGAGCGCAGCACTTCCACCAAAAGAATTTTTGGAAAGAAATCTACTAGCCTTGATGACAGAAGAGAAGGTACAATCGCCTTCCTCTATTTCAACACGTTTGGAACCACCATGCCTCTTTGAGAAGCACCACAACATGCACCTCCCACTAAATTAAAACACATATGGCTAAGCGATCTGCTAAATGGTCTATGGCCTTGGTCCTGGCATTGGAGGCTATTTGCAACATGGCAGGTAACTCTGACCCCTGCCCTCCAGCAGGCATTGTCTGGAGACTTGGTCATCCAGCCACTTTGGCCAGAACCATCAAAAACAGTGCTGGTGTTGAAAGTCCACACTGCTATCCTCTTGCAACACCGTTTGCTTTTCACACACAACTGGCTAATTCCAGAAGGGAACATAATTAATGGAAAGACAAGGAGACCAAGGAACATAAGGTGAGAGCCAAGAACAATTTGTAGGTCACTGAGAAAATTCTGTAGTAGGCACCAGGAAGTGCCTACTACACCAAGGCACCAAGAGCTGCACGTGCCCCACCCATGGGTCCCCGCCTCACTGCAGGCCACACCCATTTCCCCAAGGTCAACTCCAGCTGTGGGTGGGAGAGGCTACATAGTAAAGGAGCACTGACAGGTCCTGGCAGAATATTTCACTGAAATGTGGACTGTTTGAGCACATCACTGAGTAATCCAGATGACCATGAGTTAACCGAAAATCCTGACTTTCTGGACACAAATGTTATCTGCCTTACGGACTGGGAAGATTTAGAAAAGTTGAACATTCTTGACTTGGAGGGAACCTCAGAAATCATCTGGTCCAGGGAATTTAAGCCTTTTGTGTGCATGCCACGAAACTGTTTTGCAGACCAATGAAGCCCCTTCTCAGAATAATGCTTTTAATTGCATAACATTAAGTTCGTAGGATTACAAAAGAAACCAGTCATATCGAAACAGTTGTCAAAATATTTAAAAAATAAATTTGTGATATAGTAATAACATATATGCTTCTTTATCAGTATATTAAATAGCAAATTTGAGCAACAAGATCTAATCTTGTATGATTTTGAAGTAGCAATAAGTGAGAGTAACATTTCAAAATACTATTTCAAAATATGTCAAACCTTCAAAATATTTCAGAATAACTGCTACAGCTATAATGTAACGTATAAATATCTGTGTTTCTCTTGTGAATACTGTCACAGATTATTAAGCTGAAAGTCCTATAGCTTATTACCTACAGAATAGAAGGTAATGCCAAATTTCATTAGAAGTTAGTGGGGGAAGAACATGAAAATGGATCACCTGAATTCTATCCACCGACCCCAGTTTAAGACCCCTAATTTCCTACCATCCCCTCTTTTCCACCCCGCCACTGTTTTTGCAAATAATACAATTTAGGCCAGGGAAGTCAAGTGACTTTCTTAATGTCACACAGCTAATAAACAGCAAATCTGGAATCCATGCCCAGTTCTTACTGCTGTCCTATCTGGTCCCTTTACAACTACAGCATGCCTCCTCAATTTAGGCTGTGGAAATATTTTTTAGATTTTTTTTTTAAACAAAAATAATACATTCTTCTAACAAATCAAACATTACATTTAAAGAATAATGTTTCTACCTTCCTTACATGCAGTCCTAAAGACAGACAAATGGACCAAAGCCTTGCTAACCCAAGCGTGGTCCCTGGACCAGCAGCATGGCATCCCGGGGGGCTGGAGGGAAATGCAGAACCACAGGCCCCACCTCCGGAGTCAGACCTGCACCTCCCCGGGAGACCCACAGCCCCTGAGCTCTGAGAAGGGCTGTGCTGGGTGACTTCCTGGAGGGTCTTCTTTGCTGAGGTCTCCCTGGAAGCACAAATCACCCCAACCCTTCATGCAAAAAAGCAGCAAGAATTCAACTGTCAGCCCTCTGAAAGGCGTGTGTTATTGAATCTACTCCCCAGAGGAAAGAATAACTAAGAACAGAGTAACAGGACGAAGAGTGTGGAGTAGGACGATTCGTCATGGAATGATGAGATGTGAAATGATGGAAACAAAATTACAATAAATAACTGTTGTTTTAACCCTTCCCACGAGTCCGCCTCCACGCGAGACAATTTACAAGCACTATCTCATTTAATTCTCACAGATATCCTATGGAAGTTGGTACTGTCATCCCTGTTTACAAAACTGAGGTTCAGGGAGACTAAATGGCTTGAGTACCCCCTCCCACCTAAGGATTGGGAAACAAGATGGGGCCACATGAGGACGGCGCTGCACTTGAACAAGCTTGCTGAGGCCCAGCGCACAGGGACACGCCTGAGCAAACCCAAGTGTGGAACCCCAGACTCGGTCCCGGGTCCCCTTTCCTCCCAGGCCTGCCTGGCCCCAATGCCCTCAGCAGCTAAAGAACCAAGTAGCTTCCCACATTTTCCTTCCTGTCTCATCCTGAGGACTCGGTTTCAAGTTACAGCCCCAGGCTGTATATAAATAACAAGAAGGCAGGCCTGCGAAGCCTGTGACATCCTGGGCTCAGCGAGGTTTCCAAGTGCTCCTGTCCTTGTCTCCTCTGCGGGGAACAAATGCCACATTTGAATGACTTCCCTCTGTTTTGCTTCACAATTTAAATAATAAACCCAGGCTTTGCTGGCATCTCGAAGCAGTCCCTGTCTGCTGTCTCCATAAAGGGCTGAACTGGGCAAAGCCCTTCACGGCCTGCCAGGTGGGTGTGTCCCAAGCCCGGGGTTAGGTCATTTTAAAGCCTTTAAAGAATTCAGCTTCCAATGCCTTTTCAGGCTTCACGACTCCTTCCACGGGGAATGTTCATCTCCAGACCCAGCCACCTCCTCCCTGAGTCCTTCCCCAACTGTATTTACTGCGTGCTACTCCATGCAGACCTGCACCAGACACTTCCGCATGCTATCTGTGAGGGAGGCGTTGTCATCCATCTTCCAGACCAGAAAGCGGAGACCCAGGTCTCACAGCCAGGAAGTGGGCAGACCAAGGTGAGAAGCGGGGCCCGTGTGACCCCTAAATTCCAGGCCTCTGCACGCCAAGACGCACACCTTTCCACCTCCGGCTTCCCGGAAACCTAGCAGAGGCCGCGTGGGACTTCAGCTGCCTGCGTGCTCATCTCCCGTCCCTGACAGTGAGCTCTGGAGCGAGCCGCACGGCCGTGCCCAGACGCCCTGCCCCCTCCGTGCCTAGGCCAGAGCCTGGCACCAACGAGGTGCTCTGTATACGTTGGTTGGAGAAATCCTGGCTGACTTTCAGGAAAAATAACTCAAGAGAAAGCCTCAGGCCAACAACCATCCATCTTCCAAAAGGATCCATATGTGTTCCTTTCTGCCCGCTCGGGTGCTTTGATCAATGAGAAAAGCCCGGGCCAGGAAGAGACTAAAGCTATTACTTCATCACAAATGGCCAGAATTCCCGCAGCCCCGGCTACAGCACGGCTCTAGTAAAAGGCCGCTTACTCAGCCACAAAACATCTCATGTGCATTAGTTATTGGTGGGGTCCCTAAGTTTGTCACTGAGCCAAGTTGATGATCAAAGCCAGAATTAAGAACGTCCACCCGGAGAGGTGACAAGTTGAGCCCCAAAGGGGATGTATCCACGTTCAGGGACCTAGGCCAAAGGCCTTCTGCCCAGAGACTGTGTGCTATGACAGGAAGGTTCCTGAATAGGGTTTCAAATCCAGGGAGGCCCCCTCAGCTCAGCTCACCCGCTCCCGAGCCTTCAGCCCCAGCCCCCTGCTTCTGAGATGTCCTTGGCCGGCTCAGAACCTTTGCAGGATCTGAGTTTGCCTTGGGCCCGAGTCTTGGCTGTGTCCTAGGGCGCAAGGCTTCCTTCCAGCGGCCCTCTCCTCCTCGCCAATTAACCATGTCCATCTGGCAATCTGTCCCGAGAAGGTGGTAACCAGATCTTCTAGGGGGTCTAGGATCTGGGGGAGGCACTGTAACCAGCCACGAGTCCCACCACCTTTGTGGAGGTGGCCCCGGTGCTGGGCAGCCCCAACATGCCAGTTTTCTTAATGACACAGAACTTTCTGGGCTTCTGAGCTGTAATTCTTGGGTCAGTTGCTCACTCTCTCTACAAGCCCCAAGTGATTTACATCAAGGGGCTGGAGGACTCACACCAAACTTTTCCAGAAGGAGCAAGGTATAGTCCCCTTCAAAAAGGAGCCGCAAACAGAGATGTGGAGAAGAAAGTGGGGGGGCCCCGGGGCCCCCGGCCAGTCCTGGCCCCACCCAGCCTGCGAGAACAGGCTGTGGTCTGATTTGGGCATGAGGAGGAAACTGCTTACTTAAAAGTGGTCCGAAACTCGGAAAAAGTTAGCCGCAGTGAAAGGGGATCCCCTGTGCTTCTAAAAACTTCTGTACAGACTTTGGGGTCCTTAGGAGGAGAAACCAGGGCACGGACAGAATGAAAGAGCAAGGACTCTACCTGGAAAGCAGTTTGCCAAAAAAAAAAAAAAAAAAAAAAAAAAAAAAAAAAAAAAAAAAAAAAAAAAAAAAAAAAAAAAAAAAAAAAAAAAAAAAAAAAAAAAAAAAAAAAAGAAAAGAAAAAGGAAAAGAAAGAAACCTCAGCTGGATAAAGTCTCTAGACCTAACTCGTACCAGTTTACAAAAAAGAAAGAGGGACGAAGGAGCACGTTAAATACCACCACAAGAATGCCATCAGCAAATGCAGGAAACTCTAAGGACAAACAACTCGGCCTCTTCAGTAGATAAGTGGCCCAGGGAACAAGAAAGATTAAGAGCCAGTTACGAGGCGGCGACCAAACGCAATGTGTAGACTTTGTTTGGGTCTGACTCAAATCCACCAACAGAGAAAAGGCCCTTATGAGGCAACCGGGCGACTACGAACACCGCCTGGATATTTAATGATAAAAAGGGAATTACTGTTGATTTTTGTACATTTGATGACGGTATTGTGGCCACTTTTTTTCATAAGCCTATCTCTGAGAGATACATTCTGCAGTACGTAGGATGAAATCGAATGCCTGGGATTTGCTTTCACTAAATTCACAGGGTGAGGGTAAGGAAGGACTGAGAGTGGGTCTCTGCTGATAGTTAGCGAAGCTGGGGCGCGAGTAAGTGGGCAACATGTTCTCTCTGCTTCTGTCCAGTTCAAAGCTTTACAGAACAAAAATTTTTACTGCCCCCCCCCCAAAAAAAGGAAAAGGCAGCCCTAGTGTTTAATCATGGTCCAGTACTGACACTGAGAGGCTATGAACAAACCTTTACCTTGTGAACCTTAGTTTCCTCCACCAGAGCCCGAAAGGGTTCAAATCCTAGCTCAGCCCCCATTATCCTGTGTGACCTTCAACAGGTTTCTTAACCTCTCTGTGTTTTGGGTCCTCCTCGTACAAGAGGAATAACAGTCCTACCTCCTAGGGTTGTCATCAGGATTCAGTGCTTTAATTCGTAAAAAGATCCTGGCGCACAGCACTGGACAAGTGTCTGCTCTTACTGCTGCTGCTGCCATTGTTACTGTTGTGGTGGTGGTGGCGCTGGTTTTACTCGGAGGAGGAGACTCCTTTGCAGATGGGGACCTCCTCTCCTAGAACACCAAAGTTCCAGAAATGTCCCCACTTCTCCCCAGGTGCACACACTCAGTCCATGCTTCTTCCACAGGTTCAGACCTACACTCTGGGAAACAGCAACCTTCTTCTCTGGGCAATGACAGTAATAATGTCCCTTCTCCAGTCCTCCCCCCTCAGCTGCTGCCTGCATGCCTTTCTCCCCTGTTGCCTGTTCCCAAGCCCACCTCTCTCCTCCCTGGTCCTGGAGGGAATGGTGTGGAAAGGGACCCCCTTCCCTGTCGCCTCTCTTGTCCCCTCGCCGTGACACCACCTCTTTCCTTGCCCAGAAGGACCTCCGTAAATCAGGAAGTGGTGGGGTGCAGCCAAGGGAAGTTAGAAAGAACTCTGGACTTATGAATGCCTAAGACTGAACTTTCTGGAAATGGATGGGCCCGGTGCCAGTCCTCACTAGGGTTCCTAGATTATATTTTTCTTACAAAAGGGCCATTATGAAGGCTCCACATCTCCCGTGTCACAGGTCTGGAGCTGTAAAACTGCATGACATCATAGGGACCAGGAGATGAATAGGTTTCCCAGCCATGTCCCCATTCTCAGGGGCACTGGGGTCCTGGAAAGAGGTCTGTAGGAGGGAGGGCAACACTTCAGAGAGCCCTGTGGCAGTTCTCAGCTGCTCCACAAAAGGGGCCCCTGGAGACTGCCCAAGACAGCAAGTACAGCAGCCCCTTCTGAAATCCTGGGGTGCCTCGGATTGTGATTACACCCCCTTCCTCACTCCAAGAGGTGCACTGACCGCGGGGCTTAGCCAGCCCCACAGGATGTCCTGAAGAGCAGTCCCACTGCCCTAACCTCACTTCCTCTGCATTTGCTATTGAGATCATTTCATTCCACCAGATGCCAGAGGCCATGTGGTCAGGTTAGGAGCACGCAGACTGCCTGTCGGGAGAGCTGGACTCCCCGCAGCCACATTCCCCTTGCCGTAAAATGAAGAGGCTAAAGTTAAGAACTGTTAAGTCCCTTCCGGTGTTCTGCTACTTGTTACAAGTTCCTGTCTTCCCCACCAAAGCTTCCGTCCATGGCTCCACTGGATGCCACACTCATGTTGTATGAAAAGAGAGAAGGTTGGTGCTCCCCTTGACGTGGACCCCACACTCCTCGCCTTTACACCGTCATCTATATTCAAAGTGACCATCAACCAGCTCTCCGCCTCCCTCCCCCCCACCTACCCCCTTGAGACCAGTAAGAATAGAGAAGTTTGGGTTCCAGTGTATCCAAGTGTCCCTTGTGGTTCTGAAGGACACTTTTTCGCATTATTAGTTGCACATATTCAAATGTAAATATGCATTCCTTTGCATGAACATATAGAAGACATTATAAAATAACCAACCCAGCCTCTCTAATAGTTGGTTACAGCTCAACACTCCAGAGCCTTAAAATGGAACCAAGAAAAATCTTACTAAGTAGAAGGATGCCCTCCTAAACTTTTGGGATAAAGAAAGGAAATATCAGAACTTCAATTCACATGAATTTTTATCACAGCCATTAAATGTGTCTATTTCTTATGTATGCTTCATACTCCTTAAACCATTTTAGTGTAACAGGATATGTATGTATTAATTTATAAATATGTATGTAATGGGGGTCCAGGTGCAAGAAGATTTTGCAGATGGGGCACACAGTCAAAAAGCTTTGCAGCCATCGTCACTCTACTCTAGACTATCTCCCAAAGCTGGGGACAGTTACAAAGGTTTTGGTCTGAGCACAGCCAAAGCAACCAGGATGTCTTCCAGGCAACACTCCACCAAGGCCACACTGGCCAACGGAGCACTGAAGCTCACCAGGGCAGTCACCACATCACTCACCAACCGCTTTGGGACCTCACGGCGTATGGTGTCTGCTTCCCCCTGGAGATCTATTCTCACTATGAGCTCCCATCAGCAAGTCTCCTTTTGGCCAAAAAGGTCTTGGTTTACACTCAAGGAATATACTTTCTTTCCAGAACAGTGGGTCTTGACCCTCAAGGCTTCTTTTTAGGAGTATACACTCCATTCAAGGGTGAGGGGTGTAAAGAGAAAGCACTGGTCCTTTCTAGATCTCTCTCTCTCTCTGGGATTCACTTACCAAGTTTAATCATTTGCATTTGTTATTGAATAGAGAAAGTATGACCTTGGTCTTGAAACAGATGACAAATAGATGTGATCGGAGGATGGATGGGTGGAAGGATGCATGGACAGATGGAGATAAAGAAAACACAAATTGGCTTTCCAGAGAACTGTCCATAAGACAGCAAACTAAACTGCTCCTTGGGTGGGAGGGTCGCCAGAGACACCGGCTGCTAAAAGTGAAAAGAACTAGGTAGAAAGTACACTGTTTCACGGTGCATTGAAGGGTAGCTGACAGCTCACTGGGCTGGACCTGCTGGATCAGGACGTGGTCCTCCCCGGAGCACAGGGGACAGGAAGCTTACGACACTGGGCGACTCACCCACACACTGGTTGCCTTCGTCCATCTGGAATCCAAAGCGGCACATGAGAGGCCTCGAAATTGTGGGGTAGTTTGGAGCTGGAAGCGGCGGGGCAGCTGCTGGGTACGGGCCTGAGTAGGGGTTCGAGTAGGGGTTTGAGTAGGGCCCTCGATACACTGGGTTTGTTCGGGGGATGCACAGGTACCCGCCGTTTTGGTTCACACACATCATGTCTCCTCGGCAGGCCTCGGGGATGGTCCGGCACTCGTCGATGTCTGGAAGGCCACAGAAAGGACGAGCATTAGTGGCCCTGGCCGTGCTGCGCATGGGGCGTATTTAAGCAGAGCTCCGTACCGAGAGAGCCAAGAAGGACCCCAAAACACTTTACCAGCCTCTGCTGCCAAACACACGGGGCCGGGCCTGGCTCATCGCCGGCAGGGGTACTCCCAAAGGTTGGCTGAGGTGAATCAAATTGACCAGTGTCACCCAAATATCAGTCACCAAATACCACCGTCGCAATTTTGGCCTTAACCACAAAAACCTGTATTATCACGTGCTTAATACTTTTTTTAATGAACCCACATGTGAAACCCAAGAAAATACGTTTTAAATCTTCCATAACTACAGCAAAGGAAAAGCACTATCCATTACCACAAGTAGAAGGCAACAGTAAACATCAATATACAACCACAAAAATGATGTGTTTCTGTGGGTGTGTGTGTGTACCATCACAGGTACTCGTGTGTACCCACAGAACACGCCGGAAACACTGGGATAGACCTAAGAATCATCCCCTTTCTGCCCCAAATAACAGCTGGGCGGGGGAGAAAGTGCCCCTTGCATCACGAAGGATGAGGCCTGGGACTCAGGATACAGACGACAAACTGCGGGTTGCTAGAGGAGGGGGTGGGGGGCTGGAAGTACAAATTGGTAGTTACAAAATAGTCATGGCAATGGGGAATACAGCAGGGGGATACAGTCAGCAGTACTGTAAATGGTATGCATGGTGTCAGATGGGTCCTAGACTTCCATCAGGGGGATCACTTCATAAATTATCTAAATGCCTAACCACTGCGCTGAACACCTGAAACCAATATAAAACAACACCGAATGTCAACAGTAGTTTAAAAAATACAAAGTCACGAGATGTAGACTACAGCACAGGGAAGAGTCAACGTATTGTAATAGCTATGCACAGCGTCGAATGAGTAGTAGGCTTGTGGGGGTTACCACTGTGTAAAGTGTACAAACGTCTAATCATTATGCTGTTTTGTACACCTGAAACTAATAATAATTTTTAAAAAAAGAATTAGAAAGAGACAAGGCCTGGCCGAGCGCTAATCGCTTGCGGCACTGAGACCTGCTGAAAGTCAGCTCGCCCTGTGCCTGCAAACAGGGCCCGGGTCCCGCCCGGCTGGTGCTCTGCTGCTCAGGCCTGGAAGGGGAGGTGGGCCGGGTCGCGG
Source organism: Lyroderma lyra (assembly GCA_004026885.1). Classification (NCBI taxonomy): domain Eukaryota; kingdom Metazoa; phylum Chordata; class Mammalia; order Chiroptera; family Megadermatidae; genus Lyroderma; species Lyroderma lyra. The sequence continues at coordinate 69,996 of PVJL010002710.1, forward strand.
GACGCCTGAACTCTGGCTCCAGCGTGGGCGGTCGACCTGGCCCCACACCCGGGGCCCCTGTCCCCAGTCTGGGGTCTGCTTCACGCGGGACCGGAGGCTGCGGGGAGGTGCCTGAATCCTGACAGCGCACCGCCCCCCCGACCCCCGGCCGTGGCACCTGAGCACAACTCCCACCAACTCCCGCCTCGGGAAAGGCCAACGCTGAGGCTCTGGATGCCTGGTTCGGCAGCTGTGAGCCTAAGATCACCCGCAGAACTGGTGGGCCAGGAAAGATGGCCGCCTCCCGTCTGCGCCGCCTCACTCCAGTCTGCCGTCCTCTAAACCTGCCCTGGTGGCGCCCAGCGCGCCCGATTTCAACGCCGCCTCCCGAGCGCACGCGCAGTCGTAGTGTTTAGAGTGTGAGAAGAAAGAACAAATGTAATCAATATACTTAATGACTTATCGTTTTGCAACGTATGATATTTTTCAAAACAGTCAGTAGGATGGAGACCTGGTTTTCGGGAACACGTCCTGCAATAAAAGCCACAGGACTGAGGCTCAAAATTCCTTGGGAAACCGGGTGGGCCCTGGTACGGGAACTAACAACATGATTTGTCCCACCTGGTGGCACAAAGGATCGCAGGGGGTTAAATCAAAGTGCAAGCCTAGAGCTTCCTCACCCCTGTCATTTTTTTAACCATTGATCTTCTCTCTGGCTCTCTGAGCCGATGGGAGCTCAGGGAAGACAAATGATTTGGCCTAAATCAAATACAATTAAAAAGCAAGACATAGGGCCGAGGCGGGGGCCAGTGGGGCCGCCTTATTCTTCTTACATACCCCACGCTCCATCCACGACCAACTATCCCGTACTCAGATCGGCCTTTCCACCCTTGGTCTTTGCTTCTGCTGTTCCTTCCACCTGGAATGCCACTTTTCAGATCCTACTCACTCTTCCTATGTGTATGTAATTCTTCCCAAATATACAATCTCATTTACGAGTATATAATTGGGTATACGCACGCACACACACACACATACACGCATGCACATATGTATGTACATATTATACCCGATCCAAATGTGACCTCCGTGAAGGCTTTCTTTACTGACCCCAGACAAGGCATCACTCTCTCTCTCCTCCTTTTACAGGGCCCGTTGCTATCACCTCAACCTGGCAATGACTTTATTCCACCCTGTAGAGTTCACTCCATCTAGGTCCACCTCTCCCACTAGATGGTGTGCTAGAACAGCCCCCAAAATGTCTGTCCTAATCCTGGGAACCCCTGACGACATCAGGTCACATGGCAAAGGGGAGTCAGGTAGCAGATGGAATTAAAGTTGCTAATCAGCCAACTTCAAATGGAGGACTACCTGGGTGGGCCCAGTATAATCAGGTAAGTCCCCAAAAGCAGAGGAAGAGACAAAAGCATTGGTCAGAGAGATATGACAGCAAAAAGAGATTGGAAGCATGTAAGGGACCTAGCTCGCAGTGCTGGCTTTGAAGATGGAGGAGGGGACCACGAGCCAAGGAATGGGGGAGGCCTCCAGAAACCGGGAGAGGTCCTTAGCCGACAGGCAGCCAGAGATCAAGGGCCACAGTCCTACAGCAGCAAGGACCTGAATTCTGCAGGAACGTGAACTGGTGCAGCTACTATTGAAAGCAGTATGGAAGTTCCTCAAAAACTTAAAAATACAGCTACCACGTAATCAGACAATCCCATTTCTGGGAGTACATCCAAAGGAAATGAAAACTGGATTGCAAAGAGGTATCTGTACTCTCATGTTCATTGCAGCATTATTCACAATAGCAAAGGTAGGGAAGCAACCTACGTGTCTGCCGATGGATGACTAGATAAAGAAGATATGAGACAGACAGACAGACAGACACACACACACACACACACACACACACACACACACTGGAATATTATTCAGCCACGAGAAAGAAGGACATTTTGCCATTTGCAACAACATGGGGGGACCTCGGAGGCATATGTTCACTGAGATAAGTCAGACAGAGAAAGACAAATGCTTCCACATGTAATCTATGTGGAATCTTAAGAGGCCAAACCTGTAAAAATAGTGATTAGAAAGGCGGTTGCCAGGGGCCAGGGCCTGGAGCAGTGGGGAGAGGACAGCAGAGGTACAAACTTTCAGTCTTAAGATGAATAAGCTCTGGGGGTCTAATGGACAGCATTGTGACTGCAGTTATCAACACTAACTTGAAGGCACGATGGCAGCTTATTACGGCAGCCACAGGAAACCCACACAAATGGAGAGCTCCTTAGGGATAGGGGTCAATTCTTACGCCCTTTGGCCTCTCGCAGGCCTTCACCTGATTAAGGTGAGGGGCACAAAGATGGTGATGAATAAAAGGGTGCCATTGACCCCAGCCATTCCGTAGCACCATTTTCTTCCATGGGCAAGGCTAACACAGATCTGACAGCACTGAGCAACAGTAAATGTCCCCACCCAGCGAAGCGTCGTCAGTGGCCTCTTACCTACACACTGTCCTGACTGGCGGTCCAGGTCAAAACCATTAGTGCATTGTTGCTGAGGGAAGAGAGAAGAAAGAGGCAAAGTCATTTCACTTCCTTTTTTTTGTTTGTTTAACTATAAAAGTATTATAATGGCATCACAGAAAGTGCGGGAAATGGGAGTACAGGGGAAAAAATGCATCCATGCTACCAACACCTGTATCACTACGCCCATTTGTCCCCTCACTTCTTTTTAAGTGCCTGCACTATTGCTTCAAAACTCCCATTTTTAGCAGGTGGTTACTGGGGCTGTTTCATACCCTCACGATGAAGGACAGTCATAGTCTCATCTGATCCGATGAGGCACGTCCTGTGCTCATCCCTCTGTGGGAACCGTTGTGACTGCTCGTAGGGCAGCCACTCTCTTTGGGTGCTATTTAGCCTGAGCTTCTCAGCACCCACTGACTCTGTGCCCTGTGAAAATCTAATTCTGTCGTCAGTTTGTAAAACAAAAGCTATACAGGGATGCCGTTTTCTAAGAGCAGAATCAGGGAAATTCCTCCATGTCAACCTACAGGAAGATGCTTCCAGGAACAGACAGAGCTCCAGCTGTCCCCGAGGGCTGGAGGCTTCACATCAGGCTGACTAGACCTGGACAGGAAACAACGGTCCTGTCCCCTTTCAAACGGTACGTGCGGTCAGCCTAGTCTCACTGGGCTACATTCAAGGTGTCAGTGGGCTGACCTCACCCTACGTGCCATTGTTTTCTGTCCCGTTTAACACAGGACGTCCGGTCAGCCTACTTCACACACAACCTGAAGCACGACTTCATGCAGTTAGAAAAATGTCGTGGGGATCGACAGTCAGTGTGCCGTTGGGGAAGACCCCCGAGTCTGGCAGTTCATAAAAACAGGCCAAGGAGGTGTGTCTCCGACTGAGGGAGCCCCACCCCCGGCCCTCCCCGCTGCTTTGGGGGTTCGGCTTCCCGGAGCTGTGGGTTGGTCTGTGGAGATGATGGATTTAGCCTGCATTCCTGGGAGGAGGTTCAGGTGCCTGAGAGCCTTTGGGCAAAAGAAACGGAGCAGAAGAGCCAGGAGGCTGTGCCCCAGCGCTCAGCAAACCAGGAGAGCTGGCCTCCGGCCCGGGGTCACCCACGAACGCCACAGGCAGGCATCGCAGGGGCTCTCCCGCCTCCCAACACCGGAGCACGTTTCACTCAGCACTGACCCCCCCAGGGACACAAATGAGGGAGCGCGATCCGATGACGAGTCTCAGTTTGGGAGTTAGGCCGCAGGTCCCAGCCCTGCCACTTCTGAACTATACCACCTGGGGCAAGTCCCAGTGTCTCTGAGCCCGGCCTGACGCTGTACAGGGAGGCGCTCCCTTTAGGTAAACTGAGAGGCCTCTCCCACCCCCGCAGCCCCGAGACTCTCCATCGTGTGCCGGACACCCTGATTTGCGTACTCACTCCTCGATCGTTAACAGAACAAAAACCTTACCTGTGCATTCCCAGGGCTTGGAAGACATAGAGCCAGGAAGGTGACAGTGAGTATCCTGCAAAGCACAGAAAGTCGACATAAATGCCCAAGATACTGCCAGGGTCCAGGTCTGGGGGCAAACATGGGTCTCATGCTAGCATTGTCACCTTGTGCTTATACTGGGGGGAGCCTCCAGAGAGGACAAGGGGGACCCCAGATACCCCAAACATCCCAAACAGAATGGGGTCTCTTCTACTGGTTTCATGTGTTGGGATAATGTCAGATGGCATTTTTCTTAAAAAAGGGTTTTGCTGTTTCAAAGAACAAACCAAAGCCGCGCTGTGGCGGTATTAACTGCGTAGGGGCCAGCTGCTCCCGTGTTTGCTCCTCACACAGGGGGACAGCCTGAGCTTTGAACACCTTTATCCTGCCACGACGGCAGTGTCATGAGCCACTGTGCCCTCACACGGTGACGGGAAGGGAAAGTGGACACGTGAAGCACTGGGGTTCCACAGAAGGCAGGTGTAGCAGGAGAGCCACCTGATCGCAGAGCACATGCCACGCAGGCCCTGAGGGAGAAGTGGGGGTGCCCGGGCAGGCCAGAGAAGAGGCCGCACCGTGGGAAACCTTGGAGGAGTCAAGGACCCGGGGTCCAGGCCAGCTGTGCCCTTCCCAGGCCACCAAACCTCTCTGAGCCTGGGATTCCGGCCCTCCGTCACTCACAAGCTTCACTCCAAGAACATCGGAGTCACCAGAATGCTTTAAAAATACAAAATCGACACCCCCTCACACCCCTCCGGATAGTTACAATCAAAGCAGGAAAGAAGTGTGGGTGAGGATGTGGAGAAATTGGGGGGGGGGGGCGGTAAAAACAGTGCAGACGCCCTGGAAACAGAATTGTCCCTAAAACAATTAAAAATAGAACTACTGTATGAGCCAGCAACCCCACTTCTGGGTATCTACCCAAAAGAATTAAAAACAGGGTCCCAAAGAGACATGCGTGTGCCCACGTTCACAGCAGCATCATTCACACTAGGCAAGAGGTGGGAGCCATCCAAGTGTCCATCGATGGATGAACGGAGAAACAAAATGTGGTGTCTGCACACGATGAAATACTACTCAGTCTTGAAAAGGAATGAAATTCTGGCGTAGGCTACGAATTGGATGAACCTTGAAGACATCATGCTAAGTGAAATAAGCCGGTCAGAAAAGACAAATACTGTAGGATCCCACTTACACAAGCTGCCGAGAGCAGTCAAAATCAGAGACAGAAAGGAGAGAGGGGGTTGCCAGCGAGCTGGGGAAGGAGGAAATGGGGAGTTGTTTAGTAAGTTTTGCAAGGTGAAAGGAGTTCTGGTGGTTGGTTGCACAACAATACGAAGGTACTTAATGCTACTAAACTGTACACTTAAAAATGGTTAAGACAGTAAAAACTACACAAAACTTATGCAAACATAGAGCTTTCTCTGGTGCTTATTATTCTTCAATTCAAGAAGCATTTATCTGAGCAACTACTACTTGCAGGTGGGGACCTAGGCAGGAGAGTTACAAAACTGTGACCCAATCCCTGCCCAGGGAGCTGGTTGGGGAGCCACATGAATGGGTAATGTTATACACTTTGGTCAAAGCACAAAGAGACATACCCACTGAGTGCCATGAGAGTGAGGGTGGGGGTTAGGGATACGTAGGAAGGTCAAGAAAGGCTTCCTGGAGGAGGTGATCTTGAAGGTTTCTTCAGTAGAGCAGTGGACCTGGGACCTGGTTAGATTCCGTGGTGTCTGACTGTCAAATACACCTCCACTTTATAATCCCTCCCTTCATAAAAGCAGTGTTCGTTAGATTACAAAATTCACTCAATCCATGACACCAGGCTCATCTGAATCAGCAGCTCTGGTACTTGGAGGGCCCCAGAATGAAGGTGACATCAGAGGGAACAGAACCCTGATGGGGCCCTCGGCGATGCAAGCCCCATTCCTTCGTCTAGCCTCCAGTCCAAAGAATAAAGACCCCGAGCGTCCACAAATTTTCATTGCATCTAAGTGCCTGCGCGAGCCAGGTTCTAGAACGCTGGAGACAGCTCTGACCTTATAAAGTGCAGAGCCAAATCCCAGGGCTTTTTGATATTTGGGACAGCCAGATTTATATCTGGAAGGAATGAAAGAACAATAACAAATTTATTTTCCAGGCTGTATATTATGAATTTCAATGTTTTCCTGTTTCTTCACATGAAGTTTCCTCTCGGTTGGTTATAAAACCCTGTCTCGTTTATATTGGAGACAGAACAGGCTGACAGAACGCAGTGGACTTCAAGAGCTAGTGGAAAAGGCATGCTAACCCCATCTCTTCCCCCACTCCCGACTCCCCCGTTGCCTCTGGCGGGAGAGCAGTCCTAGGACAGATCTCCTCTAAGAGGTCCAGCCTCAGCCAAACCTTCCGGAAGAGCCACAGCTGGGTCCTGGGGGCCAGGTAAGCTTCACATGAGACGGTTTAAAAAAAAAAAAATTAAACAGTACCCAAGCACGCTGCACTCTCGGTGTCACAGACAGTTGCACCTTGCCATGAAAAACTCTAGGAAACTCCACAAATTAACTATAGGAATACTGGGGAAACGTTTGATGCTCATGGCTGGTCCCTGGAACTTACAAAAACAGGTGGGTCCACCCACTTTGTGCATCATCCTCCACTGTAAGGAAAGCCAGAGAGACCACTGGAGCCCCAGCGCTGTGTGCCCCCCATCCAGGAGGATATTCTTACAGCTTGGGTTTTAGCACACGCGCATGCATGCACATGCACATCATCTGCGTAAAGCAGTTACGTTTTCGAGAGTTTGCGACCCAGATAAAGTTCTCCAAGGTGTAAGGAGTACTTGACTGGAATTGCAGTTTCCTTAAAGAATAGCAAAACGTTTGCTTACATGTAGTTCTGTCTGCAGTCCCCACTTTTCATTGGCGTGAGACTTCTGGGTCGCATGCCCTCCGTGAACCCCCACACAGAGGGCAAATCCAGCCCTGGGATGTGCAGCTCGCCCGGCCCCTTGTCCAACAGCCCCGAGTAATTGCTAGTGAACCAGTAATACGTATATTCTTTTTTAAAAACCGTCCCACAAATGTGCAGCCCTTTCTGCAAAGAGGAAACAAGCTCTGGGGTTTTTGCAGACCTCTCTCGGATGCGGACTCTGAAACTGGATTAAAAAATACCCACTCCCAAACGAAGGCTTCAAGATGGAAATTGCGGCGGTGCAGCTTTTTATAATTAAGAATATCATTGCATCACTAGCTAATGCCTTTTCCAATATCCTGACACCGCCGGAATGAGTCCATAGCCATTTTCCACCCACCAGGTTTTCAGGAAGGTCTCCAGACCCTGGCGGGGCAGGTCCGGAGGGGAGAACCCACCTTTTAAATCCTGGCATGTCCAAGATGCGTGAGCAGGAGAAGCGAAGGCCGGAAGAAGACGAGGTCGCGGGGCGGGACCCTCGGAGCGGCTCCTGAACTCCGGCCTCTTCTGGGCCCGTGGGGCTCGCTGATATTTTATTCCGGGGGCGACAGCGAGTCTTGGGGAGGACAAGGGGAGAGCCTGGGTCCTCCGAGCCACTGGAGAGCCGGCAGTTGGAAGCACCTGGTTTTGCTTAGCCCTCTTCAGTAATTCAGCATTAAACCAATTGGAGGAGGAATGTTAAAAATGAACACTTCATTTTCTAAGTATGTTAAACAATGCAAATGGGGCCTCAGTCTGGACACAGCTGGTTCAGATTACAGCGCTCACCAACTGGCTAGACTCCTCACAACAATCTTGGGGCGTCTGCCAGGACCCAGGGCTCGGCGCTGGGAGGAGAGCCCTCTCCCCGCGGTCGAGCAGCCGCACTCGGGTTCCCAGTATCTCCGCCGGAGGCGATTGGCGGGCAAGTGCCGGAGGGTGGGGGGTGGGGCGGGGAGGGCCCGTTGACCCTTTACTCCCCACCCAGGGAGGACACCCCCAGGCGGGGCGCTGGTGGCCGAGCCGGGGGAGGAGGCTCCAGCACGCCAGCACCCCCTGGCCTTGGGACACGCGTGCAAGTTAGTCGTCTCTGGGGAGAAGAACTTGAACTCATGACAGACACCGCCACACGGGCTAGAATCTTCTCATTTACTGGGAAACCAGCACCCATGAAGCAGAGGCGCGGGGTAGGCGACAGGAGACTCACGGTTTTCCAGAAGAAAGGGTGGAGGAGCACGGAATCCGGCTGCCGCTCACCCGAGACATCAGCTTGTGCAACGCGAACCTTCCCTGGGCCACGCGCCCCGCCCCGCGCTCGGCCGCCAGGGAGGCTCCCGGGCACGTTCTTGCTCTAATTAAAAAGGGTCGTGGAGCAAGTCAACACGCTGCCCTCGTCACACACACACCACGTTACGTGTCCATTGCACCCCAATAAGGCTGGGGGGGCGGGGGGCAGTTTCTTTTTTCTTTTTCTTTTCTTTTTTTTTTTTTTTTTTCCATAAAAGGAAAAGTGTCCCTTGGCTGGGAAGGGATGGTAACAGAGAAAAGGTGACTTGAAAAGACAAAAGGACCGTCGGGGAAGCAGAGTGACGACGGCCCAGACGCACTCTGCCAGGTGCTTTACATTTACTCCATGGGCGGGTCACACGTTTCTATCCCTCCCTTTTCAAGGCACTGGAGCCTGTCTCAGCAGATGACACCTGACGGAAGACACTGTTCTGTGAAGACCCAAGTGGACGCCTCCCTCGCCGCCTGCATCTCTAACAAAGCCCTACCTGCAGCCGCAGGAGCAGCCACCGGGAAACTGTGCAATTACTGTCCCCAGTCAGAGGGTGTGTAACTCCCCCAAGGTCACACAGCTCTCTGTTGACACAGGGGAAGGCTCCGAAGCCTGCATGCCTAGCCTTCTCAAAGGCCACGCTTCCGGGGAGTGCGTGGAATTGTGCTGAAGGGGACCCAAGTTTCGCCACCCTGGAGTGGCCTTTTGGGATATTGAGTTTTAAGCTGGTAATTGAGAAAAGACTCAGAAAGAAACGTCGCCCCTCCCCACCCCCACCCTTTCCTGCCTAAGAGGTGCAGAGGGAAAGCCCCAGTCCAGGAGGGGGGTCTTAGCACCTTGGCCCCCTGGAACGGCGTGTGGTGAGGAGAGGGCGTCTCACGGCCGTTGCCCAGATCTCCCTGCCTCTCGCTGTCTCTGGGTTACCTGCCGTGTGCTCCACCCTTCAACTACCTAAAAGTCGCCCAATCTAACTTTTGAAATCTAAGACCCCGTTCTCCCTCTTTTCTCCGTTGTCCAAAATGTCATGTAAATCCAACGGGGCCTCTCTGCCTTTGGAGGTGTTATGTGTGTGTGGATGCCCCGTGCACAGGTATTTGATTTCCTCCTGTTAATTTGTCTCTGTTAATCTGATTATTAGCCCAGCTTGAAGAGCTTAGAAGATGGAAGGAAAAATATTAACTTTTTTAGCCCCCACTGTATTCTTAAAATACACTCAACAAGAATGGCAGAATGTTGCCAGTAGTCGAAGCTCAGTGTCCATTTATTCTATTTACTTGGTATGTGTTTTACGTACCTTATACTTACGGGGTTGTTCATCACTCCCATTGCTTGTAATAGCAAAAGATTATAAACAGCCTTAATGTCCATTAGTTGGGCACCAATAAGGCTGAATAAGGTAAGACACTTCCAAAAATGGTCTCCTGCGCAACCATTAAAAAAAAGTGAGACACTTAAGAGTATATATTGGATGACTTCATTTATAAGGAAGTCAAAATGGGGTCGGGGTTGGGAGCGGCCCCAGGGGCCTCCTGGGTGCTGGTCCCACCGAGGTGGAGACACTCGGACGTGGGAAGTCCTCTGTATGGGACACTTCGCAGGGGCGCCTTCACGGGGTACTTGTCATTAATTGGTTCCGGGAGGCAGGACGAGCACTCAACAACGACAAGCACCGGGACCAACTTTTCAGGTCAAAATGTATCGAGTACCAAATTCGACGAGTTTCTAAGCAGTTGGGTACAAGGTGTGACGGTATTTTTTTTTTTTTTTTTAAAGAGTGAAGCTAATCCCTATGGGCTGACAGGGAAGGATTTCCCATATATTTTGTAGGTCAAAATGGTAGAATATTGGTAATTTCACTTAACCCAACCAATTAAGAAGTGTAAACGTAAGCTGTAGAAGTGTGTGTAAAGCATGCCACTAGTCGGGGGGCGGGGGAGATGTATATAACAACTAGTTCTTGCTCGTATATGTGTAGAAAAGACATCTCCTGAAAGATACACGGAAATTGTTAGCGTTGTTTGTCTCCTAGGAAGGGAATTCCGTAGTCGCCCCAGGAGGAGGTGTGAGAGGAAAGTTTGCTCTTCACCCTTAGGTGTAATTTAAGTTTTCTTAAATTACCTATTCAAACTATGAGGTTAATTTAACTGAAAAATATATTCAATTTATGTGGGGCTATGTGGTAGAGTAGGGAGAGTTTTAAATGACTTAGTCCATGACCTCACTTACACGAGGGCTGTCCGGAAAAAATCCAGCCATAAATGCCTCTCTTTTTCGTATTACACAGCTGGATACTTTCCGGACAGCCCTTGGATTGGATTGTACTATTCACCTTCCTGAAGGTCAAGGAGGGAGAGGAAATCCATGTGCCTATTTTCTACATGAGCTAATTGAGGATCCTGAAAGCAAAACTGCCCGGGGCCGCATCTTAGACCAGTGATTGTTTCCATCTTCAAAGTGTAGGGTTGGAAGGAAAAGGAGAGAATAAGGGTTGCAATGAAAGACTTGGGTCTGAGTTTACCTGTTGGGTGACCTTGGGCAAGTCACTTAACCTCTTGGCATCTCAGTTTCCTCATCTGCAAAACGGAGATAATATTTGCCTCCCAGGGTTGTTGCGGGAATGAAGTAAATTCATTATTCTCATGACTGCCACCGTGTCCAAATCCCCACCCCTACACAATCCTTTCCAAACTACCTCTAATAACGAGTAAATTATCCACTTTCACAGACAAGGAAATTACAACCGCACGAAAGCAGCCCCACTCACTGCTGAACGGCCCAAACTGTTGGACAGTTGTCTCGGGCGGAACCCGGGCCCGCTTTCCCGCCCGTGACTATTTCTCCCGCTCTGCAGCCCTGGCAGCTCCCTCTGCTGCAGAACCAGCTACCTTCTGTGAAAGCAGTTCCACCTCCTGCGGGAGCTGGTACCCCTGTCCCCAGGCTGAACACCCCAGCTCCCTCGACTCGGCCTCTGTGTGTCTCGTGACCTTGCGGCGGCCGGAGCAGCCTCCCCGTCTGCAGCAGCTGCTGCAGCCCCTCGATTCACACTGAACTTGCACCAACGAGAACAGTCCACAGTCCACGGCTGCTCGACGCCGTCTCCTCCATCCGGTACTTGGATTGCCGTTCCTTATTTTTTAACGGAGAACAAAGTTTTGCAAGTGTTCCTATTAAATTTTTGTCCATTATTCCAGATCTTTTTCAACGTGAATTCTACTACCTAAAGCAGGGGTGTCTGACCTTGGGGCTTCCCTGGGTCACACTGGAAGAAGAATTGTTTTGGGGCCACACGTAAAATACACCAACACTAATGATAGCTGATGAGCTAAAAACAAAAAAATCACAAAAAATGTTCATGTTTTAAGAAAGTTTACAAATTTGTGTTGGGTCCTATTCAAAGCCATCCTGGGTCGTGGGTTGGACAGGCTTGGTCTAAAGTGCTCAGAATTCTATCACTCCCAGCTTGGACAACTACTGCTGACTGTAATGGCTTTGACTTGATCCGAGTTACCAATAAAAAATGTACTGGGACAGGTGCTAGAGCAAAGCACTCTATGTTGGCACTGATCCACTTCTCTTTTGGGGGCTCCGCTGACTGTCTACCTTGAGGTGACGCCAGCTTGTCTCACTCAGCTTACATTTCTCCATCTTTTCCAAAACACCTTAACGGGGAAACTTTGTCAGATGTCCTGCTAACATCAAAATGCACGTCTGCTTTTAAAAAGAAAATGAGGGGAGTTCCCTGATGGTGTAGTGGCTTAAGGCTTCAGCACTGGCGTTGTCAGCGCTGCGGCCTGGGTTCGATTCCCAGTCAGGGAGCTACCTACATACCAAAAAGAAAAAAAGAAAAAAAAGAAAAAGAAAAAGAAAATGAGGTTTGTTGAGCGTGAACTGCTAAGTGACCCCTGCTGGCTTCTAGAGATCATCACGCCTCTCGTAAGTGTTTTCTAAAACTTTTAGTTGCAAAATCAGGATCCCAGCACCTGCCTTGCCTCCAATCACCAGAATCAAATGCAATCACAGCTACAAATAACTTCACAAATCGTAAATTGTTATGTAAACGCTAGAGATTACCATCAGTTGAATGGTAGAACCTTCCTGGTTCTAATGAAACTCTGTTTCTTACTATGCTTTGCATTGGAAGACAGATGTGCTATTGTTATTTTAAAGTTGATGCATCAAATTGGGGGTAAAATTCACAAAAGTATACATTTAAGAATATATTTTGGCTACTAATATTAAACTGCTTTTTTTTTCACTGTCCAAAAGTAATTACATCACAATGCTTTTCTAGGAGAGAATGCAAAACAGGGGAGGTGACATTGAATGTTCATGACCATGCTAGACTCCACACACACCCTCTCCTTTGCCCCCCACCCCGCGATTCTTCTACAAAACAGGAAACCCTCCATTTTGCACATGAAGAAACAGCCCCGAGAGACTGGGCCACACATACAGCAAAGCAGCCCAAACTCCTGCTGCACCAAGCCCATTTGATTCTGGGGCCCTCATCCTTTCCTGTTCACCCAGCCTCGTGTCAACAAAAGTTACCTGCCCAAATCTAAGGCCAGCAGGAGCCCCCCTCTGGGGTGTCCTAAAGGACAAAGAGCTTGCCAACCTAGGAGACACAGCTTCCAGGGGAAACCAAAGATGGGCTCTGCAAACCCAAAGCTGAGGCTGCTTTTTACAGAGAAATCCCGGCCTTCGTCCCAGAGGGGCCCATTTTTATGCAAAATAAGGAATCCAAATTTGCCCGTCAGATTGGTCCAAATAGCGCCGTCCTGATTAGTCATTACAGAGCTCCTCTGGTTGGTCAGTAGAGATGCAAATGAGGATAAAGCGGTGCAGTTCCGACTGGATGGGGCAGGTCCCAGTCCTATTGGCTGGAAGGTGATGCCGGGAGCTTCCTTCTAAGGGTCAGCTGGGCGGCAGGAACCCCGTGCAGGGTGCCGGCAGCTCAGTCTGTGGCTTTTTCCTGACACGCAGAGTGCAGGAGGTGCCTCGCCAGAAAGGGCTGCTAGAGTCTACTGGGAACTTGAGCCCGATTGTCCACAATGACTTCTTCCTGGAAGGTATGTTCCTTCTCAGGGTGCTTTCTCTGACTTCCCGCTGATATGGGAAGTACCTGTGACACATGGGTACATGTGTCAGTCACCTCCCCACAACCTAGTCCCATCTTAATCCTCTGAAATCTGGGCGTATTGCCACCATGCGCCCAAATGGTGCTCCCTGAGTTTCCTAGCCCTCTCATGACCAAACTCCATGCCCTTCATGTTTAATTGTCTCTCTCCCCTTGAAGGATTTGCCCCTTGATAATCCAGCTTCTCCTCTCGCGTCCACGACTTTAGGTTATCCCGTTTTTCTCACTATGGCTGTGCATTTTCTCCAGGCTCTCTTCTTTCTCCTCCCTAGCCAAAGAGTCCCAAAGTTTGATCCAGCCTCTCTACTCCTTCTCACTCCCCTCTTGTCCTGGGAATAGTCACTGGTCCTACCTATAGTGTTACGGGACATAGGTCCCATAAACTGTCAGCACTGCGTGATGGCTCTCAAGTAAATGTCTTTTGTCACCCCTAATTTCTCTCTTTCTCTGCAGACGCCAATGTTCAACTCCTTAGGCGATATTTCCCCAAATCCATGTCCGCTCCTGACTTCTCAGGCACCACGTCAGGATAATTCATTCACTCCCTGTGAACTAACAGTGTCAAAGAGATTCTCCTCCCGTGATGGTTTGGGCTTTGGGGTTTTGAGTGGTGGTGATAATGCGATGTATGTTTTAATAGAAATAGCTACGCTTCATGACAAAATGATGTATGTTCTCACATCACATTCTGTAGGCTGGTGGTCTAAGGCTGGCATGGCAGCTCTGTCCTTCTAAGGTACCGGCGAGTCGGGCTCCTTCCATCTTGTTGCTTAGCAATCTCTCAGGTATTGGCCTACTCTACATGGTCCAAAAGGGCACCACACCTACATTTCAGAAAGCACGACAGAAGTTGACAGCTGCACCTAGCTGCAAGGGATATCATGATGTTGTAAAGGAGATGGTGTTCATAAAAGCACCTAGCAGGTGCCAGCACACAATAGGCCCTCAATAAAGATTAGGAAACATTCTCTTTTATTTTCATCATGAGCCAATAATGCAAGCAGGTGAGGCTAGGCCTACAGAGGAATCAAGAAGGTGCCCCTACCTGTTTATGGAATGTTAGAAAAAAAGAACATTGCCTGGAGGGGGTGACTGTCAAGTCCTGAACCTTATGTGTCATTTACTGTAACTGTAACCCCTACTTTTACAAGTGTGAAGACAAAGGCCCCGAAGGATTCATTTCTCCAACATCTATAATTAGGGGCAGACCAGGGATTGGAATCCAGGTGTTTGGACTTCTCCAGGATTTCTTCCCGTTACACGTGGTCTCTAACTGTACTACAAGGTAACCAACTTATTCAAGAATGTCAGGATTTTCTGCACATACTTGGAATTCTCAGGAAACTCAGTGAATGAGGAAAACACCTGGGCTTTTTGTATGGATTGTTTTAACTGGCTGTGGTTTTAACACATAATCATATATAAAATATAAGATTGCTACTATCAAAAAGACATTAGGCAAGCACACTCTTCGCTATGGAGCCCAAGCTGCACTCAAGAAAATAGCTAATGACATTCCTCGATTTTATTTTTATCTGTTAGTTTCCTAACACATAATATGTTTTGAGATTTGGGACAAAAGTTTATACATTCAGTATAACTTTTTCATCGTTTGATGTTCAAATGACCTCACTTCCTATTTACAATCCATGTAAGATTCATGGCTCTGAGATTCTTGAACTTAACAGATGAGTAAAATCAGCCCTCTCAAAAACGAGAGGAAACAATATTATGTTGTCAACTTTCAATTCTGTCCAATAAAAAATAAGAAGAATGTATACAGCTGTCATATAGCATGTCATCATATTGCATAAAAGATAGGACTTTTAACACCAAGTGTAGGAGAGACCATGGAAGCGTCTCTGTGTATCCACATGGAATATCAAATCTTAACAACATTCCTGGAGAGTTCGGGAACAGGAGAGACACACATCATTTGATCTTCTCTGTTGTCCTACAGAAAGTAACAAGATTGGCTCCTTGTTACAGTTTTAAGACCTGTTGTGTGAAAGTGCTTTCAAAATAAAAGGAGGAAGTAGGTGGTGGTGCAGGACGACACGAGAGTTGAGAGTTCTGAGTTGTTCATCATTGAAATGGGTGTGGGTACCGGGGTTCACTGTTACTCTCTCTGCTTTTGTGCCTATGTTCAAATTTTTCCTTAATAAAAATTTTTTAAAATTCCTAAGAAAACATGGCATGTTTGCGAGTACATTTTGTAAAGCTGCGTAATGAGTATGCAAGAATTTATTCTGGATCCTTTGAACATACTTTAACTTTTATATCTACAATCACTGCTTTGAATTGTGAGCTAAATCCAACATTTCGGCCCACAGTTTCTTTTGACTATGCTTTTCCTGAGCACGGGTCACACTTCCTTCTATGGATTATTCATCATTTTGGGGCTGAAATCTTGACAATTTAAGTTATAGGTAGCAACTATTGATTCTGATATATTTTTCTGATTTTTTAAAACTTGAATTTAAACTGAGGAAGCCCTCTTCCCCATGAGACAGTGTGGCTGCTGTCTGTTGTTTCTCAATCCCTTCACCTTTTTCACCTAGCCCCCAACCCCCTCCCCTCCAGCAACTGTCAAAATGTTTTCTGAATCTATGAGCTTGTTTCTGTTTTTCTCTTTAGATTCCACATATAAATGTAACCACATGATATTTGTCTTCTCTGGCTTATTTCATTGAGCATAATACCCTCTAGGTCCATCCATGTTGTCGCCTTGATAAGATTTCATCCTTTTTTAGGGCCGAGTAATACTTCCATTGAATATATGCATCATATCTTCTCTATCCATTTGTCTTTTGATTGAAGCATTTAATCCATTTACATTTAAATTGATAGGGATGTACTTATTGCCACTTTATTGTTTTCTGATTGTTTTGTAGTTCTCTATTTCTTTCTTATTCTCTCTTCTTGTATGTTTGTGACTTTCTGTAGTGCTGTGCTTAGATTCCTTTCTCTTTATTTCTAGTACATGTCTTACAGATT
Source organism: Lyroderma lyra (assembly GCA_004026885.1). Lineage (NCBI taxonomy): Eukaryota > Metazoa > Chordata > Mammalia > Chiroptera > Megadermatidae > Lyroderma > Lyroderma lyra. The sequence continues at coordinate 86,319 of PVJL010002710.1, forward strand.
TTTGGTTTGCGGTTACCATGTGCTTCATAGATACCAAGCTATGTTTACAGCAGTCTATTTTAAGTTGATGCTCACTTAAGTTTGTACACGTTCTAAAATCACTATCTTTACTCACTCCTCCATGTTCATGTGTTTGTCATTATTTTTAAATTCTTTTGTGTTTGTATTCCTTAATGTTATAATGCAGTGGTTCTCAACCTTCCTAATGCCACGACCCTTTCATACAGTTCCTCATGCTGTGGTGACCCCCATAAAATTATTTTCGTTGCTACTTCATAGCTGTAATTTTGCTCCTGTTATGAATCATAATGTAAATATCTGATATGTGTTTTCCGATGGTCTTAGGCGACCCCTGTGAAAGGGTCGTTCGACCCCCAAAGGGGTCGCAACCCACAGGCTGAGAAGTGCTGTAATGACATGTAATCTTCCTACTTTTGCCTTTTAACCTTTGTACTAGCTTTAGTATTGATTGATCCACTGCTTTTATTATGTGTTTGCCTTTGTCCCTGAGAATTATTTTTCTTGGCAGTATTTTCTTATTCATACTTTTCTTTTTCCTTAAAGGAATCCCTTTAACATTTCTTGTAATACTGGTTTGGTGGTGATGAACTTCTTCAGCTTTTTCTTGTCTGTGATGCTCTTTCTCTCTCCCTTCTAAATGCTATATAGCCTTGCTGGGTAGAATAATCTTGGTTGCCTGCCCTTGCTTTTCATCACTTTGAGTATTTCACACTAATCCTATCATGTCGCCGCTGTTTTTATGTCCCTATCTGAACCTTTTACTCTGGCTTCCTAGGTTGCTGCTGCATGGCTTAGTGGTCAGCAGAGGCTGTGCTCTTTACACACCTATGTGCATGCTTCCATCCATTGCCAATGGATCTACGTGTGAATTGGGAAACGCTCATAGGCAGGTCTCACGTTGGCTTAGGCTCTTCCTCCCACGGCTTTGTCAGGTCTTCCCCTGCACGTGAGTCCAGTCTTTCTATCAGCCAGAACCCTCTCACGGCCTTCCTAGTTCCAGGGGCTGCCCATTGAATTTCCTATGGTCAGCCACTTGCCCGATCTGGAATTGCAACCTCAGGGTAGCAAAGCTGAGTTTTCTCCGTGTTTCCTTCCAAGTTCACCACTTTTAACAAAGTCATGGTTTGTGCACAGCCTCCATCCCCCACCATTGAGTTCACCCGCTATCCCCATCAGACAACAAAGCTGCTGGTTTTCAAGACTGGCTGGGCGCTAGGAAAAGCAGAGGGCTTGGGGCGGGGAACCCCAGGCAGGAAGGCTACAGATGGCAATGCTTCTTACCTGAAGCTCAAGAAGTTTTTCAAAATTCAACAATTTTCAATTTCTTATCTGTCTCCAGTCCATTACCAGAGCACCCCCAATGGTTGTTTTTTACCATTTTAGTTTTGTACTTGTGTTTTGCAAGGAGGATTGGCGCTACAGCCAGATGTCCTTCCTGATACCTGTATTGTCTATTGTTGAATGTTTGAAATAGTTGACACACACAAATTGAAGGATGACAGCAGGAATAAAATTACTTTTCATCAAGCAAATCTGATGCTAAAAAGGAAACAAATAACAGTGAAAACACTTAAAAAAACCGGAAGTCCATTTCTCAAGCAGCAATTCCGTGGAGCACTGACCTTCGCCATCAGTATTTGTCAACACAGGAGCTGCACGCAGTTAGCAAGTGCAGTCCCAGGGGGAGGCAGGCAGGGACTGGACAACCGCCGGAGTCCGTCTGCGCGCACATGCTTTAGGGACCTGACTTTGAAACGATTCCAACATTTTTCAAAGACTACACATTCCATATAAGTTTTCAAAAATAAAAAATTACCTCATTAGTCTAGAATTTGCGACTTTATCACCATCTCCCCATTTTTACTCAGGGAGAGTGCCTGAAAATCCTTTTTATAAAGGAATTTGTGTGTTAACTCAAAGATGACACCAGGGTTCTTTAAGTACTCGTACACCTAAATGGCAGAAGCTGCACAGGCAACCTGAATCAAATTTCTATCACTCTGTTTCCAACTCTTTTTTTCAAAAGAAACCATGTTTCCTTCCACCGTCTGGGATGGACCCTGCCCTTTGGGAAGTGTATGCATTCAAGAACATACTAATTCACCATTGTTAGAGAAAACTTCTCACAATGCAATGCCCTTCAATTCCCTATATTTTACAAAAAAGAATAATGTAATTTTTAACAGTCCAAGGATATCTAGAAAATAACTTTACCAAGTTCTTACTTACAATATGTTCACAAATATTTTCAATCATTAAGATTTAATTTTCAAGGGTCAGAAATAGCATTAAACTTAAATCCAAGAATGTTAGAGCTGAAAAGGAGAGAGTACTCTTGTAAAAAGTCACAGCACAGCTGAAAATTATCACAGTTAAAATATCATTATAGTGCGAATTATTCCTCTCTTAACCCCAGCAGGACTAAAAGAATGATGCACAGTGATAGCCAAGGAGAAAACAAACAAAGGATTCAACATTTGCCTTAAGTGATCCCTTTATTAACATTCTTGAATTTTTCTTTATCTCCAAAACAAATATTGGTGTAATTATAACGGATTATTAATTTACTGGATGTATTAAATTATGACAATAACATGCTGTAAAACCCTCAGACATATCATATGTTCACATGACCTAAGTCCCAAGGACAGGAAAACAAGTTCAGGTTAACAACATTTTGCATTCCATTAGAATCGGTTAGGGCAAGAACTGTGACTTCTATCTGATATTTGCTAGCTTGCTTCCTCCTAGGGTGCGCCAAAGCTACTTCCTTTAGCCACACCCCACCCTCCCATCTGTCTGCCAGGCCCAAGTCCTCTTGACTCCCTAGTACTCACACTTTGCTAGTAATGTGGATATGCCTCCGTCTCTCCTACTTGATGGTGAATTTCTCCAGTCTCAGACTTTGCTCAGCTTCCTCATTGTTAGCAGATAAAGCTCCCTGCCAACCTCACAGAAGATAACTTCCACAACTTCCCTCCACCCAATCCACCTGATGTCCACCCCTCCTCTTTCTCCCATTGGTCCTGTCCCAGTAAAGGAGCCCCTTCCTGTCTAAGGCCAGTCCCCCTGTCAGTGTTCACTCCACCCGTCCCCCCGTCTCAGGAACTCTGCTCCACTTGGTGGCCGCTCTAGCCCCATCAGCACTGATACATGCTTAAACCTCCCAGATTAAACCTATTCGCCCTCCATCCGACCTTCCTCTGCTACAAATGGCCTCTTTCCCCTTCAGGATCTAACAGCTCCGAAGTTCCCTACAAACACCATCTCCATGTGCTCATCGCTACCCAACCCACTTAACGACATGGCTTTTGCTCTCGCCATTCCAAGCACTGCTCGAAGTCGAAGCCAACTGCCCTGGTCCCTAAATGCAGTGGGGTCTTCGTAAAACTTACCTCTCCAGAGCAGAAGACCCTTCACACCTGCGATCTCTGCTCATCTTCTGCAAAGTGTCCTTGGCTTCAGTAACACCCCCCACCCCCACGCCTGATACTACCATCCACTTTTTGGCAGCAATAATCACAACTTCTGACATCTACATAAAACTATAGATTTTATAAAGCATTTCCACAAGCGGTACATTTATTCATTTAATATGAATGAATGTGTCCTACGATTCTTACAGCCCTGTAAGTTTACGTGTTAGGTGTTACTTCAGAGATGAGAACCATCAGTCCTAGAGTCAAAGGAATTTTGCTAAAGGTCACACAAAAAAGGTCAAAATCAGTACTCCTACCCATCTCTCAACTGCAAAATGCCATGGTCTTCCAATACTGCCACCATATGAACAGTTAAAAATATTAAAGTCTCCACATCTAAGAACAAACGAAGACATGACTGATTATCTTGCAGAAACACCAAGAACCTAATGATGCAGATCACCTCTAAAGGACAAAAAGAGGGTGGCTAAAACCTCCCAGGTCTTCTTTCCATACTTTATCTTCAGCATCTATTAAACTGTTCATCCTTAACATCTCCGAGGCCCCAACAGTGCCCTAACGACAGACATCCGGGGGGCACTTGAAGACGTTAGCCTCAGTCGTTGATCCACTGCTATAAACAACATGTGTAAGTCATTTCTCCCCCTTTAAAGAAAAAGTCAGCAGCTGTTTGCTAAAAAATCTTTTTTTATTGTGAAGACATTGCCAACTCACATGTATCATTTTTATTTGGAGTATTTTTTTTTCTTCTTTTTTGCCTTGCAGTGCTCCTGAGAAATTCAGAAATGCATTGTGACTTTAGCTCTACAAAACACCACCCAATATTATGGTTGGGCTGTACATTTCCCACATTTACTTATTTCCCTAAAAATCAAAAGACAACTGATCAATTTTGCGTAGAGCAACCTTAGTAAGTTAAAAAGTAAACAATGGCAAATAATCACAAATGTCAGAACATTAAAAGTACCATTAGTTTTTCCATAGGAACATATAAAATAAATATCAGTTATACTTGATATTTATAAAATTAAAGATAACATTTTTGTTGATGGAAGATGTTTAAAATACTTTGATATATGAAAAACTTCACTAGCTTTAGAAATCAAATTCAAATGCCTTAAGTTGGATGTGTAGCACTTTCTCAGTAATTCTCATCACTCCCTTATCCCTGAAGACAGTTTATTTTCCACGCAATGATTGGATAAGCATTTTGAGCCTTTTCCTCTCTTCAATTAACCACTAAAGGGTTAAAATAAACTGGAGGCTTTATTGGGGCTAGGGGGCGGATATTTAATATTTTAATTGGCTGATTTTAAGAAAAGTCATTTCTTTTTCCCATGTGTTTGTTTAGTTTTTTTCATTTAAATCAATAATGGCAGGAACTAAAACTCAAACAACCCTATGATAGAGAATTGTACTAAAATCAAATTCAATGTCTGGCTGGATTTTCTGTTACAGTTCTAGTGGTTGAAAACCATTAGGAATGTTGTGAAAAACTGTGGCAGCTAAAGCCAAATTCAGCCACAGTACAATTACTGTAGTTAAAATACTACAGTAAAATCACTGTTAGCAATGTCCTATTGCTGACATTAGAATTATATGCTTCATCACTGTATGGTTACTAAGAAGATTCCTTGAGCAGATGATTGATCTCTGATACAACTTAGTTTCAGAAAAGTAGATGAGTTATGTCTGGTTTAGATCAACCAACACTTGGTATGCATACCAAGGAGCTATAGTTTCAATGATGATACACATGAAACATTAGGTACTACAGCTTTAGTTCAAGGTCACATACTTAATTAATTAAATAGCAGCCATGTAAGGTCATGCTGTGATGTTTAGATGTGCAATCCACCATAACAGCTTTCAAACTTATGTTAAACTGGGTGGTAAAGGGGGACAGGCTGTTTTGAGTAGGGAAGGAAATACTCAAAATGTCATAAAAGGCATTTAAAATACGATGACATGCTACTTAAATACCCACTACTTAAACTGCAATTTTCAAATTAAAAAAAAAATTTTTGCAAGTACTATTTCTCCAAAATGAAGGATCATGTGTCTTTTCAAAAAAACTGTAACTTTTATTTCAGATGCTCCATACTGAAATGAAACTTTAACGGCAAGCAGAAAATAATTTAGGATGGTCAGTGAAAGCATCTTTGAAAGGACCATATAAAACCTAAGAGCAGTAATTTCATAGAGAAATAATAATGAGCAAAGCGGAGAGGAGGCAGCTGGACAGTTCTAATACAGAACTGGTATGACAGTGCCCTTTAAAGTATACTAAATAAAGGATGGCAGTATGAATAAATTAGTTAGAAGACAGGCTGTGGTGAAACAGCAAAGTCTCAGTGATTAAATGCTTCAGAAAAATCAGTTTTACCTATCAACACATAAGTACAGGAGAAAGTATACAGTTAATCACAACAAAATTTACAAATAATCGTAATTAGCCCTGGCCAGATATACATATTTGGATTAGTATCATTTCTACCTTTCCTTGTTACACAGATGTTCCTATTTTAAAGGCATATTGAAATTTACAAAATTTGCAAGAAATGTCTTTAAATGTACAACTTCAACAACTAATAAAAACATAAACATCATGATATAAATAAGTTCCAAGTCAGGATTTTTTTATGATAGGTTTATAAAAAAAAAAAAAAAATTAAAGAAATACTCCCTTATGCTTAAGTTCCAAAGGCCTGGTGCTAGAGTTGCTGAAGTGATTTCACTGCCCTCAGTGACCTTGAGGATGAGAATGAACAATTCCTAGATTGACACGCCTCTCACACTGACCAGACAGAGGCGGGAGGTACCATGTTTAGTGATATTGCTGATTACAGGCCCACGAATGCAGCTGTACGATTTAACAATTATAAGGAAGTTGTATGTATACGTACATGTAAGAAAATAATGAGTTTTAAGGTGATACCTTTACAAAGATACCTTGGCTCTTAAAACTAAATCATCTATCCATAGAATGTACTTGACCATAAAGAGAACAAACTGTCGATACGTATAACAACTTGGATCTCCAGGGCAGTGTATCGTACTGAATCATAAAAGTCAGTCTCCATGGTTGCATACTGTGTGACTGCCTTTATATAGCACTCTTCAAACGCCAAATCACAGCGATGGAGAGCAGTTAGTGGTTGCCAGAGGTTCAGCAGGGGCCTAGGGAAAGAGGTGGCTATGACTTTAAAAGGGGCGTCTGAGGGGTCCTTGATGTACTTGTATAGGAGTGGTGGTCACGTGAGTCTGCACGTGACAAAATTCCATACTCCTATCTGGAAAAGACAAATTACATGTCTGCAGCTGAATGAACCTGAAAGTGGGGGGAGGAAACAAAGAGCTGGTATATACTAGTGTTGTCTTTCTTTTTATTTTTCTTATTTTGTAAATCAAGATAAAAAAATCAACTGTTTCTGGCTTAAATTAGGTCAAAACAGAGAAGGACAAAAGCAGATAATATAGCAAACACTGCCTCTGGTGACACCTGCAATTTTCAAAAGCATTAAAATAATTTTTATTAATTTTAGAGAAAGTACAGTTGCAAACAAAATACATAGCTTTTTCCAAAAGGCCACTTTGTGATGAAGTAGATACATATAGCGTTCCTGGTTTCCTTAAAGTGCTGTTTACGCCATCGCTGGCTTGAAAGTCATCTATTGCTTTAAAAGGTCTTTCAGTACCGCCCCCGCACTGTTGTCCGGTAGCACGGGCAAAGGCGTAAACGTGGGCAACACATCTGAGAGCGGTTTCAGAAGAAGGTGCCCAGGTCCCCCGGGTCCAAGTCCAGCTGGGTTGAGAAGAGGCACAGCCGCAGAGCGGGGAGCCAGGAAAGGGTTCAAGTCCGGTCTTCTACCAGCCCTGGAGTCTGTGGTATCTAAATGATAGAACAGGAACTGTTTAGTCTCCTATCTGCTATTCAGTCAGCACTACACGTGTGCCTTAGGTTCCCGGATCTGGCCCCCAAACACATTTATTTCATATGCCGCTGGGTTCTGGATCCAATAAGCAGGGTCTCTGAAATAAAGGAGGGTGACAGGACGAGACAAGACAAAGGGAGGGGAGCAGGACACCGGGAGGGAATGTTAGAACACACAGCTAGCACTGGACATGTAAATACTGTTTTACATCAAATACCAGTTAAATAACTAATAAGCTTCATTTACTAACGAAGAAGACCAAACGTTTTGCCTTCTGAGACACTGATTTTTGAACTGGTTATTAGACTCAGAAAGAACCTCTGTGGGCTCCCTGCTCCCCACTTTCCGGCCTGAGATTCAGAGGCAAAGACCAGCTTCAGGCAGGAAATCTCAGGATGGTCCGCCTCAGCCTCACTTGACTTCAGTGGTAATCAGCAGGGCTTCAGGCAGGGGCCTGTTAGGGGCTACTAGCCTGTGACCCAATGTGCCTGAGTTGCCTGCCAGGTATGCCCTGCTCTTCTTCAATCACCCGTAAATCGCTCATTCTCACTTTTGAAATCTCTACCCCAACACCCCTTGTCTACAATGTCATATACGCCCAAATTCTGCCTGTCTTTAGAATTTTCATGATTATGTGAATTCCCCGTGTGCATGTATTAAACATGTGATTTCTTTCCTGTTAATCTTTCTCTGTTAATTTGATTATTAATCCAGCTAGAAGCACTTAAAGGGTGGGAGAAAAGTATTATTTTTTTTAGTTGCTACACTATAACAGCTTCTTAAAAAGTGTTTTTTTCTAAGTTACAAGGTAAACTCTAATTACCCCACCTGAAAGATGAAGGACTTAACTTGGTTTTCCCCAAATAATGACAATGATCATAAAAAAACAACAACAACAAAAAAAAACTGGCCCCCATGTTACAGTAGTAACAATCAGATTTAATATTAATTTGCCAAAAGAGAAAACAATATATGAATTACATTACATGATTGTCTTTTAGACATTCAAAGGTTTGAAAACCATTCTCAATTAGATTATTTCTCCATAAAGATAGGCTGAGCAATTAGTTTTTATTGGAATAGGTACCTGGTTTATGCCCTAATGTCTTAGTGGATAGAACTGTGCTTTTATTACCCCAAACCACTAACAAGTTCATTAAGAGACAGGCAACCTCTTGAGGATGCTCACTTCAGCAATGGGAAACTCAAATAAAAGAGGCCTCTAAAACAAAGAAAGCACTGAGATAAATTCAAGTCTCCTTATCATCGAGCACTCCTGGGTCCCCGAGCTGTGCTTTTCCATGAATGACAACTTTCCAAACTCTGAAAAAGCTTGTGGTGCTACTCACTATGCTCTGCACTGAGCCACACTCTTCCAAATCCAGGATTAAAGACTCCGCAGCTTTATTTCATGTAAACCCTGTACCAGCTCAGGGCATCTGAACACCACAAATGGAGCTGGGCGCAGGACACGATAACTGGATGGGGTGGGGGTGGGGGTGGGGGGAGTCGGAAAGAGGGAAGGGAGAGCTGGGGAAGGGGTGGAGAGGACAGACGCGGGAAAGGAGGGGCAGAGCCTGCAAAGGCTTACTAGCTCACCGTCACCTCTAAGAGAGTTCAAGTGACTTATAACTACATACAAAATAAAAACATTTCATACTGTTTAAATTAATCTAAGCCAATTAAACATCAGGTTTACAAGACTATGTGAAGCCAAAATATAAAGCCTTATTGAGATTTTGGAAGAAGTCATTGTACATTGTCAAAAACACTAAAAATTTAGTTGCTATCTGTAAAACAATTATAAATTAAACATTTGACTTTTTTAATTGTAAAAAGAAATAAATATCTGGTCTTACCTTTAAAACTTCCCGGTACATTTGTCTCTAGTGTTCTCCTTCCTGGTGAATCCAGGGGTTTCATATCATAAAGTGAAAGCTTCGGTGGTGGAACAGATGGATGAGATTCTGTTTCTAGAAATTTAACGAAAAGTTCTGAAAAAGACTAAGAAGAAAATATTTGTGTTATATTAAGCAAATGTTAAAATTATATTCACTTCAACTTAGAAGATATACCAGCTACTCTAATTAGATATGAAACACTAATCATGCCATCTGAATCATTTCTTTGTAACTAAGCTTTATGAACAATTAAAACTGCTAGCACTTTAGTTATATAATATCAAGTAAAAACTTCAATTGAATCAATAATCTTTGATGACAGTGCTTTACAAACCTATTGTTAGAATTAGCCACTTGATAACCCTTAGATATCTTACCATCAATGGCACCTAAGACATTAAGCCTTAAATCATTGTAACAACCGTTTACGTAGACGTGAAAACTTATACTGACAGAAAACAAATGTCACATTTTTCTAATGTAACCACTAATCAATGAATACAGAAAAAGTTCACAAGTCATTTTATCAGATTAAAATAATATAGTGTAGACCTTTGCTTTAAATTAAATTTTACATCATCCAATTTAAAACAGGGTCTTTTTTATCTTTAGCTTGCTCTGGGTAAGTCACCTATCCTCAGTTTCCTCTTTATTAAAAACATAAAATAAAGAAGTAAACCCCACATTCTAACTTACAGTGCTACTCAACTCAAGTGATAGTCATCCTAAGCCTACTAAACAGCAGGCATTACATTTTGATGAATGTTAGCCACCTCCCCCGGCCAGGACGCAGTGTATTAAGGGCAGGCACTGTATCTGGTTTGTAGCTGCTCACTAGTGCTTAGAACAGAAGGGGAGTTCCCTGATGGTGTAGTGGCTTAAGGCTTCGGCGCTGGCACTGTTGGCCTGGGTTCGATTCCCAGCCAGGGAGCTACCCACATACCAAAAAGAAAAAAAACAAAACAATAAAAAAAAAAAAAGAACAGAAGGGCACAATAGCAGATGCTTAGTAAGTACTTACTAGCTCAATGACTACGCAGATACATACTTGCATAAAATAAAGCCTCTGGTTGCTAAGAATCTCATAATTTAGCAGAAAGATAGAAAAATGATCGTGTGCCTACAGCATCATGACCAAATACAAATTTCAAATACTTTGAAAAATAAAAGTACTATATAAATAACAAGTTAAAATAAAACACATATGCAATAAACTTGTTAAAACTGCCTTAATATCAAGCTAAACATGTCTCTTGGTTTGAGTTTCCTCAACTTCACAAAAAAAGGCCACATAAAATAACCTAAAAAAGAAATCTGATTCTTTGCAAATGAATGTGCATTTCCCCATTCATATTCAGCAAAAATAACATCAGCTCTTACATTATTAAGCACAGGTTGTTGATTTGGTCGCAGAGGTGTGTTGGGGACACTTTTTGATCCTCCTCCAAGCCAGCCAGTCATCCATCTGGTAACACCGCCCTGATCTTCATTCAACAACTGAAAAAAAAAAATGTAAAACAGGAAAATATTATCAGTACAAGAAAAGAAACAGTAAGAGCCTTTTTTACATGATTTCAGATGTTAGCAAACCATGCTTTTCAAGTTCAATTTTCAGTAATTGTTTCCCACTGACAGAGGCTACAAATGCAAAAAAAAGTCATCCCAAATACTAGCTTCACTAATAGTTGAGGATTGTTATGTCTCAAAATTTCAGCATTCTGATAAAAAGGGTGGCTTACAAGTTACAAAACATTTAAAATAATAATATACAATCTGAGAGCTCCAGTCAAGATGGCAGAGAAGGTAAACAATGTGCTCGTCCCCTCCCTTGACCCATCACAATCACAACTGAATTATGGAAAAATCAACCTGGAGAACCATCTGAAGACGAGCTGCATGATAGTCTGATAACTAAGGATGTAAAAAAGCCACGACAAGACTGATCAGAGGGGCCGAAATGCATGATGGGCTGCCCCACACCCACTGTGGCAGTTGAAAAATGGGAGGAAGAGCTCAGCTTCAGGGGTACCCCTGAAAAATAAGGGGCCCCAGCCCCAAACCGGGCTCTTCAGCCCAGTGCCAGGAAGGAGGAGCCCCCACATCTGGCTGTGACACAGTGGGGATTCTGTCCATCCAGGTGAGAAGTGAGGAGGCAGGCTGCTGGAAACCCAGGCATCCTATTAAACGGGCTGTGCCCACACTCACTCGCAGGCACTCACCCTGGGCTCCAGCAGAGGCACAGTGGCTCGGGAGATACCAGACACATACAGGAGAAACTGACTTGTGCAGCTTCAGGGCGAGGGTTGGAGGGATAGTGGCCATCGGCCCTGTGCTGAACCCTGCCCCCACACAGCCAAATCTGAATCTGCATTAGCCTGGTGAACCCCACTTGCTCCATGCTGATGACTGTCTGAGACCATGCCTCACCCAAACTGCAAGCTGCCCACGGCTCTTTCGGCGGCTGAGCCTTACGGGCAGCAGACCTGAGTATACCGCGCAATCTGCAGAGCTGCACCAGGCCTGGTACTGGTGGCAGCCAGCCTCGGTTCACAGCATGGCCTCTCCCAGGTGCCTTCAGGTCCGGCACAGGCAGCTACCAACTGTGGATGACTCTGTAGCTCCTCCCAGGAAGCCTTGGCCAGTCACAGGCAGTGGCTGACTTTGGCTTCCAGAGGAGCCCCGCCCAAGAGGCCCCAGAATTAAGATACCAGGAGGCTGGCTTCAGACCACAACAGAGCACTATTCAATGAGCCTCACAAGTGGCGCATTCAAAGGGTGGTCTCAGCAGGCACCAGAGCCCACTGGGGCGAATCCTACTCCGTGGAATTAGTGCCCACACAGCAGTTCATCCACCATGGGCATGGCCAATTTTCACAGCCAGTCAACCTGAGGGTCATTCCCACATACTGATGTGCCAACGGCAATCAAGACTCAACTACAATAGGACAGCACACACAGCCCACAAAAGGGGTACCCAGAGCACCTGATGCAGGTGATCAGGGGAACTGCACCACTGGGCCCCACAGGTCACGTTCTACGTAGGACAACCCAGCCAAGACGGAGAGATGTAGCAGATCTACTTAATACATGAAACAAACACAGAGAAGAAACCAAATAAGGAAAAGGACATGTCCCAAATGAAACAACAGGAAAAAACTCCAGCAAAAGAACTGAATGAAACAGAAGCAAGCAACCTACCATAGGCATAGTTCAAAACACTGGTGATAAGGACGCTTAAGGAACTTAGTTAGAACTTCAACAAAGGGATAATAAGCATTAAAAAGGACATAGAAAACAAAAAAGAAACAGTCAGAAATGAAGAATACATTAACTAAAATGAAGAATACACTAGAAGGAATCAACAGCAGGTTAGATGAAGCAGAGGATCGATCAATTCAGCAATTTGGAAGACCAGGTAGCAGAAAAGACCCAATCAGAACAGCAAAAAGAAAAAAAGAATAAAAAAAAAAATGAGGATAGTTTAAGGGACCTCTGGGACAACATCAAGCACAAACAATATCTGCATCATGGGGTACCAGGAGAAAAAGAGAGAGCAAGGGGTTAAAAATCTATTTGAAGAAATAATGACTGAAAAAGAAACTTCCCTAACCTGGCAAAGGAAATAGACACATAAGTCCAGAAAGCACAGAGTCCCAAACAAGATGAAACCAGTGAGGCCCGCACCAAGACAAATCATAATTATAATAGCAAAGATTAAAGACAAAGGGAGAATCTTAAAGGTCACAAGAGAAAGGAAGCCAGTTACTTGAGACTGTCACTGACTTGTTAACGGGAACTTTGCAGGTCAGAGGAGACTGGCACAAAATATTCCAAGTGATGATAACCAAGGCCCTACAGCTAAGACTACTCTCTACCCAGCAAGGCTTTAATTTTAATCATTTAAAATTAAGAGAGAGAGAACGAACATCCAGACAAGAAAAAGCTAAAGGAGTTAGTTCATCACCACCAAAGCAGTATTAACAAGAAATGTTAAAGGGACTTCTTTAAGAAGCTAAATAAAAGAACATAAATATGAATAAAATGGCAATAACTATGTACCTATCAATAATCACTTTAAATGCAAATGGATTAAATGTTCTAATCAAAAGACATAGGTAGGTGAATGGATAAAACCCACACACATGCTGTCTATAAGAGACCCACTTCTGATCGAAAGACACACAGCGACTAAAAGTAAAGGAACAGAAAAAGATATTTCGTGTGAAAGAGAAAAGAAAAAAAAAACCTGGGGTAACAATATTCAATATTCATATCAGACATAACAACTTCAAAACAAAGACTACAATAAGAAACAAAAAAGGGCATTACATAATGATGAAGGGATCAATCCGTGAAGAGAACATGACCCTAGTACATAACTACATAACCAACACGGGAGCACCTAAATACAGAAAGCCAATATAGACAGACATAAAAGGAGAGATCAATAGTAAAACAGCTATAGCAGGGGATTTTAATACCCCATTGACACCAACGGACAGACACTCCTGACAGAAAATTACAATAAAACAGCAGCTTTAAATGACACACTAGACCAGATGGCTTTAATTAGTATTTTTAGAATATTTCCCAACATAGAGCACATGTTAGGCCACAAAACAAGTCTCAATAAATTTAAGAAAGTTGAAATCTTATCAAGAGTCTTCTCAGACCACAATGGTATGAAACTAGAATTCAATTACAAAAAAACTGAAAAACACACAAACACATGTAGGCTAAATAACAATCTACCAAACAATGAATGGTTTAATAATGAGATCAAGGAAGAAAACAAAAGATACCTTGAGACAAGTGAAAATGAAAACACAATGACCCAAAAATCTATAGGACACAGCAAAAGCAGTTCTAAGAGAGAAATTCATAGCAATACTATCTCAAGAAATAAGAAAAATCTCAAATAATATAAACTTACACCTAAAGT
>PVJL010002710.1:100657-154717 GCA_004026885.1 Lyroderma lyra
AAAAAAAAAAAAAAAAAAAAAAAAAAAAAAAGAGAGAGAGAGAGGATCCAAATAAATCAAATCAGAAATAAAACAGAAGTGAAAACTGACATCAAGGAAATAGAAAGGATTTTAAAAGAAAATAGTACTAACAATTATATGCCAATAAATTGGACAATCTGGAAGAAATGGGTAAATTCCTAGAAACATACAATGTTCCAAGACTGAATCAAGAAGAAACAGAAAATCTGAACAGACCAATCACTACTAACTAAATATAATCAGTAAAAACAAAACTCCCAACAAACAAAAGTCCTGGACTGGATAGCTTCACAGGGGAATTTTATCAAACATTCAAAGAAGAATTAACACCTATTCTTCTCAAACTATTCCAAGAAATTTAAGAGGAGGGAAGGCTCTCATTTTATGAGGCCAGTGGTATACAGATTCCAAAACCAGAGAAGTAAAGGCCAATTATCCCTGATGAACACAGATGCAAATATCCTCAATAAAATATTAGCAAACCAAATTCAACAGTACATTAAAAAGATCACACACCATTGATCAAGTAGGGTTTATTCCTAGGATACAAGGTTCAATATCTACAAATCAATTAACACGATACACCATATGAGCAAAATGAAAAATCGAAATCATATGATCCTATCAGTAGATGCAGAAAAAGCATTTCACAAAATCCAGCATCCATTTATGACAAAAGCTCTTAGCAAAGTGGGAATGGAGGGAACATACCTCAGCATAATAAAGGCCATTTTTGACAAACCCACAGCTAACATCATGCTCAACAGAGAAAAGTGTTTTCCTTAAGATCAGGGACAAAATAACGATATCCATTTTCACCACGTTTATTCAACAAAGTATTGGAATCAGACAAGAAAAGGAAAAAGTATCCAAATTGGAAAAAAGTAAACTGTTCACTATTTCCAGATGAAATGCTATATAGAGAGAACCCTAAAGATGTCATTAAAAGAACTATTAGAGCTGATAAATATATTCAATGAAGTAGCAGGATACAAAATTAATATTTAGAAATTGGTTGCAGTTTTATGTACCAAGAACAAACCATCAGAAAGAAAAAATCAAGAAAACAATCCCATTTACAAGTGCATTAAAAACAAAAAAATCCTAAGAATAAATTTAACCAAGGAGGTAAAAGACTTGTACTCAGAAAATTATAAGACACAGAAGATACAAAATGGAAGCATATACTGTGCTCATTGATAGGAAGAATAACATTGTTAAAAATGTCCACACTACCCAAAGTAATCTATAGATTCAATTCAATCCTTACCAAAATACCAATGGAATTTTTCACAGAACTAGAATAAACAATCCCAAAATTTATATGGAGCCACAAAAGACCCCAAATACCCACACCTATCTTGAGAAAGAAGAACAAAGTTGAGGTATCCTATAAAGTTACAGTAATCAAAACAGCATTATATTGGCATAAAAACAGACACATACATCAGTGGAACAGAATAGAGAACCCAGAAATAAACCCACGCCTTTATGGTCAATTAATCTATGACAAAGGAGGCAAAAATGTACAATAGAGTAGAGACAGTCTAGTCAATAAATGGTTTTGGAAAAACTGGATAGATGCAAAAAGTAAAACTGGACCACCTTCTTATGCCATATATAAGAATAAATTCCAAATGGATTAAAGACTTAAATGTAAGACCTGAAACCATAAAACTCCTAGAAGAAAACACAGGCAGTAAACTCTCTGACACTGCTCAGTAATATTTTTTCTGATATAGCTCTTCAGGCAAAGGAAACAGAAAAAAAAATAAACAAATAGGACTACATCAAACTAAGAAGCTTTTGACAGCAAATGATGTAAAGTACAGGATGTAAATAGGGAATACAGTCAATAGTACTGTAATAACTATTGTGGGTACTAGACTTATTGGGTTGATCACTTTGTAAATTATATAAATGTCTATCCTTTATGATGTACACCTGAAACTAATATTAAATAATATTGAATGTCAACTGTAATTGAAAAATAAAAAACTATGTAGCCACTGAATGCTTCCTAAGTGCTAATTTTTTAGCATCCTACAGGGTTTTTTTTTTTTCTTTTTTCTTTCTTTCTTTTTTTTTTGGCAGTTCCCTGGTTGGGAATCAAACCCAGGCCACGGCATTGAAAGTGCCAAAGTCTAGTCACTACACCACCAGGGAACCCCCCCAGCATCCTATAAATTTTGATATGCTCTACTTTCATTTCATCCAAAAAACTTTTCATTTTCATTTTGAATTCTTTTTTCACTCATGTGTCAGAAATGCCAAATGACTAACCCAGAGACATAGAGTGAAGTAGTGAAGGAACTGGAATTTAAATCTAAATCTACCTAATTCAAAAGCCTATTTTCTTAGTCACTATGTAGTTACCCAATGTGGCAAACCTTTCAGACCTCCCTATGTTCATATGGAGGGTTATGTCTAACCCAACAGCCATCCTAACTTCTACTAGGCTTTCAAACTCACTGCAAGCATTAAGTGTCTAGGAACAACGGTGAAACAGAAATTTTTAAAATAATTATATAAACAGAATGAATGTTAATATTTGTTAAGGGGTTACTAAATTTCAGGTAATATACATTTAAGTCTTGTAACAACCCTGTATGATCAATAGCATAATTTTCATTTTAATGCTGAGGAAATTTCCAAGGTCATAAGCTAGTAAGTGGGTAAGTGGCAGAGGTGAGACTGAGACAATTTTCTAGCTCCAAATTCCACTGGGGAGTTTGTGAAGGCCTAGCAGGGTACCTAACCAGCTATGCATCAGGGTTACCTAATCAGATATGCATCAAAACTCTCTAAAAATATACATGCTCAAACCAGCTGTATTACTACATACTAAGAATGAACAATCCAAAAAGGAAATCAAGAAAACAATTCCATTTACAACAGCAATAAAAAGAATAAAAAGAACTTTAAAAATAATAAATATAAATTGAAAAAATGAATATATTTAACTAGGACAAAAGACATACAATGAAAATGACAAAATACTGCTGAAAGAAATGACAAAAGACATAAATAAATGGAAAAACATGAACATTCATGGCTTGGAAGGTATAATATTGTTGAGATGACAATCCTACACAAAATGATCTGCAGATTCAATGCATTTCCTATCAGAACCTCAGCAGCATTTTTTGCAGAAATAGCAAAATCCATCCTAAAATTTATAATGAATATCAAGTTACCCTAAATAACCAAAATAATTTTGCAAAAGAAAAACAAAGTCAGAGGATGCACCCTTCCTAATTTCGTAACTCACTAGAGAAAGATACAATAATCAAAACATAGTGGTACTGGCATAAAGACAGATGTATAGACCAATAAAATAGAATGAAGAGCCCCCAAATTAATGCTCACATATACAGTCAATTGATTTTCCATCAGAATGCCAAAACCATTCAATGGCGGAAATGACAGTCTTTTCAACAAATATTGCTGGGAAACTGGTATCCACAAGCAAGAGAATAAAGCTGGACTCTTACATTACAGTATATATAAAATTCATTCAAAGTGGATCAAAGAGCTAAATGTAAGAATTAAAACTATAAAACTCTTAGAAGCAAACATAGGGAAAATTTTTCCATGACTTTGAATTAGCAATGGTTTCTTAAATATGACACCAAAAGCACAAAAAATAAATAAAAATAATAAAACTGACACATCAATATTAAAAACTTTTGTGCAAAGAACATTATCAAGAAAGTGAAAAGGCAACAGACAGAATGGGAGAAAATATTTGCAAATTATACACCTGATAAGGGAATGACATAGAGGATACATAAAGGACTCCCACAATGGAACAACAAAAAAAACAAACAACCCAATTCAAAAATAGGCCAAGGACTTGGATAAACCCTTTTCCAAAGGAAACACATAAATGGCCAACAAGCACATGAAAAGATGCTCAACAGCACTGGTCATTAGGGAAATGCAAATTAAAATCATGATGAGATACCACTTTGTACCCATTAGGATGCTATTATCTGTTTTAAAAAAAGAAAAAAAGGATTAAGTGTTGGCATGGATGTGGAGAAAATGGAACCCTTGTTCACTGCTGGTGCAGAAACTGTAGAAAACAGTATGGCAATTCCTCAAAAAATTAAATACAGAATTACTGTATGACCCAACAATTCAATTTCTGGGTATATAGTCAAAAGAATTAAAAGCAGGGACCCAAACAGATATTTGCATAGCAATGTTCACAGCAGCATTATCTGTAACAGTTAAAAGGTAGAAGCAATCCAAGTGTCCATCACAGATGAATGGAAAAACAAATATAATATACATATACAATGGAATATTAATGTACTTAATATTCTCGAAAAGGAAGGCTATTTTGACACATGCTACTATGTGGATGAATCCTGAAGACATTATGTGATGTGAAATAAGCCACACATAAAAGGACAAATACTACATAGTCACCAGTGGCTGGCAGGGTGGTGGGGAGGAGAATGAGGAGTTCATGTTTAAAAGAACACAGAGTTCAAATTAGGAAGATGAAAAGTTCCAGAAATGGACAGTGGGGATGGATGAACAATGTGAATGAACCTAATACCACCGAACTGTACACTTAAAAATGGTTAAAATGGTAAATTTTATGTTTTATCACAATACAAATTTATTTTATAAAGAAAAAAAAATTACACAAATTGGACAAATCCAGTTCTTCACTATAGTATGAAATGATACCATTTCCATATTATTGAGAAAATTGTATTCAGAAAAAGTTACATAACATACAGTGAAAGAAAATTTTATATGACACCACTATTTTCAGAATAAATGTATTCAGAATGGCCTTCGTTGTTCAGTTACCTGCTCCATTTCCTCCCTTTTGACACCCAGGATGCTTCCCATTAATCGTAATACTTCATGACGCTGATTTTTTGGTGTGTGGAAATGTCCAATGAAGAGGTTTCTCATTAGGACTCTATGAAAATGAAGGCAGAAACAGCTCAAGCTAACTCAACAAGTTATCCCAGTATTTACTGTACCCAAATAATACACACTAAACATGTAAATGCGAGGGCAGGCTGACACGTTTTGCCTCCCCTGTGACACTTTTTGTTACAGCAGACAGATCTGGACATAACCGGTCCTGTGCAGTCCCCGGTGTCTCCCCCGTCACTCCTGACCTTGCACACACAGATGCTGACACTTCTCACCCGGTGCACGTGGGAACGGGAAAGGGTTCAGACGTTACCAGATGAGGGCTGTTTGATTTTTTTCAGCTGAGGAGATCCCTTACAGAAGTATTTCAGCGGCTGCTTTTTGTTCTCAGGGTCATAATGATGGACCCATGTGTCATCACCTTAATGATCTTCAAGAAGTCCTCACCTTCTATTTCAAAAATTTCAAAAAAACTGGAGGAACTTTTTCTGCCGGTAAGAATTAATAACAGCATGCAGTTTGAACCACGTGTCTGAGCCCTCTTCCGTTTCGATGTGCACCGGGTGAGAAGTGTCAGCATGTGTGCGTGCAAGGTCAGGAGTGATGGACGGAGACACCGCGGGACAACAGAGGACTTGGTTGTATCCAGATCTGTCTAATGTAACAAAAAAAAATTACAGTGGAGGAAAAATTTATCAGCCCATGCTCACATTTAATTATACTTAAATAATACCTTAATTACAAAAAAAAACTATTGAATAATAAATATTTTAAAGTAACCTTAAAAACACGTTGACATGTCTAAACAAGAATACATCAAACAACCCAAAATGAATACCTTGTAAAACATCACTCACTAGCCACCCACTTTTTCCAACCAATCAGCTGAGACAGTGCCTCCCTCCCCGGTGATTCTCAGGGCCTGCCTGAGTCGACATCAACCCTAAGGAGGCCCCTTAATGGTGATGACAGCTTGTGTGCTTAACAGTTATACTGATATTTATTTCCCTATT
Source organism: Lyroderma lyra (assembly GCA_004026885.1). NCBI lineage: Eukaryota > Metazoa > Chordata > Mammalia > Chiroptera > Megadermatidae > Lyroderma > Lyroderma lyra. The sequence goes on from PVJL010002710.1 coordinate 106,597, forward strand.
CACATTTATTAAAAATTGCTAATGTAAAAACTTTTTAAATATTAAAATACATTGCATATATACCTGGATTTCAGACCTAATCCGTTTGAGCAAAATAAGTTCATTTAAGCACAGTAACAAGAATAAAAAAGTACTGGAAGAAAAAACTTTTTCCCTAAAAACTTTTTCCCTAAGTGTGGTGATATTTTACTCTTCCATATGGTTTTACGAAAAAGAATTTGAGCCGAGACAATCTATTTAATCAAGAGAAGAGACATTATTCTACTAACCCCTCATTAAAACTACCTACATCGTAACACTATATAAGAAAAAGCTTTTTAAAAATTAATCACATGTAAACATCTACATGTAGAAGTTTTTACCATAAAAGTCTCCATAAAATATATAAAAGTTAAGACAGAGCATACTTGTCTAGTTTTCCTTCAGAGCTGTTCACTACATTCATTAATTTCTTTTGTACATCATCCAGCATTTCTTGTTGTAGCTCATCTGTTTTAAAACATGTGAATAAAGACAGTCATTAACTGATTAAAATAGCATGGATGAATATATAACGAGATTTAAGACATCTTTACTGTGAATTTTGAATACATGCACTTACTCTATTTAAGAATATTCAATTACTTCCATCTCTTTTTTGGTTCAGGGAACTAGGCTTACTGGCATAGAAATTACCTAGAAGCCAGAGTATGCTTAATTCACATGGTTTACCCCCAACAAAGAAACAATTACTTACCAGAAATTAAAAAAAAAAAAAAGGGAGGGGGGGTTTCATTCTCTTCCGAAACTTAATAGCAAAGAAGAGATTTTCAACGCTGCTTCTTGCATGAAACATTTCCAGAGCCACTTTTTAATGAGAAAAAATGAAAAATACGAGTTTAGATGTTCCTTTTTCCATTTTCCTGGCTGGACCCTGCTTTTTGGTGAGCTAAGAAAAGCACCTAACATAACTGAGACCACAGCTCAGGATGTAGCTCACAGGGCAAATTCTGGCATACACAAATTGCAAAACACAATTTATATCATGGGTTCTAATCTACTGAGATATTACAATTTATGACTGATTTAGAAGGATGTTTGGACTATTTTATTTTAAAATTCTTATTTAAAAAGGAAGCAAAGTCTATAAAATCTTGGTGGAATAGTTGGAATTTGAGCAGTATTAAAAGCAAAGTCTAGAATGACAACAGGAAATACTTTGTTCATAAATTCAACCGTGCCATAGGGCCAAGGGTTCCTAGACTAAGGAACTCTCAACGGAGTTTACACCTGTTACCTCAGAAATGGATCGTCTGAGCTGAAGGAGATGCTTATTCCCTTCAAGCTAAATTACAAATTTCATTCTGAAGGAAATGAAGGGAAGACTGCTTAGCAACAGGGCTCTATTTTTCAAATCAAGAAACATATCCAAACACTATGCTCTGACCTCTTTCCACAAACCTACTCTTTTGAGTTATGCTACATTTTCCTAGCAGTAGCTGGGTGCAAGTTCCCCTAACCAATATATGACTTGCAAATACTTTCTCCCATTCTATCGGTTGTTATTTCACTTTCTTAATGGTATCCTTTGAAGTACAAAAGTCTTTAATTTTGTTGAAGTCCAATTTATCTTTTCTTTTGTGCTTTTAGAGTCATATCTAAGAAACCACTGCCTAACTCAGTATTACAGATTTACTCCTATGTTTTGTTCCATGAATTTTAACTCTAAAATATATGTCTATGATCCTTTTGAGTTAATTTGGGTACGTGGTGTGAGGCAAGGGTCCACCTTCATTCTTGTGCATGTGGATATCCAGTTGTTCCAGCACTGTACATGGAAAAAACGGTTCTCTTGGCACTCCAGCTGAAAATCTATTGACTATAAATGTATGGTTTATTTCTGGACTTTCAATTCCCACTGCAAGCCTTCTGTGAATAATTTTTCTTCTGCCTGGAAAGCTCTTTCCATTGGCACTACTTATTAACTCCTATTCACCCTTCACGTCTCGGTTCCCAGGTCACTTGCTCAAAGAAGTTTTCTGTGAACCTGACAGATTAGGCCAGATCCCTTAGCTTTATGTTTTCATTCTGCCTTGCACAATGCCTAGAATTCTGACTTAGAGCACTAAATGTATATACAAAATGTCCAGTTCAACTGTTTGTAATGGCTTATGGTTTTTCTAAATTACAAAAATCTGAATTGCAAAATAAAATTCCTATAATAGGCTAACTGTACCAAAATAGATGGTTGCCATAACCATATTATAAAAGCAGGTTTGTGTTCAGAAAATCTACTACAAACATTTCCTTTCCTGTCTTTCCAGTAAGGAATTTAAGCTTGGACATTTGAAGAGAGAGAGGGAGAGAGGGAGGGAGAACAAGACTATTATTAAAGTCTGTGTCAGTAAAGACATTTTTGATTCTTCATGTGCACGTGTATATACTATGAACACATGGTGCTGTCTGGGCCTTTTCTACAGTCTAAATGTAAACAGAATTCTCAACTACTCAGAGGAAGCACAGCAAGCAAATTAGCCATCCCACTCATGAACTGAAGAGCCAGAGTGCAGATGGACATGGTCTTCTCTCTCACCGCCCTTTCCAAGGCTACAGAAAGGTAGCAGACGAGTTCAGACTTATCCCACCCCTACCTGCCCTCTGAGATTTCCCTTCTCCCACCCTTCTCCTGACATTAATGCTTTTCTATGTTATTTACATGTTAAAATGATAACTTAGATACACTGGGTTATGTAAAACATACTATTAATTTCACCTGTATCTTTTTACTTTTTAATGTGGCTACTATAAAACTGAAAATTATACATGTGTTTGGCATTATATTTTTATTGCATACAACCACTACATTATACTACTTCTTATTTAAAAAGAAAAGACAAAACTGAACGATAGACATCTTCTGAGTAAAATTCACAAAGAGTTGATTCTGATAAAAATGATTTTAGTAAAATAAATTAGAAAGATATAACATTGCTCTATGAAAACTGATCAAGAAATCTGTCTTAATAAAGATTAAGTCAAAAATATTTTCTTGATGAAAATTCATTAACATGGGTATAATTTCTATTAAAAATCTCTGTGTTCTGAAAGGTAGGGTCAAAACATCCTTAAGGCCCAAATAACAGGGTAAAAGTTTCTTAAATTCATTATCAGAATACAAGTTAGTCCTGAGCTAATGCGATAGAGAACTGATAACTCTGCACATCTTTGCAGGCATGCAGAGAGCGTTGTTTCAATTTAAGCAGCAGTTTAAATGTATTCTACTATTTGAGTCTAAAGAGACCCTCAGAAATTGGGGGAAGAGGTTGGAAAGCCGGTATTACCTAGGAAAGGTGTAGAAAAGGAATGCAAGTCAAATACTGACTTCCATTCTCTTTTCCTACAGGAACCCTTAATTCTCCTCCCATCAGAGATTCTGAATATTTCTCCAGAAAAACTGAATACTTATTCAAACCACAATATGAAATCAGAATTGTATTTATATGGGCAGGCAAAATACAGTTATTCAGAAATGGATTTGTAGCCAAGTAAAACAGCCCTGTGAAATAATCTAACATGCTCAAAAAAATTCTTCGAGGGGAGGGAGTGGGAGAGGAGGGAGGGGGAGTCAAGTACATGGTGATGGAAAGAGAACTGACTCTGAGTGGTGAACACATAATACAGAGACAATGAACTGTAGAATTGTACCTGGAACTTATGTAATTTTTGCTAACTAATGTCACCCCCAACAAGTTTAACAATAAAAAAAAAATTCTTTGGAATTAAGAATACAAGGTGGGAGGTGCATTTTAATACTGAGCTATAAACAACTGAGATTTAGTCTAATTTAGAGGAAGCATTAATCTGAATATATGACATCTTAAAAGCTTCCCTATCAGAGCCTCTTCTCTGTAATGCCTAGAGTTTGGACCACAGTCTTCATCACTTGATTTAAAATAAAAATTGAACATAAAATGTAACTGACTAAAATCAATACATCACAATTTTACATTTTATTTGTGATTAGTAACACTGCACTATAATACTGTCTTCAGAGGACATTGTAAAATTAAGTCACACTCCTTACAAAGCCATTTGGCTATTTCATGACTAAGCTCCCTTGGACAAGATTCAAGTCAGTTTTAACAGTTACCTAAGAATGGTGGTTGGAGCAAGACTTGAGAGTCAGGAGACCTGCATATGAATGATGGTCCTGTCATAAGATCTGGATATGAACCATGGTTCTGTCGCTAGGACCAGACTTTGTTGCCTATTTTGTAAAATATGCATGCTTATCTCAAAGGATTTTTAGAGAATCTACTGAATGATTAAATGTGATTTTTCTAAACATAAAGTGCTATATAAAGCATTAGTACTCATTCATCTGATTTCTTAAAATATCATCTTTCAATATAGTTCTAACCAATATCAATAATATATATATATAACTTTGGTTAACATTAATATTGATAATTTTTCCTCCATATTTCCTTATTTATCATCTTCACACACCAAGACAAAGGAGTCAATAGAAGGAAGAAAAAAAGTGAGAAAGCTGATTTCATTTATAGATATTTCAGTAAATAAATTGGATCTAGTGTCTTACTTACAATGACTACCTAAAAAATAAATTTAAAACTGACACATTAAATCTAATATAAGGGAAATTTCGCCTCTTCATATTTAATTAAATATAATCAAAACAAAAGCTAGAAATGAGATGGTCTTTTTATTATAGAATTTCAACTTATACAAGATAACTTTCATTATAACACCAAGTAATAATTTTAAATGAATCTTGTATTTATTTTACATTTGAAGTTAAGCTATATTAACACCTGCTTTGTCTTTTAACTCAGTTCTTTTCAACCATAAAGAACATAGAATTTTAAGGTGTAGAGTACATGATGAATACTTTATTGTTCCATAATTATAATTATTAATTGCTAAGTGAAAAGTAGTTTATAAAATTTCACTTCCTCTGAACTCACAGGAAAATAATTTTATTACTATAATATAACCTCATTAACAAGAATTTTACTGGATCAGAATCAGTGATTACACTGAAATAGCAATTCTGAGGTCTACTGGATTATTTGTACAGTTAGAGTTACTATATGCATTTGAAAGAGATTTTATGAGATTTTATATTCTCTTTTTTTTAACATAACCAGATTAAATTTATTTTCCCTCTCTGCATGCCTTCCTCAATCCTTTAGTATGAATTCAGGTAATTTGTACTGCATTTTCCTACATGAAAACAAAATTTAAAAAAAAAACAACTGAATACTGTTCACATAGCTGGCCACATCCCCCTAAAAAGGACCACAATTTTGTGGGTGAAAAGTAAAGCCATTATAATCCTTTTGTTGCTTGCTGATATCAGCATCACTATAGAAAACACACTAATAACAAAAGGCTTTCTAGGCTGCAGGCTGAACTCACCTCATTTCTGAAAGCTCCCTGTTGCAGATCAGCATGGAGTAAATCTGACCCCCAAAATGTTTTGCTCAGTCCACACAGGATTTTTTAGAAAAACTTAAATTAGGTGTCACATTAAAAAATTAAGAGTATTTCACATAGAAGCCTACAGTTCTAGTGTCACTTCAAAGGTCTGAAGATCTGGTCACATCGATCTGCATGGCAGCAGTTGGGTGAAGCTGAGAATTTGCTGCCCTCTCTAAGAAACTCTCAATTCACCAGTCTGCTCAGTTCTATCTGCTCTTTTATATTACAATGTGGGCCCCAGTTTACAATTTGTGTTTGTGATCCATATTTATAGTTTCACTTCTGCACATAGCAACCCACTTCTATCTCCATCCACTTGGCACTCCACACCAACACACCACTCCGCCCACACACACAACTCCTGAGGTCATTACTAATTCACTCAATCTTCAGTTTCCAGATTATGCCACATAGTTTCACATGAATTCCTCCCCGTCTAGAATAACCTTCCCAAACTCCCTGCCTGCTTGGCTGTACCTATTCATCATTCAAGTGGTCAAGTATACCCACTTCCCTAGCCTCTTCTACCCTTCCATACCACCCTCACCAAGCAGAATGGAGGGCTCCTTCCTTTCAAAACAATTAGTTGCATGTATGTGATGGCATGTGGTCTTCCCCTTCATGTCTAACCTTAAACATCCTGAAGGTAGGACCCCTGTCCCCTTATCTTTGTATTTCCAATGTCTATTTTAGTGCTTGGTACACAATAGAAAACAATGAATTTTTGATAAATAAATGAAAGAATGACTGATTTTTCTCTGGGAAGGGAGAATATCTGGGGAGAAGAACACAGGACAAAAAGAGTAAGTGATTTATATTCTGAATTACTCTTCCATATGAGGGAAAATACACAAAACATATTAATTCAAAACATTCTCTTCTCTCCATAATTTACTTTTTTCTTTATACTTAGAAGAATTAATATAACACACATGTAAAAATAAAACCATTAGGTTGAAAAGGGCTTAATTATTTATCTAACTGATATAAAATTTTTCCTTAACTAAAATTTTGGCATTATGTAGTATACCCAGATGTTTATATTGTCACAAATAATTTTTTTAACCATTTATGGCAATTCAGAAAACTGCAGCTGGTATTTCTTATATGTTTCCTCTAAAATCACCACTTCTGCCAAAAACATCTATAAAGAAATCCCTCAAAAGGTTTCGGTAACAAAGCGTCTGGGAATGTATTTGGCCTATGTTCAACAGGACATTATATGTTTTCTTATACAAATCATGTCCTGGAAAACGGAATGCCTTTATTTAAAATAAAAATTCTACCATCCAGCTCTATAAAGGTAGTTCCATGAAAAATATTTTAAACTTCCTTTGTATTTGTAGTTTTAAAACATGTTTTTATGCTTCATGTTATAGGTTTACTAGGTGTCATTTTATATTCTTCTAGATTTTCTTTAAAAAAAAATACTATAAGGAAATTTTCCATTCTCAACTCAAAGAAATTTTATAAAACCAGTCACCAAACCTTCCTAAAAAAAAAAAAAAATCAGTTATGGGGTCCTTTAAGATACAGTTAATAAACTAGCAGACAGACCAAATTTCCCAATGACAGAATCTAAACTTGTATGGTTTATGAAAACTTATTTTCGTGTACAACAAAATATGCCACCCTTTTGAATAATAATTATCAAAACAAAAGCTATTTTGTGCTTTCAATTTTATCTCATTATTTTCATTTAAGCAAGAATTTATCTCAAAGGATGAGAGTAAAGAACAAAAAGTTTAGGAAGGAAAGTATCAAATTTGGCCATAAATACAGCAAGACAACACATCTTTTAATGGTTCGGCTGAAGTCTAGGTTTCCATAGGTGTGTATTTTCCCATGAATGACAGTTCCATAGAAATTATGAACACTAATCAACTCAGAATAGTTAATGAAAGACTGTCCTATCTGTTTCATAGAGGGCTGGCTAGCATCTTGAGTCTGAAAAATCAATAAAAAAATAGGACGCATGTGAAGTAACTCTTTGGAACAATAATGGAAATAACATTTCAGGTAAAATGTTGCAAGAATAATTTCTAAAAGGAAGGAAAGTTGAAATTCTCCTTCTACCAGCCAACACTATCTATTAAAATATAGCATCTATACTATCTTGGGGTTTCCTTTCACTGTTACTTTCCCTTACGGGGCCGGGGAGGGGAGAGAGAAGTTCTTACATTTTCAGGGTGAAATCCTATTACTGGTTTAGGGCTTTGCTCAAGTTCCTTTCCTCCATGGAATGAATGCCCCTGACCCTTAATGGGATTCCTAGGGAACTAAATATGCACTGGCTTACGAGCACTGTTTTGCACAGTGGCTTAAACTGTGAAGCTATGATGCATCTATGCTCTGCATTACTTCCTTAAAAAAAGGGATCGATCTAGTATGTCACAGAGCATTTAACATACAGCCATGTTCAGCAGATTCTCAGTTAACTGGCACCAACTGGGATTGGTAGATACCAGATGAAAGTAAGTAGATTCTCCATTAACCTGAACTTAAGCAACTGGCAAAAAGTTTTGCCAGTTGCCCAACTTCCAGTTAACGAGGAGTCTACCGTAGTTGGTTCTAATTAAACACTGACTGCCTGATAAAGCATTTTCATACTTTTCATACAAAACCTGTAAAAACTCTGAATTCATAAGCACATTTGCACATATATGGCACTAACGATTAATAATATGTATTCTAAGAATGACTGAAATAATCACAATTTTAATAAATACTGGTCATACACAATAGCATCCTGACCAGACTGAATCATCTCATCTCTGGTAGCAATGACATAATCGAGCATTTTGAATAAAATACCAGTTTTTAAAGTGAGTTTCCTAATATTGTTTAAATGTTTGAAACTGCATATCAACTAATCATCAGTCTACAGATGCTTAGAAATAAAACAATACTTTGCCTCTATGATTCAAGTCTCTACGTACTTTCTTGCAACAAAAGCCAATCTGTCCTTTTCAAAATTGTTTCTCCTGGCAAATATTTTTGCTGTCTGGCCAAGTTTAGTGTTAAAAATAAAGTACAGTATTACAACATCAATCAACATTTAAAGTACTTAATGATCTATGAAAGAAAATATACAGTGATTCTTTTGAAACAACCAAGCCAATCAAAGTTTTATTTATATTATCAAATCAAGAGTGCAGCTTTGAGAAAATACAATCAGATTTTTGTTTAGAGATATAAAAGCAGTATCAAGCACTTAAGTAATAGAAGAAAACAGACTGCCGAGAAAAGCTACAAATGGCAGGAATAGTGTAAAGACACAGCAGAACTAGCTGTCTCTCTACCCGCCTTCCTGTCTGTGTAACACTGGCCTCTTGCCTGTCCCTTAAAATACCAGTTGTATAAGCATAATTAGAGCTTTTTCTGGAGCTAATATTGAATCCACAAAATAAGTGCAAAGTTACTATACATTTATCTGAATATTAATTATAATTTTTTACATGAATAGGAACCTAGGCTACCTAAGCCTTGTCATTTATAATCAAGATCTGAAAATGTTCTCCTATTACTGGGGGTTTAAATGGTGTCTGAACAAGCACTAAATAGTACAGAGATTCTGACAGTATTATCAACTACAATAAATCATAGAATTTTTAAATCTTACCATCACCTACTGGGAAAGGTAGATGTCTAAAAGGGGATATAGCCTTAAATATTAATAGCAATGACATACAGCATTGAGATGGTCCAGAATACTGCCTTTTCACCTCCATGAGTCTAGCCCTTGGACACCCGTGTCTCTTCCCTGGGTTGTTCCGATGCCTTCCAGACAGTGCTGTAGTTGCATTGGCCTTCAACCTAATTGGACTGTTCTCCCAATAAATACTGTCTCCAGATAAGGGTAACCATTCAACAGTTAGGGTACAACACAGGGGACACTGCTGTCTTCAAAGGAGATGGAGATACACAGAACAAATAAAAGGAAGAAAAAAGTAACCACCTCCTGACAGGAAGAAATACAGTAATGCGGAGAGAACGTGAGCCCTGGTCAAGGGTAAAGGACAATTCAAATCTCAGTTTCTTTAATTTATAAAGTGGAACTCTACCTACTTTAGAAGCTGCTAGTGAAGAGTAAATAAATAAGAGAAGACTAAATAAGACAGTATATGTTACATAAATGCCCATGATACTTAATATACTGCTGTTTCCCTCCTGCCTATTTCTAGCCCCTCTGCTAGATTTAAGAGTTCCAGGGCTAGCCAAGGCTTACAAAGGAAACAGAGGACTTTTACTTGCGTGGTGCTGCCTCAGAATCGGATTATGTTGAGGAAAACCACCCACATGACCTCTCTTGTTGTCTTCTGCATTCCCAGACCACTCATCCCATTCCTGCTGGATGGAGCACGACTCACTTGTGCTTGTCCTTCAGCATCCATGTCTCAGGGGCTCCTGTCTGCTTGCCTCCTCCGCGTCCCAGTCACTGTTCCTGCTGTCGGGCAGCATCTCTGCTGTGCTTTACTCTTCTGTTCTTCCCCACTTCTAATTCCTATTTTATTTTAGGTGGTACTTTTTAACGCTTATGTTTTAGTGCTACGGTACCTAATCTAGACACCTAAAGTTAGTGCAGTTCTAGACTGAATGGTCACCTTTTTGATAACTTTAAATCATTACCTGCTAAACGCAGCCCTGGAGTAGCTGCAACTTCCTAGGGACCCTTAAATCAGAAACTAAATGAGGACATGCCATCTTCATCAGCTGTTAGATGCAACAATGCACTTATGAACCACCTGATTATCTGAGGACCAAGGGAACTGACAGGACTTACGAGAAACCTTACCGGCATCAAAAATTACGTGATGAGTGGCTTGTATGTAAAGCACCATCCATAAAGAAGAAGCTAGTTATACCCAGACATTCATTATACAAAAAGTAACCCCTTTACTTGACAACACTGTACTGTCTAGCACACCGGAAGGCTGTAGGTAGGATGAACACTGACTGATTAAGGAGAAGTCATAATCATACAAAGTCAGGACAGTCAAATCAATCAACAGGGTGACAGCTGACATAACTGGACTTCCTCACTACCAGGAAAAACTAACTGAACCGCCAGGGCCAAGTTATGACTCTGGTTTCACTAGGATCATGTTGAAATGGAAGCCAACTAGTGATGGGAGATGGAAAAGAAAGTGACCTACCAATGGGAGTTGGTCTCATTCAACTGTACCAATGCATGAAGGAAGATCGCATTTGATCCAACACTCATAGGAGAAAGAAAAGAAAGAGGAAAAAACCTACTTTGTTTTTTAAGTTCTTCTATTTGTTCTTCCTTTAAGTCTAACTGTTCTGTGAGTCTTGATGCTGAATCCAACGCAGCGTTTGCTTCATCCAATTGCTCCTGTGGGAGAAACGTCCATTAAAAAGCAGCATGACTTCACAGACTACAGGGCTGGCAGACACTGTAGAAGCCACCAACCCTGTTCCCTTCACCTGGTGCAACTGTTCCTCTGTGACCTTGAGCAAGATCAAACTAGTAAGTGTCAAAGACAGAACCCACACTTAACAACACAATACTGTCTCCTTTAGAAGAACGTATCAGGAAAAGAGGATACTACAAAAAGACAATAGGGTGATTCAAGTTTTTAAAAAAGTGACAATAGGGAGTTCCCTGATGGTGTAGTGGCTTAAGGCTTTGGCGCTGGCACTGTCAACGCTGCGGCCTGGGTTAGATTCCCAGTCAGGGAGATACCCACATACCAAAAAGCAAAAAAAAATAATAAAATAAAATGAAAATTAAAAAAACTTAAAAAAAAATAAAAATAAAATAAAAAATAAAAAGTGACAATAATTACTTTAATTTTTATTCCCTTAACTACTAGTGAATTTGAGCATTTTTTTTCACATTTACAGAACAGATACACTTACTCTTCTGTGAAAACTTCTTTGCATACCTTGCCATTTTTCTACTGTACTCTTTTTTGTCAGTTTCTAAGAGTATCTTGAACAGCAGATGTGAACTCTTTGTCACCAGCACTGCAAATATTATTTGCCAGATCTGCCATTTGTCTGTTGACTGAGTAATATCTTGTACCACTTAAAAGTGTTTAAATTGTATATAGTCGAACATGCCTACCTTGCTTTTATAGCTTCTTGAGTTTTAGTCTTGGTCAGGCTCCCCCTTACCCCTAGACTATCTATATATGTGGTCTTCTAGATGTTCTTAAAAGATATATATATATAATATATATTATTATATAATATATAATATATATTATATATATATAATGTGTGCACACACACACACACACACACAAATTTACTTCTTTAAAATAATGTTTCTTAATAAGAGTGCTTTTGATATTCCTGGCCTCTGACCACTAAATGCAGAAGACCCAGGCAGTCACTGTAATAACTGAGGATACCCCCAGATTTCCAGTATCGCTCCTAGTCGAGAATCCTTATTTTAATACAATTGGAATTTATTTTTGTATACAATGTAAGATAGGGGTCAAATTGTTTTTTTTACACATAGGCAGCCAGTTGTGTCAACATCATTGATTAGATAATCTATCATTTTCCCCATTAAACTGAAATTAGTTTAACTTACGATTAAATTCTCAAATCTATCTTAAGCTCTCCTTCTGTTCTTAGATATAGTTCCCAGTTGCTCAATCAAACATAATGTAGATGTTACTGTGAAGGTAGTTTACAAATATAATTAAAGCCCCTACCCAGTTGAATTCAATGAAGGCATATTATCCTGGATAATGAGGATGGGCTTGACTGAACCAGCTGAAAGTCCTTGAAAGCAGTACTAAGGTTTCCCCCAAAAAGAAGAAATTCCTTCTGTGGACAACAAGTTTGGCCCCTGACCATGGAACCAGCCTGCTTGTGATGTTCTTTCCTGATCACCTGTGGACAAGAGCTTCGTACCATGCCTGTGAGTTCCAGCCTGCCTGGATTGTGATCTTCCTATTTTGACTTCCAGACCTACAAATTTTGGACTTGCTTAGCCAGCCCTCACAATCACATCACCAATTCCTTGTAACAAATCTCACAGGTGTGTATCTATACATACCATGTATATCAGTGCACGTGTTGGGGGAGTCACATGTATTCATAATAAAAAATTTAATATTCAAAATCTATAAAACTAAATATAGTGTAAGTGAAATTTAAATAAGCTTTCAAATGACTATTTTAAACCTCATAGCATTTATATTTAAGAAATTATTAAAGCTTAAACTACATGAAGACTTTTTCAAAAATTAACATTTAGATTTCATTATTCCACCATTTGTTTGGTTTTTATTTCATTAATTTTAACTTTTATCTTTAGTACCTCCCTCTTTACTTTCTTCTGATTTATTTTTTTCTTTTTCTAAATAGATGTTACATTTTAAATTTTAAAATAGTAAAGTTAGTTTATTTATTTTTGGTAGTTCCCTGCCAGCGAAGTGAACAGAGGCCACAGTGTTGAGAGCTCAGAAGCCTAGCCACTATAGCACCAGGGAATCCCCATTAAAGTTAGTTTAAAAAGAATATCTGAATCTCAATGACATTTTTTCAAGAAACACCAAAAATATTACATTTGTATGGAATTACAAAAGACCCCGAATAGCCAAAGCAATCCTATTAAAAAAGAACAAGGCTGGAGGCATCACACTCCTCGAATTCAATTTATACTACAAGTGTCAATAATCAAAACAGCATGGTGTTGGCAGAAACACAGACACACAGATCAGTGGAATAGAATCGAAAACCCAGAAATAAACCCACATGTATATGGGCAGATAATTTTCGACAAAGAGTGAAAAATATACAATGGGGAAAAGAAAGTCTCTTCAGTAAATGGTGCTGGGAAAATTGGAAAACCACATGCAAAAGAATGAATGCGATCTATTACCAGATATGAAAATGAACTCAAAATGGATCAAAGACCTACACATAAGACCTGAAACAATAAATTGCATAGAAGAAGACACCTCTACTAAACTTACGGACCTTGGGTTCAGGAAGGAATTTATGAATTTGACCTCAAAGGCAAGGGATGTAAAAGTAAAAATAAATGAATGTACCTTATCAAACTAAAAAGCTTTTGCACAGCAAAATAAACCATCAACAAAACAAAGAGGGAATCAACCAAAAGGGAGAAGATATTTGCAAACAACACATCTGATAAGGAGCTAATATCCAAAATATATAAAGAACTCATACAATTCAACAACAGAAAAACAATCCAATTAAAAAATGGGCAGAGAACCTGAACAGACATTTCTCCCCAAAAGACATACAAACGCCCAACAGATATATGAAAAAAATGCTCAACTTCACTAGTAATTAGGGAAATACACATCAAAACCACAATAAGGTATCACCTCACACCTATAGAATGGCTGTCATCAACCAGACAAATAATAACAAGTTGAAGAGGCTGTGGAGAAAAAGGAACCCTCACACATTGCTGGTGGGAATGTAAATTGGTACAGCCACTATGCAAAAAAGTAAGAAAGCTCCTCAAAATATTAAGAATAGCATTACCATCTGATGCATTGGTAATGCTATTACCAATAAATAGAAGTAATCCCTTTCTTCTGGATACCTACCCCCAAAATGTGAAATCTATTGTTCGCAAAGATATATATACCCTGATGTTCACTGCAGCGTTATTCATGGTGGCCAAAACATGGAAAAAACCAAAGTGTCCTTTGATAGATGACTGGATAAAGAAGCTGTGGTACAGAAACACAATGGAGTACTACTCAGCCATGAGAAAAGATGAAATACTGCTATTTGCGACAACATGGATGGACCTAGAGATCATCATGCTAAGCGAAATATGTCAGACAGAAAAAAACCAAGAACCATATAACTTCACTCATATTGGGATATAAAACTGAAAGAGACAAAGGAACAAGATAAACTACAAAGAAACAGAAACTCATGGACACAGATAATAATAGTTTTAACAATTACCAGAGGGCAAGGGAAGAAGCAGGTATAGAGAAGCGGGTGGGTCGTCAAATACACGGTGATGGAAGGAGAGCTGACTCTGGGTGGTGGGCACACAATGCAACACACAAGATGATGTATTATGAAGTTCTGCATTTGAAATCTATGTAATTTTACAAACTGTGTCACCCCAACAAATTAAAAAAAAAAAGATCTGACTTCTAGTCCAACAATATGACAGACTAGATACTCTGGATCCACTGGAAACAACTACAAGTGTTGGATAAAATATCTTTTTAAATGTATTAATGAGCTGACCAGAAAGTAAGCATAAATGATCAATTAGTATTAAAAGATGCTTGACCTCACCAGTAATAAGAGAAATGCAAATTAAAACCTCAAGAGAACAGCCTTCCCAACCACCACACTGGCAAAAACTTAAAATATTCTGATAATGCCAAGTGCTGACAAGGATGTAGAACCAGCACTCTGGGCAGGTAGGAGTAAATCAGTACAGCTGCTTTAGAACAAATTTCCCATATCTAATAAAGCTGAAATTGCTCATACATACCGCATGACTCAGCAATTCTGATCAAGATACACACCTGAAAGAAACTCCTGTACATGTGCACCAGAAGATGTAAACAAGGAAGTTCATAACCACATTGTTTATATAGCAGATAATGAAACTGTCTTTTATCAATAAAATGGGTAAAGAATTATAAATTCACTCAATGAATAGAGAAGTGAAAATAATGAACCATCTGCACACAGTAACAACCAATAACATGAATGAAACTCATGAAGGTAATACCAAGCAAAAAAAGGAAGTCACAGAAGATGTATTCAATTTACATACAGTTAAAGATTCCATTTATATAGAGTAGAAACATGTAACACCGTGTATGGACTGGCGATGTGCATCCATGTGATACTATCACACAAACACAAGAGGTAACACACACACAGTTCTGGCATCCTGCGTTTCGAGGCGACGGAAGGAGAGGAAGCGATGCGCAGAGGTGCGTAAGGAGCTTCAGAGGATGAGGTTCTGTTTCCTACACTGGGGTGGTGAGGACCTGGGCACTCGCTGTATTGCTACTCCTACACTTTATACATATCATCTAAATATTTAACAAAAGTTTCAAAACTTTAAAGAAA
Organism: Lyroderma lyra; assembly: GCA_004026885.1. Taxonomy (NCBI): domain Eukaryota; kingdom Metazoa; phylum Chordata; class Mammalia; order Chiroptera; family Megadermatidae; genus Lyroderma; species Lyroderma lyra. The sequence continues at coordinate 122,152 of PVJL010002710.1, forward strand.
CTGTGGCTTCACTAATTTGGAATATTAATGTGCCTGAACAGCTAATGACAGATAAAAAAATTTCATTATTTTTGTACCAGCTATCACCAGTTTACTTACGACTTGGCAAAGTTCATCCTAAATTTAAAGTATCTTATCTCTTCATGAGGGCTCATTTTATTTATATCTTATACATACTTTTGTATGTATGAAATATAGCATAATAATAAAGAAAAAATACGTTAAAGGATCATGCTGCAAAAGGGAAAGATCTAATGGGATAATATACATTCTTTTAATCTGTGTAATAAAGTACCCAACATATTTTGTTGAAAAGAGAAAATTATAAAGTTAAAATTATAGATTAATTTGTTCTCTTCTTCAGTGATCTCTAAAACACCTATCTGTGCTAAAAAAATTAAATGTCCTATCATCTCATATTCGCTGTGTCTACTCTCACTTGAAGTCCTAAGAGGGAAATTCTGAGGATCTCGTTCATTGGTATGCCCCAGCACAGGGTACAGATGAGCACTCAAACAATATTTACTACATTCATTGTTCAGGACATTATCTCCAAGGCAATTAGTCTACGAGTAATTATTTCATGAATAATAAAATTTTAAGAAAAAATTACTTCGACCAACCTGTAATGACAGCAGTTTTCCTTCCAGATTTTCGGCCTTTTTCTTCCACTCAGTTAATAGCTGTTTGCTTTTTTCTAGTTCAGCTGAATACATAACTTTTTCCTCTAAAAACGAAAAAAAGTTAACATTAGTATTTTGCAATTGTGTGATAAAGTTAAAATTTTAAACCACTTGAAATTTTAATAATTCAAGAGAAACAGCTCAAATGTCTCAGGAAGAAAATTATATATGCCTTAGTGATAATATTAACTGCATTTGAAGATCAGTTTCCTCTGCCTAAATCCTTCTCCATCTCGCAAACCCTTCCTTCCCTTTAGAATTCCACTCAAATATTTCCTCTTTGGCAAAGCCTTCCCTGTGGTCTCAGTACCATTCTACTTTGTACACATCACCACTCTAGTATTACTTACGGTACACCTAGAGAAATCTTATATTTAAAATTCAAGGTTTCAACCACATGAGTAACCCAGAAGGTCTACATTATGTACAAATTTAAAGTTTAGCGTAGACACAAAACCATAACCCCTGTTGCTTCATTAGCCTCATATTCGCATCACCCACCTGCCCGCCCTTAGCAGTTAATTCACTGCCGATAATGGTAATACGAAACGCACGAATAAAGAAATGGATGGATGAACTATCTAAAGGGGGTAAACCTGAGGAGGGGAGACAGATGGGAGAAAGTATGTAGATTCAGTTATTAGGGTGAAACTGCTCTGGTCACTGTTACTGCATTTCCACCTGGACTTGAAATTGTGGATACCTCCTAGTACAGATGAAGAGCTAAGACGAAGTTCATTCATATTTCAAAGGACAGCAGTTGCAGATGAGCAACTCTTTGAAGTGGATTCGACCTCCAACCAATCTCTCAAAACCTAACCACCTCTACACGTGTGCCTCTCTCCTCCTTCGTACCTGCCCCGTCGTTTAGCCCATCACCGCTCTCTCCATGTTACCCTTAGAGTCCTCCAGTGCTCACCTTGTCATAACATGATACTAAGACACATTTTTAATAATCAATTACTTTACATATAGTTTACGCCCTCTAGTCTTAATTGTGAAAGTAATCTAAATCAACTCTTTGATGGCTACTTATCTTTTCCCCCTATAAGTGGGTAACCTTCCCCATGCCTAATCGAAATAGCACTCAAGCAAGTCCAAATTCCCAATAACTACAGTAATTTTTCTTCAGCAGAAGACTGACCATACAACTTACCTTGTTGAAAATGCTCCAGTACCAGCTGCAGGTTTGAAAGAGAGAGAGTGTACTGCTTTACTTGTTCTTGACACACAGAAAGCTTCTGGGCCGTTTCATCCCTTTGCTTGGAGACTACATTCAATTGTTCCTGCAATGACTCCACCTGCAAACTAGCTTGATGGCTTCAAACAAAAGGAATAAAAGTCAAACTGTTTCTATTTAGGTGCTTCAACAAGATGAAATATCTTCTCTACATTTTATTGAGTTAAATGCAAATTAGATTCCAAAGTATTTACATAACTTTAACAAGATGGAAACCTCATCCCTACGTTTTTTACTGTGGTAAAACGTACATAACATTTACCATTTTAACCATTTTTAGCACAGAGTTCAGCAGGCTGAGTACATTCACATTGTTGCATATAACTGTCACCACCATCCCTCTCCAGAAGCCGTTTCACATCCCCCAACCCCAAACTCCACACTCATTAAACAGTAACTCCCTTTCCCGCAGCACTAAGTGAACTCAACTTTCTGTACATTTTATTATATTTAATTCAAGTTAGATTTCAAAGAAACTTAAAGCACACCTCTAATCTTTGTTGCTTTTGTTAATCCAACCATCCTTCTGGAGCAAATGACAGTGAACACCTGGCGGCCATTTTAAAGACAGAATTAGGCTAAACAAGAAATGCCACCATAAACAAATTTTACAAATAGCCTGCAACCTTTGTGTTTCCAGGCTAAACTCTATGATGTAATTTATAAAATTGTACGTTATAAGGGACATTGGAAGTCATTTTGTCCAGCTTCCAACTCAACAAGCAATGACTTCCATGACACCCCCTTGCTTTTAACACTACAAGTATGGTGAAGTCACAACTTCCCTAAGGTTAGCCCATTGATTACTGCTCTGATTACTAGTTAATTATCTTTTACCATCATCTTTCTGCTTAAATAATCCCTACACCTGCCCCAAATAATAAATCAGAGAGCTCCCTAAGAGATTTATATAGCACCTATCCAGGCTTATGTTATTGATGTGCTTCCCCAATGTATAATTATTACATACAAAATATTGTAGCCTTTCCTGGGTTTTCAATATCTAGTTAAATTTTTATTCAAGAGCAGCTCACATGGCCCATTAAGAGAAGCAACTCTGAAGAAACTTTACCCAATGGCACCCTCTTGTGGAAAGAGCAGTAAATTGATAATCAGGTGGAAAGAGCAGTAAATTGATAATCAGGAGACAACTGCCCTCCAATGTCCCTGGGTTTTACTCAAGTTGGCTGGTTAGCAAATCACTGAAAGGGTGACTGGAAGGATGAAATGAGCTATGATGTCACTGAAAAGTTAATAAATTACCATAAATTACCAAGTATTACTGTCATTAAATAAGGGCTCAAAAATACCATAATCTGGTGTGAAGAGGTGAGTTACTTATATAATAAATATTTACTGAAGATCTATTAAACTATGTACATGCCCTACCAAAGACCCAAATACTACACAGGTTCAAAGGAAAAAAACATCACATCAGGGTGTGGCTTTGGATTTGAGGGGTGGGGTGAGAAATAAGCATTCTTTATGAAGAAAATGCTTCTATGTGAAGAAGACAAATTCTTCTATTTGAAGAACAGATGGGATTATTAGAAAAACTGTCAGAGATTAGGCCCACTACATAAAAGAAAGAACATAAAATTAAAAGTAGAAGAAAAATAAATGAAAAACAGTAGCTGTCTGAAGAACTGAGTTATTAAACAGTTTGGTTGGATAGAGGTGATAGTGAGAAATAAGGCTAAGGTGATAGACAGCCGAGGACCAAATCATGAGAGTCTGCCCTGGTTTTGAAAAAAGAAACAAGATCACAGGGGGCAGACACTAGAAACTGTTTTAATTAGAGAAAATATGTGCCCCAAATTGAAAGGGAAGATTATCAATTTTACAGCCTGAGGATTTTTAGCATTTCTGCCAAAGTGAAACATACACAAATGATCATTCATTGTTTTCATTCTCATCTTAAACAAACCTTCCTTCTCAATATGAAGGCCCAGTAACTTACCCTACAAAGTGAGGGAAGAGTTCACCCTCACAAGTATTAGCTTCTACTGGCCCATATATCTCAAACAGATATATCTACTCCTTATATTGCCCTCAGCATTATACACAGTAAACAGATAAATAAAGATGCATATAACGGCACTAATGGCAATATAAATAGACATGATTCTTCTGGAAGATTATTTGGCAGTACATTTCAAAAGTTTTAAAAATGCCCTTTGAACAATTTTGAAAACTTTATGCTAAGGAAGTAATCTGTGATCAACACAAAAATACCTATCTTAAGATACCATGATAGCACTCTTAGTAATTTTGAAAAGCTGAAACACTCTATATGTCCAATAATGAATGACTGAATTAAAGAAATTATGGGAATCCCAACAATGGCATACTATGTACCCACAGAATGATGTTGCAGAAACACATAGCCTAACGTGTACTGATACTCATACTAAGCTGATAGAACCAGGTTACAAAATGAATAGTATGATCTCAAGTCTGCTTTAAAAAATATACATATAATATATACACACAGATACTGAAGAATATAAAGGCATATAAAAAGATTATTTCTGGGTTTGTAAGACTGTGGATTTATGTTCTTTTTGGTTTATATGATTTTCTTGAAGAGGAAAATAAAATGTTTTGTAGTAAGAAGAAAAAAACAAGAAAAGACATTTTATTGAGAGAAATAAAATTTTAAAATACATAAGCAGGGACGTGGTTACTCAAAAGCTCTAATAAACCAAGAGTTAACTCATACTGACCTAGGTCTTTACCTTGCTGCCTCCTTTACCCTCTCCCTTCTTATACCTTGTTCAAACTTAGATCATTTGATTAAAAAAAAATTGTATAAATTAAACTAGTTCTTTGGGAGCCTAAAAATGGCTAATTAAATCAGTCAGGGTTTAAGTCTAAACTCCTAAGATGATGAGAGGCAATTATCTAAGGTAATTGGTTAAGATTCAGAAAAACCTCAGTTTGAACGCCAAGTAACGGTTAAGAGTTACAGACCTGAGTATGAAACGCAAACACACTCTGTGTGCCTGACCTTGGGAAGGTTACTACACCTCTTTACCCTAAGTTTCTTCATCTATAAAATGGAGATAATGCATTTTGTAAGAATAAAATGAGGTAACATATGAAAAATGCTTATTGAGTCTTATACTTGAGAAGTGCTCGGTTAATATTAATGCTTAAAAAAATGAGAAAGTTACCTTGCATTTTCCATTGCATTAGAGGATGAAACTAACTTTTCTTCCAATACTGTGACTTTTTTCCTTAGTTTAGCCTCTCTGTCTTCTGCAGCCAAAGCTTCTTGTGTATAAGAATCTTCTGCTTCTAAAAGGTGATTACGTAATCTCTCTAGCTCCTGGTTTAAGCGTAATTCTTTGTCACGTAAATGCTGAACCTTAGATAGAGGACAATTTCTTTATTTTTCTTCTATAAAATGCTCCCTCCTCCCACAGCCCCAATCCCTGGCCCATCAGCCACTTGTCATCAAATCTTTTCCCCATTACTGAAGTAAATCAATTGTATACTCATTTCTCATATTATAAGATGTATTTATGCTAGAGAGGTCTCCTGAAATCACCCTGAATATCCATTTGGAAGGTTTACTTTGTAAGATTCTCATTCCCTGTGGCTATAATGAAAAATGGAATTATACAATGTACTAGGCTTTTTGTGACAGACCACTTTTCCAGTAAATCTCACTTTTTCCATATTTTATAGGTGGGAAATTTTTCTTATATCCAAGGTATGCCATGGCTTTCATTTTTTTTTTTACATTAAAAAAAGTAAGGTACCAATTTAGTTTCAAGTGGTCAACCTAATGATTCAATAATGGTTTTCACTTTTGAAAACTGAAATAAAATGCACTCTGGGAGATGAAAATCCCACAGCACATCAGAGGAAGACTAAGAAAACTATCACCTAAGAAAGAAATTCATTTTAAATGGTAATCTATACAGTTTCCTTACTTAATAGTTATTAAACTCAGTGCTTGAATCACTGCTTCTTTAACACGGAAGCGTACCTCATTTTGCATAGCTGAATTTTCCATCTGTTTTTGTTTCAGGGCCAACAAGACTTGATCTCTCTCCTTCTGAAACATAACTGTCTCCTCCTGGAGTGACTTTATGGTGCTTAAAAGCTGATTTAACTCCCCAGTATTGCCCTTTTGGGAAGAAATAACTTTAGCTTTAAAGAAAAATACATTTTTAAGAAGACATTTCTTCATTAATTAATTTCAAAATATAGTTAATCATGTCAAGGTCATCAGTAAAGGAAAATCTGAGAAACTATCAAGGGCTAAAGGAACCCAAGGGCACTTGATGACTCAGTGTAATGTGGTGTTTTGGATGGCATCCTAGTACAGGAAAAGGACATTAAGGAAATTAAAGTACAGACTTTAGTTATCAGCAATGTATTAATACTGGTTCATTAGTTGCAACAAGTGTGCCACAGTAGTGTGCGATGTTAAAAATAAGGGAAATGGGGTGTCAGGTATATGGGAACTCTACCTTTGCAATTTCCTAATAATCTATAACTATTCTCAAAGAAAAAGTTTATTAGAAATATTTTATTAGAACTTATTTATTAGAACTCAAAAGACACAATCTCTTCAAATTTACCCTATACAATAAAGTGTTCACAAACCCCTAAATCACCCAAAAAAGTGTGTGTGTGTGTGTGTGTGTGTGTGTGTGTCCATTCATCGGGCATACATTGTTGTTAGAGAAAATAACAATGTCAAGATGCTAGTAAAGAAGAGAAAAGGAAGTTTTTCATATGCATTACCTATTTTTAAAAGAACATTTTGGCAACAACTTAATGAACAAAGCAATTCTGGAATATCAAACACGCAAGTGCTTACTGTGTCACAACGTAAAATGTATTTCTTACTTCAGATCATCATCAAAGATTTCACCTGTATTTCAGAGCTTCCCAGTACATATGAAAACCTCTAAAATGTTAACCATTACTAGCAACTATATACAGGCCTAAAATTTAGTTGAATTCCCTCTTGTAACACATTTCTATTGTCTAAAGAAAAACATTCATTGCTCCTAAAATCTCTTTCTACTTAACAGGCTGTAAAAATTACTCTAGTACTAAAAATATTTGGAAATATCTAGTAATTTGGGGGAGAAGCTCCCAGATGCCTCTGAAGAATATCTAGTTAGAATAAATCACAATATCTTGAAATAATTATTTCTAAATGAACAAATTCATATTACCCTTAAAGATAGCATCAATAAAGTAACACTAACAAACGGCCTCTACCCCAACTCCCCTCTGTGTACAATATGCCACCCAGAACATACCTGCTCCTTTTCTTTCAGGAGTTGTTCAAAAGCAAGGGCCTTCTCCTTCATGGAATGACATTCAAACTCTCTTTCTCGCAGCATCATAGAAAACTTAGTATTAGTCTCTTGTAATGCTTGATACTCTGCCTCCTTTTCCTTGTTTTGCTCTACTATTTTTTCATTTTCCTCTTTTAGTTCACGAATGTTCATTTCTAAAATTAATATTCTCTCCTTCAGGTTTGTTACTGCCTGCCTCAAAAGTTCATTTTCATTTACTTTGTTAGTGAAATTCTCAGTTAAGAAAAGTAACTCATCACTTTTGGCTTTGATTAAGAGATCTTTCTCTTTGAGTGACTTTTGTAAAACATCTTGTTTTTCCCTTAGCTGCTTAATTTCTGAATCTGTTTGTTCATGTTCTTTTCTTTCCAGCTCTGAGGTAGCAGCAACTGAATCAGACAATCTGTGATTGTTTTCCTGGAGAGTTCTAATGGTTGCATCTTTTTCCTGCAGCAACTTTCTTAGCTCTTCCACCTCTTGTTGAGAAGAGTCTCTCGATGTACTGGACTGAACTGTGCTCACAGACTCCACTGACTGGGAAGGAAGCGATGGTCCAGAAGAGAGCTGAGGTGAAGTCATATGAAGTTTTCCTAAAAGAAGATCTTTGGTATTGCAAAGCTCCCCAAGGCTGCGCTGAATGTGTGCTAATTCCTCTCCCAAATTTCTGAGTCTGGTTTCCTTCTGCTCATAACTTTGGATCAGGTCAGTATAGTCCTCTTGTAACTTAGAATTATTATCACTGTCAACCAAAACTTGGGTCTTAAGTTGGTGAAGTTCTTCCTGAAGCTGGGCTGATTCATGATGCATATTTTGCACCGTGGTCATCACCTGCTGTTTCCACTCTTCCATTTTCTTTACTCGTTGTTTTAATTTATCACGTTCTTGCAGCAGCACCTCAAACTGATTACTATTAACACCTCCAACCTCAGTACCAGTGCCAGATGTTTGTAAAACTGCCAATAAGGTCTGACATTTCTGACTTAATGCATCCATTTCAATGTCTTTTTCTCGAATGATACGTGATAAATTCTTAACAGTTTCTCTAAACATTTCTTGGCCACTACTTTCAAAGCTAGTGGACAATTTTTTATTTTCATCTTGCAGCTTAATGAGGGCTGCTTCTTTGGCAGCAATTATGTCCATAATTTTGTGATATTCTGTTTTTATGTGGCTATTTTCCCTAGTCTTCTCATTCAAAACAGCTAATACCTGTTCTCTTTCTTTAGCATAGGCCTGCAGCTGCTGCTGAAGGTCAACAACATCCTGGGTGTAGGGAGCTGATGAAATTCTGGCATGAAGAGCCTGTATTTCTGAATCTTTCTGCTGGATAATCTGAGTTAGTTTACCAACCTCATCTTTGGACAGCTGATCGATCTGTTTAGTTAGAGATTTATTCTTTTCATTGAGAAGTTTAATCTCCAGTTCTCGTTCTTTTATTCCTTTTACCAACCTTTCCGTTTCAGCTTTAGATAAATCGTGCTTCTCACTTCCATTTTCTATATTAAGGCTCTGAACTTTCCTTTCTTGAAAAATATCTGAATTCTCTGTTTGAATGTCTTGGTTTTGTTCACTTTTAATTTCTTCAATTATTTTTTGCAAATTCTTAATTTCTTTATCTTTCTCTAGAAAGAGTTGGGTGTGTGTCATCTTCATTTGCTCATGCTGACGTTTGAACTCGTCCATTTCCTTCTTCTGCTCCTGTAAAGACTGAAAAAGTTGCATTTGACTCTGGTTTTGATCTTCGATCATCTTTTGCTGATGTTTTATTTTCTCTTCAAGGTTATCCTTTATTACTTTCAGTTGACATACCTCAGATTCTAGTTCCGTAATACAATCCAGAGGTTTAGGCTCGGCCACAGGTGCAGCTCGACTCTGCTGTTCCCTGAGCCGTTCCAGCTCTTCTTTGAGATGGCTGTTTTCTTCCTTCATAAATCCAAGACTTCTGTCTTTTTCCTCTAAAGTTTGCTTCAAAATTTCATTTTTTCTTAAGACCTGAGTAGATTTATCTAACTCCGCCTGGAGCGCTGAACTTTTCTCTTTAAGCTTTTCTATAAACATGTCTTTCTCTTTCATAAGTTGTGTCAACTGCTTCTGCTCTTCTAAACTAGAAGACAAAAGCTTCTTAGTCTCGTCGTGATCGATATCTACCCGCTCGATATCCTTTTTCAGTTGTGCTATCTCGAAGTCCTTCTCTTGACTGAGCTTACTCAAGTGCTCGTGGTCCAGCTGTGAAGCACAGGTCCTCAAACTCCGCGCGTCTGTCAGCTCTTCGACCATCTGCTCGTACTTGCCGCCTTGTTCCGACAGCCTCTTTTCAGCCCGATGTAATGCCGCTTCCAACTGGCCCTTTTCCAATTTCAGAGCTTCCACAATGGTGTTTTTTTCCAGAGAAATTTTATTCTTATCAGCAATAGATTCTTCCAACTGATGTCTTACCTCTTCACATGCTAAAACCAACTTTTCATTTTCCATTTTGAGATCAAAAGCAACTGTCTTCAAATTTTCATTGAGCTCTTCAATTTCTGAAAGACTTTGTTTTAAGTTTCTGACTTCGGCTTCCCTTTCTTTAAGTAAGTCATCTTTAAAATTACTGTCAAACTCTTGATTAAGAGGCTGAGTTAACTCGTACCTGACCTCCTCATTTTGTTTCACATGTTCTTTAATTTCAAAGTTCTCCTTCTGGATGTTTAAATTATTGCTTTGTGATTTAGTTAGCTGATATTCTAAATCTGCTACTTTATCCTCTAGCTTCTGCTTGGCTAAATGCAAATCATTGAGGACCAGTTCACTTTGAATTAACTTTTCTTTCTGCTCGTCTAACTCTTTAGTAATGTTCATTTTATCATCTTCAAGTTGATGAACTCTCTCTTTCTCATCATTTAGATCTTTTTTCAGTTTACTAATGATGCTGTCTCCTTCATTTTGTTGTTTTGATAGCTGATCTTTTATGAAAATTATGTGCTGAAAGAAAAATTAATTTGCATGGTGACTTTAAAACATCATCTTATTCTAGTACTTAAAGAAAATTTTATCATACATAACTGAATAATCCTCAGATTTTTTAATCCTTCTTAAAACAACTTTTTTTAATTCCAACAAAATTTACTAATATTTTAGAGCGTCTAATTTATTTATCATTTCAGAGATTAGAATTTAAAACTACAGAAGGTAAATGACACATGTTTTCTATTTTCAACCCTTTAACACTGGGCAGGAGTCAACAACTACAGTCAACAGTGCAAATTGGGCCAACTGCCTGCTTTTATAAATAAAGTTTTATTGGAACAGAGCCACACTCATTTGTTTACATATCACAATGGAGTTGAGCAGTTGCAACTGAGACCACATGGCCTGTAAAGCCAAAAATACGTACTATCTAACACTTTACAGGAAAAGTTTGCCAACCTTTACTGACTAGACCATCAATGAACTAAAAAATTAACTAAAACACAAAATTAAATCACACCAATCACCTTTGCTTGTTAATCCAGTGTTCAGTCTACTGAGCAGAGTGTGCTACCACACTGTCTTTAATATAGTATCTATTTATTACCTTTGTGGCTTCTTGGTTCTGCTTATCCAATTCTTCTAACTCAGCTATCAGTACTTCCTTTTCAGTCATACTCTGGTTGAGTTCTTGTACCTTTGCCTCCAAATTAAGTCTTAAATCATGTAATTTTGCATCCAAATCCATGTCTCTTGTAGCTGTATTTTTAATTACTTCATATTCATTGTTCAATTTTGAAAGGGATATTTGAAGTTCTTCCTTAAATGATAAACAAGGAAAAAACATGTAATATTAATTGGAAGAAACAGCAAAAGATTAAATATAAATATATAAGCAAAACTTGGGAATCTATTTTAAATGCTGTGTTGGAAACATTACTGAATACCTCAGCAATGACATAAAAGATTCAACCAACCACAGCCTTCATTCATATTAAAACGTTCCTATAAACCTACACAAGGTGCAACAACTGTTAAGTTCATCTTGTAGCTTCAACTTTTTTATACATTTGAGACTTCCTGATCCCCCTCCCACTGCTGCTTCTCTTCTGTTTCCTCTCCTCCCGCCACACACGTATTTTTTGAAATGTCCCAAGTAGACTTTCTATTTCTATTTCCTAACATCCAGTCACCACAGCCACACACGAATGTGGAAAAAGTCAACACTCACTCACTCTCAAGTATGTCCTCTCCGATTAGAACATAAAAAGCTTCTTTTCCCTCATTAAAGGAACTTTCCATATTACCAGTGCATCAGAACATGAAACATTTTCTTGACCAAGAAAGTATCCTCCCTCCTTTCTTTACATCTAACCTGAGCACGTACTAGGTTTCTCTTTATCAAACCTACCATTCCTAAAGATACATCAGCACGTGATGTTTCAGTGCATTTTATTACATGTTCTGTTCTATTGGTATGTAATACTTTTCCTCCAAGATCCCAGAAGTGGTACAGTTCTCTATGCTTTAACATATGCTTAAAATGTATACATATATTTTTTGGCATCCCATTATATATTACATCTATTAATAAAAAAATGCTTGGGAGATACTACTGGCATTTAGTTGGTAGAAAGAGTGGGAGCAAGGATCCTATAATGCACAGGACAGTTTACACAACTAAGACTTTTCCCATCTGAATACCAATAGCGCCCCTTTGCGAAACACTTCCTATACACTAATGTAAAGGATGTCAAAAACGTAACATTAAGGTAGATATGGACAGGATACACAATATGCTAATATTTGTATCTTTTTTAAAGCTACTTAGTCATACATGCATGGATATAGTTTGGAAGGATACACAAGAAATTGGTAAGAAAGAGTGCCTTTGGGGAAAAAGTCAACCAATAGAATACAAAGGGTATTCCATTTGTATTGCCTGAAGTTTTTCAGAATGTATTGCTACTTCAGTAAATATGTTACTCTTTTAAAAATTAAGATTTTCAATGGAGATACTTGCCTGTACAGAACAACACCAGCTAACAACTGTCCTATAATTGAACACCTGCCTTAGCCAAGGAATTACAGTCCCACAAGTGGTATAAACATAAAACTACCTCTCCCCATACCCCAATTGTATTACAGAATCTTATTCCATCCTTGCTACTAATCTATCCAAGAGACCCTATTTCTACCACTGAGAATGTCCTGCTTTACCTGTCAGCACTAAGAAATTCCTGTCTACCACACTAGACACATTCTGGGGCACATAAGCAGTATGTACAGTTACTGCAGTACACGACTCCAGATTCCCGACCCACCTGCGTATGTGGCTGCTGTCAGGACTTCGCTTGAAACCAAAACAGAGCCTTTACCTATCTTTTCTGTTCACATCTGTATGACTACTGGCTTATCTCTAAACGTGTACTCTGGCCAGCCTCTCATACTTGAACCTTGCCCAAGTACTTTAACCTGGCATGACAAACATCAGTGAGATCAGCTTTATCCTCAGCACTCTCAGGAACTGAACACTCATTTCTGTTTGAACTGGCTCTTAGGTGAGATCTACATGTAATACACACACATCACTGAATTTAGCTCCCATTTTTATTGCACCCACCTTTTCTTGACTCAATAACGAATTCTCTTCTTCTAAATCTTGGACATGCAGTTTAAGTTTCAGATAGTCTTCAGTGAGACTGTTATCCTACAAACATATTAAGAACAATGTTTTCAGATAACAGGAAATTTCAAGTTTACAAGAAAGCAGGCAATCTATACAATTGTACATTTTCACTCTGCATTTCTTTAGTGATATATAAAAATTATAAGCATGCAACACTGAACCATCTAAAGCCAGTCATTCATTTTATAGACATTCATAAAGAGGATTTCTTTATTATATTTGAAAAAATACATACATATGTTTACAAAATAACCTGTAATCATCAGAAAAAGAAATAATTCCCTGAGTCTCATAAAAGGAAATCAAAATGCATTCCTCACCTTGGTAGAGGGTCTGCTTGCACTGTCTTTATATTCATAATCCTTGTCAAATTAGTCTTTAAAGATATACTTACATTTTTCAATTATGCAACTTTAAAAATTTTCAATTTATGATGCAAAAAGTTATTAATCAGCGAATATAAAATTACTAAGATGGAAGTTCTTAGGGTAAGTTCACAAGAATTTATTTTAAGAAATACCAATTAAGCAACTGTAATAATCAAAATCCTTTTTCTTACAGAAACTCATGGATATAGCCAAAAATTTAATAGTTACTGGAGGGGAAGGTGGCGGGGGCGGGGGTGAGTGTGGAGGAGGGAGGGGTCAAGCACATGGTGACAAAAGAACTGATGCTGGATGAACACATGGTGCAACACCCAGATGACGTATTATAGAACTGTACACTTGACACCTATATGATTTTGCTAATCAATGTCATCCCAATAAATTTAACAAATATATATATACATTTTTAAATCCTTTCTCTTGGTAAATAAACACCAAAAGCTTTCTCTCTTAAAATGAGCTTACCTGGTTTAAATTACTCAGTCTCATTTCATTTTCAGCATCTGTAAAAACAATGAATCTGACATTAAAATTTTTAAAATAACAATAATTACCTCCTAAAATTAAACTCAGAGGTGAAACCCAATTAAAATAAAGTATATTTATAAGCACAATTAACAGTCCCTCATAGTTCTTAGGTGAAATGTATTTACATTGTTTTGTATTTCTATTTTTACTATACTGAAGAAATCATAATATAAGTGCCAATTAGAAACTATGTTAAAATCTAATTCTATTAAACAGTATAAGAAAGAATTATAATTGTATTCTAAGTGAGTCATAAGTTATTACCTTCATAAAAACATTAACAACTGTTCCAAAATGAGTTGATTAGTTTGTGTAGCAGGAAATAGTATAAAGACTAAAATTGGGGGGGACCTCAAAAACACAAATGTATAATTATACCACAATAATACAATAATCTAGCAATTATCTAAAGTGACTTAGACATGAATATTAATAAAAAGACCACTCGGTCTGGATAGATCCATAAATAAGAGTTTTAGAAGAACACAAAAACAGAATACCATGAGTTCAGCTGGAATAATTCAATGTTCATTCAGGAAACATTGAACATTTACCAAATGAGGTCAGTTACTAGACAAGTTAGTCCTTGCTTTACTAGACCAAAAGGGCAAACACTTAAACCCAAATGGGGTGGGGAAGGAGTGTGTGAGTAAGACCAAGAAAGCAGCACAGTTAGGTACCACCTGGTGAGTGCAGCACGTGTACTGAATCTTAATCTACAAAAAAGAGATAGCAGAAAGCAATAGAGACAATCCACACAGAGAAAGCAGCATAGGCAAAGGCAGCTACAGAGAAAGTTCAAAATGGCTAAAGCTTACAATGTTAGAACAGGAAGAGGTGAAACTGAAGAGGTAGACAGGGACCAGATGAAGACAGACATCGTCTAAGTTTAGACTTTATCCTGAAGTTCACAGGGAGCCACAAAGTACTAATAAGACCAGGAGAGTAACCTGCTTTGTATTTCTGAAACATTCTGGCTGCAGAAAGAAAAAAACTGCTTGAAGAAGGGATCATGGAGACCAGAGAATAGTAAGAGCTAACACTTTTATAACGCTTTCTGTGGGCTAGACACTGTTCTAAAGAAAAGTGTGCAGCTAATAACTAAAAACGTCCTCATTACTCTTACTACAACAATGAAGAAGATATTATCCCAACCACATAGATGAAAAAAAAAAAAACCAACAAACCTGACGCACAGAGATATTAATTAACTTGCCCAAGTTCAGCTAGTTAAGGATGGAGCTGGATTCCAACCCTTTTCAGAGACTGAAAGTCTACCATGCAAACAGAGATTATGACTGGCTGATGGTATACAGCAGCAATGGAAATGGGAAAGGGGGGAAGCCCTAAGGCAGTAGATCTGCTTTTAAAGCAAATATACTCATATAGATCACCCCATACATTGAATAGATAGATATACATTTATTTTGAAAAAAAGCAGCACTTTGACTTAAGGAAAATGAGAAAAGTCTATCATGGCAGCTCCCAGGACTGTGGCCCCCTTGAGAAATCCTAGAGTGCCTCTGGGATCCAATGCTGAAATATCACTCACTGAACCAGAGAGAAGCTAAGGAAATAAAACCTATAGGATTTGCTAGGTGATAACTTTAGACTTTGGTTTTGGAGACTGGTAAATGCTAATTACCAAGGTAGGAAAGGAAGAGAGGATGTGGTGACTTTGCTTTGACCCTAACTTGAAATTGAATTTATAGAGTTGGCCACAAGATCAGGAGCTCATGATAAACAACCAGGCAAGGAATAGAGATGGGATGGGAGTTTGCTCACAAGCACACAAGGGCTAGATACCTCCAGAGAAGGAAGGAATGAGTTCATAGTGTGAGAGTTTATGTCGTGAGAAGAGGACAAAGTACAAAATAAAATACATCTTTTCAGCTAAACAGCTCCCATTATGTTTTCCTGGCATGAATGAACACTGATGCTTGGCCTATTTCATTTAATACTTATTTTTTGTAACACAGAACAGTGGTATGATAACTAAATACCATCCAGAGCATGGAAAATAGTGGAAGACCATATGATTCTTATCCTCAGGTCTGCTCAGAAATGAGATCATTTTGAAAGGAAATACAGAATCTTGAAGAAGGTAGGCTGCATTCCCCACATGGAAAGTCTGGGCCCTAATGAGTGATAGCAAGTATTTGACTCTATATAGATGAACAAAAATAGACCCCTATCTCCTCCCAACAAATGTCTACACAAACATTTCTCAGGAATTTGCATGGCCTCCTAAATCAATGAGTTTCATGTAAATACCTAAAGGATGAGGAATGGAGGAGGAGACACACCTAGCCAATACTGAATCCATTTTAGTGGGAAATTCCTACTTGTGATCTACTATGGCACTGAATCTAAAACAAACATTCTATTCAAATTCCACACAGTCATTTCCATGAACACCCCATTTCCACAAAGTACTAGTTGTCTCTAAAAACAACTAGCATGCATTGAAATGCCAATCAGAAATAAGTTCCCAACATTCTATACCAGATGGTGCTTCTTGCAGTCTGAACACTTCTTCTACTGATGGACAAATTCCTTGCTTTTCAGTCATAACATCAGTTTGCTTCATAGCACAAGACTGTAGTTTACCACATTCCAGTTTTAAGTTTTCACATTCTTTAATTATTTGTTTGTTTTCCATAGTCAGTCGTTTGTATTCCTTGCTCAAAACATCTCTTTCATTTTCCGCAGAAGATAATTTTTTACTTATGTCTTTTACTTTATCCTCAAGCTCTGCAATCTTGTTTGTAGATTCTACTTTTTCAGTTGGTAGAACCTGAATACTTTTTGGCAACTCGTGGATTTCAGAGTGATCAGTTATTGCAATTCCTGAGACATCTACAACATAAACATACAATCAAGAATAAATGTCAAGTACCAAGAGTTAAAAATCTTGCTACATACAGATGTCACAGACTTCAGAACTTGGAAGGCTTAAAAAGGAAAGCTAAAAACAATTAACATTACACTCCTATCAGAATGGCCAAAATCCAGAACACTAACGCCTCCAAATGCTGATGAGGATATGGAGTAACTCGGTACAGCCACTTTGGAAGACAATTTAGTGATATCTTACAATACTAAACCCACTCCTTTCATATGATCCAGCAACTGTGCTCCCTAGTATTTACCCAAAGTAGTAAAAACTTATGTCCACACAAAACCCCCACAAGGATGTTTATAGCAGCTTTATTCATAATGGTCAAAATTTGGAAGCAATCAAGATGCCCTTCAGTAGGTGAATGGATTAATAAACTGTAGTACATCCAGACAGTGAAATATTATTCAACACTAAAAAGAAATGAGCTATCAAGCCATGAAAAAACATAGAGGAAACTTAAATGCATATTACTGTGTGAAAGAAGCCAATGTGAAAAGGCTGCATACTATACAGTATGTAGTGAATGATTCCAACTATAATGACAATTCTGGAAAAGGCAAAACTACAGTGGCAATAAAAAGATCAGGGAGTTCCCTGATGGTGTAGTGGCTTAAGGCTTCGGCGTTGGTGCTGTCAGCGCTGCGGCCTGGGTTCGATTCCCAGTCAGGGCGCTACCCACATACCAAAAAGCAAAAATAAATAAATAAATAAATAAAAATAAAAATAAAAAGATCAAAGGTTTCAGGGGGTGCAGAGGGGAATGAACAGACAGGACACAGAGGATGTTTAGGGCCTTGAAAATACTCTGCATGACATTCTAATGATAGATTCATGTCATTATACGTTTGTCTAAACCCACAGAATGCACAACATCAAGAGTGAACCCTAAAGTAAACTATGGACTTTGGGTGACTATGATGTAACAATGTAGTTTCATCCTTGGTAAAAAAAAAAAAAAAAAAAAAATGTACAGGAGACTCTCCATTAACCAGAACTCAAACAACTGGCACTCTCAAGCAATGGGCAAAATGTTTTTGCCGGTTGATTGAGATATTGCCAGTTACCTGAGAGTGCCAGTTGCTTGAGTCCCAGTTAACAGAGAGTCTATTTACATTTATGTGGCAACTACCAATCCCCACGGGTGCCAGCTAACTGAGGATCTACTGTACTCTTCTGATGAGTAATTTTGATGGGGGGGAGGCTATGCATGTGGTGGGAAGGGCAGGGAGTATACGAGAAATCTCTGTACCTCCTTCTCAGTTTTGTTGTAAACCTGAAAATGCTCTTAGAAAATTAAGTCTAAAAAAAAGTTAAATTACTACAATAAACAAAGCATTTTTAAATAAATCATTGAGAAAAGATGTTATTTGAATCAAATACTAAAAAGCTTATGTGTCTGAGTTTCAAAGCAAGTGAAAATATATAAAACAATACAAAAAAAGTCCCTGTATTATAACTATTATATTTAACAGACAGGCAAAAGGAACTTTCCATTTTTGCAGAATCTTAACAATAGTGGTGCCACACTGCAAATTTCTGGCACATGAGCAAAACTAGTCATTTACTCATTCTTTAGAAATTTGTCCAAGTTTACATCAGTGTTCTGATCTTACAGTGCTAGGTTGTCATCTAATATGTTAAATTAATGATATTAATAACCTTGTTGTAAAAGATTTTCCAGTTCTTTAATTCGTTCTTCATAGTCACTTAATTCTTTTCGATGCCGGCGAGTTATTTCTGTCAATTTCTGTTGATGTGCATTTTGCAGTGCTGACATCTCATACTGATGATCATCAATTTCCTGACTTCGGTTCTGTTTAAGTTCCTTCAAAAACAAAGTAACCACAGTTATAATCAATGAATTTACCCAAGCCCTTTCATTATTGTCCAAAAGGCTGTATTATTAAAAAGAATTCTCCAAATATGCTGAGGCTGAAAAAATTTAAACACAGGCCCAAATTGTGGATAATTCTGGGATACCATCCTTTCCTTTCTTTGACCTTCAAAAGTTTTTACTTTTAATGAGGGAACACCACCAAGAAAAACAAAAGGTGAGCAAAAACGACTTTTTCCTTAGTATCTGTGACCATGAATTTCTGCTAATGACATATTCCACCAATACCAGTGTCAACCTTCTGGCTAATAACTACCTGCTCTCCTATTGCCCCATCTTCTTTCTCAGTCTTTCCTTCCATCAGGTCTTGACGAGACTCTGAAACTGTCAACTAAGGTGCCTCGCTACCTACCCCAAGGTGAGAACACCATTCTCTCTCCTAGGAAGATAGGTCTTGAGCTGAGTCCCTCAAAGAGGGAAATGGGTTGGACCAGAAGTATTATGATAGCTGCACCCCAAAGAGTTTGTCCACTGTGTTCCACTACCTAGGTTCCTGACACTCTTCCCAATCCTGTCCCTCCTGAGGCCAAAATGCTCAACTCTTCCTTCAACCCTGCGACCAAACTACCCCTGATCCTTCCAGCAAATCCTCTTTTGCTTTATCTAGCCAGCAGTGGTTTTTGTTGCTTGTGAGGAAGAATCCTAATCTATAAATTAGCTCTATTTCCTGAGAAGACAAGTGAAGTTATTCTCGAATCCTATGCACTTCTGTGCCAGGAGCTTTACATTTAAACTTCAAAACAATCCTACAAGGGAGGTATTATGATGATATCCACTTTACTGATGATAAAACTGCAAGTTTGTAAAGGTTAAGTAACTTGCCCAGAGCAGCACAGCTTGTAAATAGCAGGGTCAGGATTCAAACACAGGTCTGACGCAGGGACCCACCCATACCATATTATTTTCTGTAGTAACAAAAAAACCCAAAACCAAAATTTCTCTATCTGACAATAATTTACAAACTAAAAACAATTCATTACCATGATAAGTATATGTAATTAAGTCCTTTCTTGAAGGAAATAATTGATACAAACTAGCAAAATACCCTCATTAAGAGAAAATTACTTACAATGAATAGCATTAGAATTTTATTTTTGTCAATATTGTTTAACCCTAAACCTTGAAACTTCAGCAACCTCAGAATTCTTTTAATAAAAAACATTTTATGATATACAATGGAAAATAGAGACATAAAATACAAACTACCTAATAAATAAATGTTCAAAAACAAATGATTTTGAAGATATTTTTATATACCATATTTGTCATAAAGAATAAAGAAGATAAAAAACAGCAAAAAGAAATGAATATCACAATCTATATAATTACTTTTATAACTGAGCCTTTTATTAATTTGTGCTTGTCATTTTAAATGTATTACAGCCATTGTTTCAACAATCTGCTTTACCTTAATAATATTTTGCAGTTTGCAGATTTCACTTTGATCAGAATTATTTGATCCTTGTGCCTTAGAAGTCTAGATTGGAAAAACAGAATTACAAAATTATATTGATTTTCTATACAAGAGAAAGTCACAAGAAAAACTTTTTATCTTTTCTTACAAGTGATACTTTTCAAAAAAGGGACATTTCCCAATTTTTTTATTTTGCCAATCTTCCAATATTTAATTTTGAAGACATTAAATCTATAGAAAAGTTGAAATGTTAGTACAATAAACACTTATATACTACTTAGTTGTATTAAACTATAAATATTTTGCCACATTTGCATCATCTCTTCCTCTTTTGTTGTTGGTGGTAACTTTTGGTGATGAACCATTTAACAAAGATTATAGACATCATGACACTTAAGCCCTATTTTAGCATACATATGCTGACGAGATAATCAACTACACTACTATAATACCATTTGATACCAAGAAAGTCAATGTTAATGCAATAATATTCAAAATACACTGTACATTTCTATTTTCCCCAAAGGAAATAAATTATAGTCTCTTTCTTTTTTCCCTATCCAAAAATCAATCATTGCCTTTGGTGTTCTGTTTTAAATTAAAGTGGTGCCTTCTCATATTTTGATTTGTTTTGTTTTATTGTTTTCTAATGACATCGTGGGAATTTTGGGGTTTTTAATAGTTTCAAGTGTATAAAACAAGTAGATATTTACACACCTCACAAAGTAGTAATGACAAATCCACTACCCATGTGATAATGTACATAGCTATTATTAATACACCATTGACTATATTCCCTGTATTGTACTTTACACTCATGTATTTTTTAAATTATATTTGACATTCAATATTATTTTATATTAGTTTCAGATGTACACTGTAGTGGTTAGGCATTTATATAATTTATGAAGTGACCTCCCCAATAACTCCAGGACCCATCTGACACTAGAGGTTTTACAGCACTGCTGACTGTATTCGTACTGCTGCATTTCACATCCCCATGACTATTTTGTAATGGCCAATTTGTACTTCCTGATCCCTTCCCTTTCTCACCCATCCTCCAACCCCCTCCCTTCTAGCAACAGTTTGCTCTCTGTATCGATGAGTCTGAGAGGGCTGTCCATCCAGCCATGTAATATGAAAATCAGAGGCACTTATGGCTGGATTTTTTTCTGGACAGCCCTCATATTTGTTGTTTGTTCACTTACTCTGTTCTTTAGATTCCAGCTATGGTATTTGTCTTTCTAAGTCTGACTATTTCACTTAGCATATCCTTTAGGTCCATCCGCGTTGTTGTAAATGATAAAAATTTCATTCGTTTTATGGCAGACAGTAACACTCCACTGTATATACAGTAGGCTCTCCATTAACTGGAACTCAAGTAACTGTCACTTTCGAGCAACTGGCAACATTTTTTTACTGGTAGCTTGAGAGTGCCGGTTGCTCGAGTTCTGGTTAATGGAACGCCTACTTACATTCATCCAGCATCTACCAATCCCCTTGGGTGTTGGTTAACTGAGAGTCTACTGTAATTGTTTCATATATTTAGGTGCTCCTGTGTTGGATGCATAGATGTTTACTAGGGTTATTTTCTTTTGATGGACTGATCCCTTTATCATTATGCAATGCCCTTTTCTCTTATTATAGTCTTCATTTTAAAGTCTATATTGTCTGATTTAAGTATTGCTATCTCAGTTTTTTTGTCATTCCATTTACATAAAATAACTTTTTCCATCCCTTTACTTTCAGTTTATGTGTGTCTTTCAATCTGAGGTGGGTCTCTTGAACAGCATATGCATAGGTCTTGTTTTCTTACCCATTCATCAACCCTATGTCTTTTGATTGAAGCATTTAATCAATTTACATCTAAACTGATTAATAGGTACATAGTTATTGCCACTTTATTACTCTTATTTTTTTATCCTTGCTCCCTCACTCCACCCCCACCACACACACATTCTTCTTAAAGAAGTTTGTTTTGTTTTGTGTTTTTTAACATTTCTTGTAATACTGGCTTGTTGATAAAAAAAATTCCTTTGATTTTTCTTATCTGGGAAGCTCTTTCCCTCTCCCTCAATTTCAAATGACAGCGTTTCTGAGTAGAGTAGCGTTGGGTTTAGGCCCTTGTTTTTCATTACTTTGAATATTTCCTGCTACTCACTTCTGGCCTGCAAAGTTTCTGTTGAGAAATCAGCTGATGGTCTTATGGGAGCTCCAGTGTAAGCAACTGGTTTTCTTTCTCTTGCTGTTTTAGGATTCTCTCTTTAATTTAACCTTTGCCATTTTAATTCTAATGGCAAAGAGGCCCTTGGTATGGGCCTCTTTGGGTTCATCATTTTTGGGACTCTGTATTTCCTGGGCTTGTATGTCTACTACCTTCATCTGGCTGGGAAAGTTTTCAGTCATTATTTCTTCAAATAAGTTCTCAATCCCTTGCTCTCTATCTCTTCTCCTTCTGGTACAACTATGATGTAAATGTTGTTATGCTTGATGATGTCCCAGAGGTCCCTTAAATGATCTTTCATTTTTGTTTTGTTTTTTTATTTTTTTCTTTCTGTTGTTCTGATTGAGCGTTTTCTGCTACCTTGTCTTCCAAATCACTGATTTGATCCTCTGCTTCTTCTAATCTGTTGTTTCTTCATTTAAGTTACTGTATTCTTTATTTCTGAATGGTTCTTTTTTATGGTTTCTGTGTCCTTTACGCTTATCATCTCTTTGTTGAAGTTCTCATTAAGTTCCTTAAGCATTCTTATAAACAGTGTCTTAAATTCTGTCTCTGTGGTAGGTTGGTTGCCCCCATTTCATTTAGTTCTTTTTCTGGAGGGCTCGTATGTTCTTTTATTTGGGACATGTTTGTTTCCTAATTCTGGCTGCCTCTCTGTGTTTGCTTCTATGTATTAAGTAGAGTTCCTGTGTCTCTCAGTCTTTGCTGGGTGGCCTTATGTAGTATGTGTCCTGTGTGGTTCAGTCTCCCTAATCATCTGTGCATGTATTCTGGGAGTGTCTCTTCTGTGCGCTGCACGTATTCTCTTGTCGTAGGAGAGCCTCCATTGCTTTCAGCACATCAGTAGGTGGGAATGACTCCCAGGCTGACTGGCTGTGCGGACTGGCTACACCCATAGTGTATGCAATGCTGTGTGGGGAAATGACCCCTCAGAGGAGGCTCTGTCCAGTGGGCTCTTGTGGCTGTTGAGATCACCCTTTGAGTGTGCCACTTGTGGGGCTAACCAGGTAGTGCTCTGTTATGGTTTGAAGCTGGCCTCTGGTTGTGCTGTTGCTGGTGTCTTTTGAGAGGGGATTCCATGCAGGCGAATTTCTGCCTTGTCTGTGACAGGTCCACGACTTCTGGTAGGAACCACAAAGCTATATGTGGTTGGTTGCTGCCTGTGCTGGACCTGGAAGTGTGTGGGGGTAGCCTTGCTGTAAACCAAGGCTGGCTGTCACCCCAGTATTGGGCCTAGGCAGCGTAGCCAAAAGCCATGACATTCCCAGGCCTGCTCCCACTTGCTGGCTATGCATAAGGCATAACTGTTGAAAGAACCTCCTTAGGTACATGGGCTAGGTTGGTTGATCTGGTGTTGAGAATGCAGCAACTAGTTGGGCAGGGCCGTGTCCTAGGCAGTCACAGGCATGGTTGGTGGTTTTTAGAAAGTGAGTTCTTATGCCAATGCTGGGCTGTGACTACTTGGCAAACACCCTTGAGAACAGCAACCAACCACCACTCACCTCAGGCCTGCAGATCCCTGAGAGCCACCAAGAAGCTGCAGTGCAAGTTATGGCTCACTGCCCACCACTGAGAAGTTCCCCAGACCACCGCAGGCCTTCCACTGCTGTAAAAGGATTCCATAGCTTGTAGGGTGGGTCAGTTGCCCGGGAGGTGATGCAGCACTAACTGGACAGGGAAGGGATTCAGGGCATCACCAAGGTGGTTCTCACATGAGGATTGTATCAGACCAATGTGGTCTCAGATTTGGCCCTTTGGGGGAGGGTTCAACAGAGAAAAGATGGTGCTCTCCTATAGGCTACAGGTGAGGCAGGGTCTACAAAGGGACAATGGCAGTTGTCCCTCCAGCCCTAGCCCCGAAGCCACACGACTCAAGTCTTTCCCCATATGTCTTTGGCACCTCTTGAGTTGCTGTCCCTCCGCCAGAGCACATGTAAGTGTTTACAAGCAAGTGAGTCTATAAACAGGCCCTTTAAGAGAATATCTGGCTTTCCAGCTGCTTTCTGTCTCTCCAGGACGGATGGATAGAGTCCTCGCTGCTTTTCAATGCCAGATGTTGTGGAGACTCCTCTTCCTGGCACAGGACCACTGGGCTGGGGAGCCAGATGTGGGGCTGGGGCCCCTCCCTCTCTCGCAGTGTTCAACCACTACCTGTGGGTTTGGGGGTCAGCCCGTTTCACATCTCCGCCCCTCCTACCAGTCTCAATGTGGCTTCCTCTTTATATCCTTAGTTATAGAGGTCCTGTTCATCTAGTCTTCAAATGTTTCTTGAGATTGATTGTTCTATAATTTAGTTGTAATTGTGATGTAAATCCTGGCAGGCAGCAGGCATAGCATTTATCTAATCAGCTATCTTGGCTTATCTCAAAGTTTTTTTTGCTTTGTTTTTTTTTTTGTTTTGTTTTGTTTTTTTTTGTAGTTCCTTAGCTGGGAATCGAACCGAGGCCATGGCATTCAGAGTGCCAAAGCCTAGCCACTGCACTACCTGGGAACCCCTCATTTCAAAGTTTTTTGACAATTTATGATTTCAAAAATGCCAAGCACACCTTAAGGAACCTAGTCTAATAGTGAATAATAAATACACAATAAATAAAATATACTATTCAAGAGTATGTTAACTAATTGGGGAGACAACATTTTTACAAAATAAGGAAAATATCATAGAATATTTTACTTACTTAACAAAATGTAAATTCGATGATAATCAAACAGCTTCCAAAAAGATAACTTCTAAAATAAAAACTTTTATTAATGCTAACAATAACAGGAAAAAGTCTTTCTAAATGATTTTATCCATAAGATTTCACCCCAATATAGAATAACTTTTGGTTTAACAAGTAAATAAAAAACGTTTGGATCCTGTTCATTCAAAGTTGTATGCTGTTCATTTACCTTTAGTAACATTTACTATATAGTGTGTCAAAGAACCAAAAGCTACTCTCTGGACGAAAGAAACACAGTATAATGAAAAGAGCACAGGATTCGGAGTTGAAAGACGTGTGTTTGAATCACAATTTAATCACTGTGATGATGGCTGTATTACTTAAAAACTTTTACTTTGCTAACCTGCAAAACAGAATAAACACCTTACATAGTTATTAAGGATAATACAATACATGCTGGGTAATATACAAGGGCTGTCCAAAAAAAAATTCAGCCATAAATGCCTCTATTTTTCATATTACATGGCTGGATACTTTCTGGACATCCCTTGTACATGGAAACATCTTATAAAATATAATACAAATGAACTTCCATTATGCCCGCTACAAAAGTTCCCTGAAAGATCCTAATTATGCTTTTTTCACCTTTATATCCCAGTACAGGTTTGTCATATAGCAGGCATTCAAGACATGCTGAAGTAAACATACCAAAAAATCCACCTCTTCCCTATGAAATAGTACCCTAAGTAATGTTTTTTAAAATGTATTCTTCATATTATCAGAATTGCATGGGGTATTTATTTATTTGAATGCAGTTTCCATGCCCCCAAACAGGCTACCAAATCCCTATCTCTGAAGGGAGTACAGGGAATCTACTGCAGTATGTACCAAGTTTCCACCCACCCCCGCAAAAAAACACAACATATCAAGTTCCCCAGGTTATTCTTACATGTACAAAGTTTAAGAACTACTACTTTTTTAGAGAGAAAGGGGACAAAGAGATCATTGTCTCTAGATTTATTTAGGGCATTAGGAATGGGTAGCAACTTCGGAAGCAAGTAGATTACTTTAATTAGGATGATTTCTCCTTTACACAATTAGAATACACTCACACATAAAAAAATAGAAAATAATCTCTTTACTTATGTGTTTAATTTTTCTCTACACTGATGAAATTAAATCCACATGAACAACGTCTTAGTTTATTCTGGGTTTCACATCTATCAATAACCTTAGTAGTAGTATGAAATCTGATATGTAAGACAAAGTATCCAGCCATGTAATATGAAGAATAGAAGCATTTATGGCTGGATTTTCCCCCAACAACCCTTGTATAACTAACACAAACAGGAACCTCAGACACTATCTAAGCAAGCAGTTTCAAACCTCATGCCTTGGAGCCCTGGTTTCCACCCGTGAAGCTTCAGGAACTCTAGGGGAAAGGGTGCTGGCTGGTTCAACCAGAGCAATTCCATTTTTATCTCCTTTAAGCCCTGGGCTGGTAACTTTTTGTTTTATTTTAAAATATGGCTCTACTGCTTTAAATTTTTTGCAAATTTCCTGTATATATGTATTGTACAGAAGGGGAAACTGAGATTGAGAGAGAAAGATGACCTGACTAAAATCACTTAGAAAATTATTGGAAGAATTAGAATACCAAATTTCGATTTCCTGGTCCAGCGTACTTTCTGATACCAAAAGCTCTACCCATAGCTCGAGTGTTTTCACACTCTCACAGTTTTCAAAAACCTATCAAAATTTTACCTACTTGAGCAATATGCCTCCAATGGCCAACTTCAGACTCAAGTCTTGAAACTTCATTTGATAGTCTGTTTATTTCTTGTTGCGAAGAAATTATGTCACCAAAGTCCATGTCATCGTCGTGAAAAGCTGAAGCATGATAACTGCCACCATAGCTAAATGAAGATGATGCAGTGGTTGCTGGCACAGCATCAGCTCCTGAATTTACCAATTGAGTAGTTGACTGTAGTTTCAGCAATTGGTCCTGTAGCGCAATCTGTCTTGCTTTAAGATGGCTGATTTCTACCTATATATTTATAATCCATATTTTAGAAAAGGTATTTTAAAATATCCTTAGTATAGATTCATGTTAAAAGTTGTAATAATTATCCTATGATGATTACTCTATCAACTGAATCCAAGTCTTCTATAACATCCCAATGATAACATTTTCATTTAAAAAGCAAACATAATTACCATAATTAAAGCGCAGATAATGTTTTGAATGGTATGATGATCACTCATATGGTAACTAAAGCTATGCATTTCTCAGTTAAATGGGTTTACTATCCTCTATGTATCAGGAAGGATAGGCAATTTCTTAGGGTTCTGTTTGTGATTACTGAATCTCAAATGATGAGAAAGCAAAAGTTGGGCCAGTTTACATACTGGGAAGTTCCCTTAGGACGTCTGTTGGAAGAGTCTTATGTAATTGATTATGGCTAGATTTAGGCTTAAAATGCACCATGAATTATGCTCTGATTTATTAATCCAATCTTCTCAGATAAGACAACACAATGAGCCTGTGGTTATCAGCCCATGAGTCTTAGAAGGAAATCATCATTGAAACAGACCTTGGCTTTAGCCTTGGTAAAGGGGGAGGCAGTAAAAAATTCTGAGAGAGAGAACAGTATAAAAATTCTGACCCATGAGTACAGTTTTGACTTATGGGTGGCAAAAGCAAGTCACTGTCCAAAAGAAGTTTTGAAGATAGGACTTAATCAGAATACCACATCCACTCTGAGAGATTCCTCAAAACCTAAAGCTGAGGAAGCTAGAGAGAACTGAAATAAGCTCTCTGTAAAATACTCAAGCCAGTCCAGAAGACAGCGTGCTACAACTGAGGAAAATTTGATACTGAAGGGACAGACAACAAGCAATGGTATTTCTACACATGTAATGTCAAGCAATTAGACAAACAAAGACCAAAACAACTGTGCCAAATGTCATAACAACTAGGTTTTTTCATATCAGAGCCCCTTCTATAATGGAAGTTCATAGTAGTGCACAAATTTTACTCATTTACCCATAAATGATAGAAGGCAAATTGAGTCTTTAGGGCACATGAACATCATAATGAGGGCAGCAAACAGACTCAGAAAAAGAGTAGATCTAAAGATTCTGCTCGGAGTTCCCTGGTGGTGTAGTGGCTTAAGGCTTCGGTGCTGGCGCTGTCAACACTGCAGCCTGGGTTTGATTCCCAGCCAGGGAGCTACCCACTACAAAATAAATAAATAAATAAAGATTCTACTAGAGTATACTCATATATTATCTTTCATTCTAGTAAAAAGTACTGAAATCCACAGTTTTTTCCAAATGTAGCTATAATACACAAAGTTATCATGATATAGTAGACATTTATATCAAATTGAAGAGATTAAAAAGTGCAAGCTGTAATAACAAAGAAACATTTCTACTTGAATGCTTAATTTGCCCTCTAATAAGTAAGTAGAAACAGAATGCCAAGTTTTCTACAGCAGTGTTTTCAACTAGGATGTTAAGCATCAGAACCACCTATGGAGTTTTCAAAAAATACTAGTACCAGGGGCCCTTCCCAGTATGCTAAATCAGAATCTCCTGGAGGATGTAACCATGCGTATTTTTTAAAAGTGTCACATATTATTCCGTTGTAAACCCCTGGGTGGGAACTACTGCTCCACTGTAGTCTATCTATGAGTCAGTGCTGCTCAAAGTGTGGCCTGTGGACTGCTGCCATGAAGTTTGCTACCAGTCCATGAAAAGACAAGTACAGAAACTGAAAGACTGAGGCTTAAAACTTTTAAGGCAATTTGACAGGGTTGTATCTGTTGAGCATTTTTTTAAAAGTAGGCTTTAAACTTTAATTTGAACTTGTAATTTTGCTTTTCTATATTCATTTTATTTCTGTAGTATTCATGTTTATTCTAATGTTATAAAATCAATTCCTAACAGATTGGAAATTTAAGCTCTTCTTTAAATGTTTGCATATTTTCAATATGGTTTACTTTAATTTTTCATCTTAGTATGTATGTCACTAAAGGAACTAGAAATTAGTGCATTTAAATTTAAAAACTCGAATATAAACTTATGATAGAAATGAACATTTAATCAATAAAATGAACAACAATCAAGTGATCTGGATAATAAAACAAGAAATAGTTCAATTAAATAATAAGTATTTACTGATTTTCAGTTATGTACTGAATACTAAACAGAATTCAACATCAGAATAAAACATGGAGACATAGTCTATATATTAAGGAGTCATAACACTGGTTAAATTACATAATATTTATTACCAGCACTGCAAAGAAAAAAATGAGCCAATTCCAAAATACCTATTTCTATCAAACTAAAGAGGAAGAAATTTATAGAACAGTATAAAATCACGGAAAATCAAGTAAACACCAATGAAGCATGTATTACACCTGTAGTTCAAATCTTTTTTTTTTAAAAAGCAGTATCATTAGCAATGATCACACTAATTTAAAACAATTTTAGGGAAATAGGTGAGAAATTAAGTTTCATAAAATCAGAAATTATAAGCAACAGATGCCTAAAGATATTTTTATACAAGGATGTTTCTTGTTTTGGAAAGCAGAAATTAAACTCCACAAAGGTTAGTTTATGTAATAAAAATGTAATGGAAAAGCTACAGAGTTCTGTTAGTGGTATCAAACTGAGTTGGGAATTATTAACTTCAACACTTTTTCAATATCTTAATCGATCTAAATACAGTTTGCCTTACATTATAACTCTTAAACACATTCTAAAACACCTTCCAGTAAGATAAGTATGAAGTAACTTTAATAACCTTTACCTCTTTCTGTTGTAGCTGATTTCGATAAAGTGCAGATTGTTGTATTATTTGAAGCTCTGAAGCTTCATGCTGCTCTTCTAGATCGGTACAGAGTTTTTTAAGTCTCTCATTCTAGAAACAAAGAAAACAGTATTTTCAACAAAAAAGATAAAAAAGTAAAACATGTAACAGTTATATGCATGGCATTATGAAAAACATACTGCTTCATATAAAAAAAGATGTAACATACAGGTCTGACAGAATTCTGGCCTTTAAAATACACTTTCAATTAAAGTTACACATGCAATAAGCATGTTTATAGAGATTATGCATAATTCTGAACCAAAATTTAAAAAAATCTGTCTCTCCTTCATTTTCTGCTAAGAAAAAGCCACTCATCAATGTTTTCTCCACCTTTGCATACCCAGTGTGTAGCATTCTGTAGGCAATAAATGTCTGGTAAATGAATGAACTAGGTTCATGTTTGAACTTTTGTTTTCTCCTCAAACAGAACTTTTTTAAAGAAATCTTTTCAAATAAGACTTCTGACTGAAGTACAGGTAGGAGGCCGAAGTCTCTCATCACTTGTCTGCCTAAACCCCAGGCTCCTGAGGCACTTTTGAAAAATCCAATTTGAAAACCACAGCAAGAAGTACACAAAATATTCCAAGCATAAGTCAATGAATATAGACATCACGGTCCTTTTTTTAAAGATGTTAGCATACATTTTAAGTATATATTTTATGTACATAATTTTAAATTATCTTAACCTATCATTCTTTGACATTTGAATGAATAAGGACAGAATGGCACAAGAGAAATGGACACTAAAACTTTCTGCAAAAAGGAGTTTACAAATATTACAGATAATAATTTACTAAGAATTTTACTAATATATCTGCATACAGTTTAACAATAACAACTGAAAATAAGGAGACTGATGGTGAGAAAGAAAGCTCCTGCTAGAAGGTGAAGACTTCTTCACTTTGAGAAAGTCATCTGTTTTCTTCTTAAATTCTAGGAATTTCTTACATCAACAAATGTAGAAATTATGATCCAGGGAGATTATATGAATTTCCAGAGTAAATTGATGAGT
The DNA here is from genome assembly GCA_004026885.1 of Lyroderma lyra. Taxonomy (NCBI): domain Eukaryota; kingdom Metazoa; phylum Chordata; class Mammalia; order Chiroptera; family Megadermatidae; genus Lyroderma; species Lyroderma lyra. The sequence continues at coordinate 152,942 of PVJL010002710.1, forward strand.
AAATTGAAAAAATTACAACATACACAAATCCTAGTTTGGAAGTCTATTTCCAGAAATTTAACACAGACCTTGGTTATCTTGAAGTAATACTAGTAAGAAAGAAGACAATAGTTACACAACTAATTACCTTCTATTGGCTACTTTTGCATGATTTTCTGTGAGCTGTTAACATGAAAAACAATATACATAATAGAAATAACACAATATAGCAAAGTCAAAACCTAGTTATAAAAGTCTTGGCTTTTTCACATAAAAACACGTGAGGCTATTTGTTTAACAATTCTAACTAGAACTTAAAAACTTCCAATTTGCCCAATACCTGATTGGTTGTCTCTCCCCATCTCCCTAGCCACAGGAAAGTCAGAAAGGTTGATACAGCATATGAAGGTCAGATTCTTTCCATGTGGCTGACCATAACATACCAGGAGTTGCCGGTGGCCTTTTCCTATTGTATGGAATATGGAGCAGATAGGACTGGTCTGAATGGAAAAAAGGATAAACACACACAAAGAAAAGATAGGACTAAAAACATGAGGGGTTCCTGATGGTCTCCAGTTCTGGTTGCAGCCCCTTCCTAAAGACTGGCGACAATTTCTGCCTTTGGAATCCATGAGACCCTCCTATCCTTACATTATCCATCCTGCTTAACTCTTATTATAAATCAACGTCTACTGGAACCAATTTTTAGCTCATGAGGTCCTTTTTTGAGTAGTCTTAACTATCTATAAGGATCAACATCCATGACTTTTCTTCTTTCTTAGAGGTCTTCCAATAAAAGAAAAAAAAATTTTTTTTTAAAGAATAAAACTCATTCCATCTTGCAATTACTGTAAGGGTACACTGGGCCCTTCTATAAGTCTAAGAATAATCATTGGACCATAATGATATTGTGTTTTTTGTATCTTGAAACATTTTGCTATTTTATCATTCTAAGAATTATTTTATCATTATTCATCAATTATTCCCAACTATGCTAAAAACGATGTAAATAGTAAGAAAAACGGAAGACTAACAGAATTCACCCGAAGAAGGTTGCAACAGTGAAATTAAGTTTTCTGACTGCATTGCTCAAAGTATTTCATCATTTTTTTTAAAAAGCAACCTGAAGATATGATCTTTGTAGTTATTTTTGTTTTCATTGAACACAGTTGTGAATTCAGAATTTTCATTTTTCAAAGAGAATAAAACAGGAAAATATTTCAGTTATTAGACAATGAAGAAGATAAATACAGAGAGACAGAAAACAGCACTCTACTCTAACAGTAATGGTGAAATTGGGTATAGAAGCAAAATTTCAGACAAGTCCTCAAACAATAGTAATATCCTAGATGAATTTTCTCAAAATTAAGAACTAAGTACTTAACTCCTTTGTATACGGCTATCACAATATATTTCTAAGAACAAAAAGGAAATATGATGTTCTCATCAAGTTAGTCATTCAATAGGAAAAGATTTCATTCCACAAAATTTTTGATAACCTGAACCATCCCACTTTGCTAAATGGGTATGTGACAGTATTCTTTCATTGTATGTGACATTTGTACACCAATATATACTTAATATAGTACATACATGGATAAATGCTCAAGGCAGATGTGCATACAAAGATGACAGGGAGGAAAGAGATGACATCAAAATAAAAAAATTCAGTGGACTGATAATTTTAATTGGTATTTATAAATCCAAAAATAAAAACGCTTTGTAATTATGGAGCAAAGATGACAGTCCCTGTCTCTTAAACAAAATCATGAGCCATCAAAATTTTCAAAAATATTG
>PVJL010002710.1:154817-184713 GCA_004026885.1 Lyroderma lyra
TGTGACTCTGGAATCAGTATTTACAAGATAAGATACACCCCAGTTCATAAGAGCTAATAAGCAGTTAACTGCATTCAAAGAACATTATTTATGTTTTCAAAACCAAGAAACATAGGAAATAAAAATTTGGATTCATTGCATAAGTTCTTATTAAAATTTCCAATAAGGTTTTTTTACTATCACTTTATTCTTCTGTAAATTATTTATAAAATGATTTTATATAAAAAAACTAAGAGTCTATTGGATGCAGATGGTAAATGGGATGACTATTTTTCTTGGCATAGAGGATTCAATTAGCTTAGTAGGCTGGTTGCTGTTACTTGCAATTGAAGAAACCTAACTAATTCAGTTAGCTTCAAATATTAACATCTGTAAGCAAATCTAATTTCTGGAAAACATACTGCCCTCTGTCTATACTAAAACTTTTCAACAGACTTTTATATTGTAAGTTTCCTGACGACTTAGTCAGATCTTCACCTATTCTCTTATTGCCGTCACATAAAGGGTTGGAGTATGAAATGCTTCTGTGTTGACAGAAGGCAAGAATCACATACAGTCAAAATCACCTTAGAAAATAAAGCCCTCAGCAAGTCCAATAGTCTGTTTTCCTCTAGTACTTCAGTAGCTTACACTGCTTTGTATGAGCACCAAATGAGGAAGCTAACTTTCCTTTGGGGATGTGTTATACTACAAATACATATTTCTAAACACTAGACTCATACTTGTCATACTTGCCATACTCATATAGTCCAAAGCTAACAGTATGAGAGATTAGAACTGAGACCATCAGAGGGACAAGATTTCTCTCTCCATTCTCAAGCTCAATACAGACACTCATTAAGCAGATTAACCCTATTTACTGCCCCCCCCCCCAAATATACACTGGAGAATTTATCTAAATTAATGCCACTACACACATCTTTGTTATTTAATTTTTCTCAGTGGGCAAGTACTAATGAGTGCTTTGTCAAGAATTTCTTTAGGGACTATAAGGAACAATTTTCTATCTCAAACTTAGAAAGAAAGAAGCAATTAAGTTCATCCGTCACTAAAGCATCTACTTATTTGGGAATTAAGCAAAGGTCTCTTAAGTGCCAGCATACTGCCATCTCCCACTGGGACAAAATACTACAGTAGTTCCTCTTGAGAGGTCCCTCTACTTTCAAATTCCACAATCTCACCTTGGTAATCTAAACCAGAATTCAAAAATGTTTTTGTCAGTAAATATTTTCTTATATTTTAAATTCTATTTTCTCTATTGATGGGCTTAATGCATACCACAGTCCTCTAAGAATATCTTTTGCTGAAATAATAGTAAGTGTTCCCTCACTTCTCCAAAGGCTAACTAGTTGAGTCCAATATTTTAAGAGATCCCACTTTAAATCCTTTCATTTTCTTTTATGGCTTTTCTTTGAACCTCTTCCAAGTTTTCCTCATCCTATTAAGTACAATGTTCAGAGTTAGTCACCACAAGGCACTTATTGAGTAACATAAAATTAATTTGCTATTTCTATACTCTTAACTTCTTTGTATATAAATATCACACTTTTTAAATGTTAGGGGATGAAAATGCTCTAGATTAAACAGAACTGCATTCTTCACATTATATTTAAATGTATTACTGCAATTTAGCACACTGTTAGAACATAGTAAATCCTTGATAATGATAAATTGTTGCCACTATTAATTCTACATTTGGCAGTTTTCCTACTTTCAGCATACAGAAGCAGCAATGGGAATATTAAATACCAAAGTACAGTAACATGTAAACATATTATTCATCTAGAGATAGATAACACTTAAAAAAAAAAACTCAGATAAAGGGGAAGAGATAAAAAGTAGTAAGCATTGCATGAAAAAGAGAGAACCAAAATAAGGTATGAATAACTTCCATGGTTTTGAAAAAAATATCTAAGTTCAATAGTAGTCTTTAATTTTCCTTACCTCTGATCTTAAGACTGCATGAATGGCTTCAATTTCCTTTCTCCTAGAATTAGGAAATTCTGCTACGAAAGAAACAGCATATACTGAATATATTATCAACACCATACAAACTAATAAACAGGCATTTTAAGGAAAATATATTTCACTGAGCTTTAAATGGAATGGTATGCTGATCTGAGAAATCAAATATCACTTGATTTTTATCACCATTTTCTACTGTTACAAATGTTCTTTATGTCATTTAAGTCATTCTTTTTGCCCATCTTCTACATCCTAGGATGTCTACTTTGACCCCTTGGAAGTGCTCATTAAACTTTTGTTATAAAATATGAAGTTTTACAAATTAAATCTATGTTGGCTTAATATAATTTTAGATGAAATTTATGCAGCTGGGTTTTAAGGCCTTATTTCTAACTTCTTCTGCTCCCAATACTATCAAATGACCTACACTAAAATAACACTTATTTCAACTAACACAGACACAATTTATTTAAAATGGAAATAGCTCAGTCTGCTTCTGTACATCTTCATTTAAATGGCCAGAAAGTCATCACTGACAAAGTGAGACTATTTTCTAAGTACTAGTATTTTTCATTATTCATAGCACTTTATTATTATAGAATATCTCCTCTAAATTACAGTTTAAATAAAAAGAAAATACAAGTGGTATTCAATAAATAATAGTGACAAACCCACTCTTGTTTTAAAAATCACCAGGTGGTGGTGGCTCTTGAGCCATTTTCTCGAGCCACATCTGCTCGAGTCCACTCCTACCTCTTTGGAGTGTACTTTCTCTTCAATAAACTCTTTGTTTCACCTCTTAAAAAAAAAAATCACCAGGTGGGGCTGCTTCTGTAATTGTTTATACACCTTGCTGGAAACTCTGACAGGACTGTCTAATTGCTACTCAGAAGAAAACAAATTATAAATTATAATCTAATCTGTTTAGGAAGACAACTGTAGAAGAAGCAATTGTTTCAGAGAGATTTAAAAAAAAAGGTTAATGCAGATCTCCCTGTCTCACCCCACCTCCCAAAAAATCCTGGCCTTTTTAAAAATAAAGGGGAAATATTATGCAGACCAAAAAACTCTTCTTCAATAAGGGAAAACAAAAATAACAGCTATCATTTATTACTGCTTATATTTTCTAGGCACAAGGCTAGCTAGGCATTTTACACTTATGACTTGATTTAATCCTCCCAATCTCATGATAGGTATGATTATCCCTATATAACAGATAAGGAAATTCCACTCTTTAGAGATTAAGTATTTAATAATTTGCCAAAGATCCCACAATTTGTAATGCACGGAGGTGAAATTTCAATCTGAGTCTGATTTAAAAAGCCCAAGCTCCTAACCTTGAATAAATCAGTACAGCGTGTGGTAGAACAGCAACTTTCTGATACTATAAATAAGGATGGTTTTCAAGCTGTACCAACAGTGTTACTTTGGAATTATTGTTTGCTACTGACACAGGGTAGACACTCAATAAATACTTGTTGAATGAATAAATGAACTGTCCTATGACCGTATTTTTAAGTGATTTACAAAACCAATCAATTAGGTATTAAGCAAGTCCTATTTTAATACAAAGGGAAAACAAAAGCATTAAGCAACTTTTTAACTACGCAGCAAAAATTTTTCTGAGCATCTACTATATACCAAGGAAAATGCCACATGCTGGTAACACAAGGATAAATAAAATACAATCCCTACGCTGGGTATCAATGAAAGAGAAAAACTGTAACTCAACAAGCTAAGTGCCGTCAGAGAGAGATCCACAAAGTTCTGTTAGAACACTGATCACCTGCGATCAACTCACCCTGCCATGGAGTGAGAATGGTTTCATCAAGCTCCTGACATGTGAGTCTTACTGGAAAATTGGTTTCTAGGCAAAGAAGGATAGAAGAGGAGGTAGAAAAGGAAAGGCTTTTTCCATGCAAAGGCTTGAAGCTGTATAGGGCAAAGTTACCTGTGGCAGAACCTCTGGGTGCAAACATGCACGTGTATGTCACTGTGCATATGTATGGCAATTAGAAGAGCAGGGGAGGAAACAAGAGGTAAGACTGGAAAAGACCAACAGGGGGACAGATAGGATAGATTTCTGGTCTCCCAAAACTAAAAGGTTTGTATTTTATCCCGTAAGTAACAGCGTCAAGAGATTTTTAAAGCACATCTGTTTTTAGAAAAGTAACTGGCAACACAACAGAAAACAGAATGGAGGAGGGAGAAATAGGAGACAGGATACGAAAGAGAAACAGAGCATGGGAAAGATAACGGGCATCTGAACCAAAGAAATAAGACTACTAAGGGAAACAATTCTGGCACAGGATGAACAAGATTTGGTGACCAATTGGAAGAAGTAGAGGACAAAGAGACAAAGGTTTCTACTTTAGGAGACTGGGGATGGTAAAACCATTGAGATTGAGACTACAGGAGCACATTCGGTGGGAAGAACGAAGTGAGGGAGTTCCCTGGTGGTGCAGTGGCTAGGCTTCGGCGCTCTCAACGCTGCAGCCTGGGTTCGATTCCCAGCCAGGGAACCACCCCCAGCCCCCAGGCCCCAGCCCCTCCCGCCCAAAAAAAGAACGAAGTGAACCCCACTTTAAACCTCAGGTCATCCACGTCAGAGGAATGCAGTTTCCGGTAAGGAACTGCCACCTGTTTGCCCTGTGTAGGATGCAAGGGGAGACTAGACACTCCCCAAGTTATCCACCTCTTCTCTGCCTCTGGCGGCCCTCAAGGTCACATGACTCTTTCCTGACCACAGGAAGAATGCCTTCCACTCCCATTCTCAACCAGCCCCACCTGGTGTACCTCCGCCCCCAAGCAGTAAAATGGATTTCAGCATCGCCCCAATTTTCCTCCCCTCTTAACAGACCCCACACAAATTTTTATCATAAATATATTTTATTAAACTACCTTTATTTCAACCAAATAAACATGAAGTCTTAGTTCAATCAGGATTTTAAAAATTAAGCCAAAATGCTAATTTTTCATGTATAAGAAATAAAACTGTCAAAAGAACTGCTCTCATCCAAAAGACCAACCCACTCACTATCTCTCTGGAGGCCAGCCCTAGCTTGAAATTAAAAAACTCCTTTGATCTGAATACTACTTGCTGAAAGAAATATTAAGAAATCAAAATAATAATTCTGGATTACTATTCATTAGCAAAACAAAAAGAGGACTTAAAAAATGAATGAAGGTTGCTAAGGATACCCAATGAAGAGAGTATCTTCCTAGTTCTACTGTAGAAATACGGGGGGAATGGGCAGTTAGGCAAAAATAAATTTTCAGCTGGAACGCTGTGTCACCACAATAAGCAAATATATAAAATAAGTAAGAGGAAAAACATAGCCACGTCTCACTACCAATATATTTTAGTCAGACAGGGTAAGCGTCACAAAATAACTACGAGTTACTTCAATTGTTACAAAAATCGAAGAAAACAAAAAGTCACTGTGACTATGTGTCACACACAAATCATTTTTTAAAACTGTGTCAGTATAAAGGGAATGAAAATCAGTTCCGCCCTCAAGAATAAAGTAAGCGGTGGGCGTGAATGAACCAAACAAAAATAAACTCTACTCAACGGAGAAGCAGTTTCACTGCGCTCTGAAATACCCGGAGTTATTTAAAGGGGGAACCAGAACTCCCGCGGGCCCCAGGGGTCTTTCACCAGAGCATATCAGCCAAAAGGAGTGTAAAGAAAAAAGGGAGGAGTGACACTCTGCGACCCGTCCACGTCTCCTGACAGATGGAAGTGGGGGACCAAAAAAGCCCTTCCTCGCATCCCTCCAGCTGTTACCTTCTGCTTCCTCCGTGTCCTCCATCAGCATATCCTTTGTCAAGTCTGAAATCTGTCCTGTGAGGGAAGCCAGACTGCCGCCGACTTGACCCAGGGACTGGCCCAAGCCGGAGCCGAGGCCCCGAATCCAGGACGACATCGCTGCGGGTTAGGGAGCGACGTGGTCCACTCCAAGAAAAGCGTCCAGCGTCGTCGGACGAGCCCACAAAAGGTCCAGGATCTGCAGCCTTCACCACCCAAATAATCCAATTCGGGCTGCTATGACACAGTGAGAGCTCCTAAGTGAAGCCGGTTTCCGGGGCTCCCACCAACCGCCTGGCTCTGCCCAGCAACTGGAGAGGCCCGACCTAAGACTTCACCAGGGGCCAACTCCTGTGACACAGTAACCCCCAGGGGGCATCTGCTCATTCCAACGACTTCCGACCGGCAGCCTGAGCCCCTTCTTCCTATGCTTTAGAGACTTCCCACAGTTCTGTAGTTAACTCCTGCCAACTGTATGCCCGGCGCCATGACACCCACTCACAACCGCCAGCGGATCATAGAGAGGTGCCACGGTGGCGTAGAAGGCCCTGTGTTGCTGACGGATGTGTTCTTGGCGCAAGGGAGCTTGGGATCGCGGAGGACCGAATGCGGTTGGCTGAGGCCGCTGCCTTCCGTTTAGGGCAAGATCCACGTAAGCCTCCTGCGTTGGCCGCGAGCGGAACGGCCGCAGGAACCTGCAACGGTCGGCACTCTCACCCCGCAGCAGTTGTGTTTCGGGCAGAGCGATCCTCAGTGGGTGCGACCCGAGAACCCCATGGATTCTCTCTGTGTTGGTGAAACCTGAATGTTTTCATTCTGACTACACCCGTGAAGCCAGCCTGCGAGACTTGGCGGGGTCGCTCTACCACTCAGGAGGCGGCTATCCCTAAGTGGTCACACGTTACTGTATCAGTTATTCGACAGCTCTCAAGGGCTGCTCTGTGCCCGGCTCTACGGAGCTGCAGCTACACCGGAAGGATGGGTTGCAGAGTCAAGTGTCCAGACGAGTAACGCATTTACATGGATTAATTTATATAGAAATTTACTTTGGTGGCTTTCCAGCTCACAGTCGAAACCCTGCCTTCCTTAACATGCGAAGAGCTTTATTGATGAAGCCGACTTAATTTATGAATTAAAAACAAACTTAGAGGACCGTCTCCCTTCCCCCAAATAATTCACTAGAGGACAGCATGGCAATTTAATATAGGAGAAATGCTGTTCCTATGGTATTGGTGCCTCTTGCTATGCAGTGCCCACCCCTCCCACAGTCCTGTTACACAAGTGGGTGCACATAGCAAGAGTGTCCCGCCTTTCTTGCTTTCCTCCCTAAAGGAAGAAAGGCTACGTGACTTATAAATTGCTGCAATGATATTGGGACACAAAGTACCTGGCCAGAGAGACTACCGGTTTTTTTGTGTGTTTTTGTTTTGTTTTGTTTTGTTTTATGTGGGTAGTTCTCCGGATGGGAATCGAACCCAGGCCGCAACGCTGACAGCACCGGAGCCTTAAGCCACTACACCACCAGAGAACTCCCCGGTTTTTAGTTGTTGTTGTTGTACGTTTTTGTTTGTTTGTTTGCTTTGATAAGAATAGGATTGCAGGTCTTTTAAGCACAGCACTAAATATACTGACATCTTTCTCTTTGATTTTATATAGATTGCATTATTTGTGAATGGAACATTTGGAAATCTCTCTAGTAGTTGTAATGTGATGGCACCAGGCAATAGGACCTCTTCCTGAAATCAGCATGATTTTAAAATAAAATTTGCATCTCGTTCTGGAAGTGTTTATTAAACGTTTCCCAGGTTTTTGTTTGAAAGACATCATTGCCCAGTTGTTAGATTTGTAGACTCTGGGGCCTGACTGCCTAGATCCTTCACTTATTAGCTGTATGACCTTGGGCAGGCTTCTTAACCTCTCCATGCATCAATTTCTCACTTGTAAAATGTGGAATAATAACCATGCCATTCCACTCTCCTCATCTTGGAAACTAGTACCTCTTTGGCACTCCAAGGATTAGACATTATTGGGCTTGGTATTTTTCCATCTTATTTTCTAACAAGTTATTGCTGGAATAACAAAAAGCTATTGGTTTGTGCATATTATGTATCTGGTTGACTAAATGACCTCCCTTATTAGTTCAGTAATGTTTCAATTTCCTAGGGTTGTCTAGGCATACAATCATTTCAGCAAGTAATAATTTGGCATCCTTTCCAGTATTTACATATTATTCCCTGTAATAACATGTTGACAGTAATGGAGGTTCACTTAAAGGTATTTGGAGTGTGAGGCTAAGCAGCTTTGGGAAGGCTGGACTGAAAAACAGGCTGAAGGCCAAGTGCACAGCTAAGATGTTACTGCACATACTGCTACATGATATGATGATGCCCTGGACTAAAAGTGGCTGAGAAAGACAAAAGGGGTATAACTGGGAGAGATCCAGATATTAATACCTACAGCCGTTGTAGGTTAACCACCAAAAAATGACACTGAAGCTTTCCAAACTGAACTACAGATTTCTGAAGTGATGAAAGCAATTGCATAGATTTAACAGGAAGAAAAACAAAACGCACAAGTGGGTAGTGGGAGCCTTACTGAGATCCTCATCTGAGATAGGTTAAATAATACCTTTAGTCGTAAACATTCAGCAGTGTTTTGAGCTTGCTCAAGGTACACTCTGGTATGCACTTTGGAAGATGTAATGAGCTTTTTAAAAGATTACTTTTTATATAAAAAAGGCTTGGGAATAATCTAGAAAGTGGAGCCAGAGTGCTTGGTGTAATGAAATATAAAATACCATTCATACTTATTTATAAAACCTTTCATAAGATTTTGCCTACATCCCAACTCATCTTTTGTTCACTACTGATTAGCCTCTTCAGAAACAAGCAGCCACCGCCCACTGAGGCATCATGCTTGCTGTTTCCTCAGGGACACCTTTGCCTGGCTGCCTTCTCATTCTTCAGGTGTCTGAATGTCACCTCTGCAGAGGTCTTTCTTGAACACCATCTGAAGCTGGTAGAAGTTGAGTCGTTAAAGCAGTCGTTCATGAACTGTATGAGCAAGGACTTCAAAAGGGCAAAGGAAAGAAGGCAAGGAGTGCTGGAATGCCTGGAGGTGGGAAGGGGCCTGGTTCACCTGAAGACCTGTAATGAGGCCTGCTAGGACCAGTGTGTAAAGCGGAAACCTCCAGAGCACGTTGAGGGCTGAAGAGGTCAGCTGGACCCCAATTACTTATAAAATGAACTTCAAAGATTTGGTGATGCTGATACAAAATGGATAAAGGGGTCCTAAAACATGCAATCTTCAGAGTAAGGGCAACCCCAAAATTCCCTTTTATAAAAGAAAGTTTTTAGCAAACATACACAGTAGCCTTCAAACCAACTTACATTCATAAGGCCTACATATGACTGTTGATGGGATCAGTGATTTGGTGGCATCCAAATTCAATGAATTGGTCCTTCTAAGCACCAAGTTGTGACATTATGCTAAGATACATCTAATCAATTTGAAAATTTTGTTTCAAACTTGGTGCCCAACCCTAATTAAAGCTAAGATGGATACACAACCCTCATAAAATTTGAGGCTTCTCTAATCATCCATCAATCCAGGTGGATTCTAATTATTACAGTAGGATTCTGGTGTCCAGTGTTGGAAAAAAAAAAGAGAAAAAACCAGCACTCTTAAAAATTATTACCAATGTGCTTGGCCCTCAGGGTTAAAAACTCACTCAGCCAAATTTAAAATTTTTCAAATAAAAATGTGGGATTCTTAGCTTCTCTTAGAACAGAGGATCCTATAATAGTGAGCCCTTGGGCAGTGGTCAGATGGAACAGGGTACCAGTGGGCTCCCCTGACCTGTTTTATTCATCACCACAGTCCAGAAAACAAGGCTTCTCCAACTTCACTCTGCACGCGAATCCCCTGGGGATCCTGTTAAAAATGCAGGTTTCCATTCAGCACCTCGGAGAGTGGCCTGAAAATGCATTTCTGGGAAGTTCTCAGGCGCTGCTGGTCCTCCAACCAAACTTTAAATGGCAAGCACAGGAAATAACAAACAACACATAAAAACGAAAATAAAAAAGCAAACATTACCTTTATTTAATAATCTTTGATATTTAAAATACAACTCGTCAGACATTGATATTGACAATAGAATCCTCAGTGTTCAACAGTGCTTTGGAAGCCCGGCTTTTCCAAGGACCAGACAGGATGGCCTGCGTGCGTAATAACGGCAGGAGAACGCAGAGGGGCACACACACAAGGGCTGCAGAGTTGAGTCCTGAGCAAATGGCACCGTCACAGTGCACTTGTGTCATGGCCAAAAGAGAATGCTTTCTATTTCAGATGTCTTTGTACTTGAATTTCAGATAGTTTACTTATACAGAACAGTAATTTTAAAAGTTTTTCCTAGTAGTCCAGTGTTGTACAAATTAATCACATTCAAATGTACGTTTTTCTCTTTCAAAAAAAAGAAGAAGCATTTAAAAATTCCTGGACACATTCATCTTTGAACTATGCAAGAGACAACTGAAGTGCTTCCTACATAAACCAGGAATTTCCACATATATTTCACTACTGCTTCCCACTCCTTGTCTGTGAGTTCCATAGTCTTAAAATATTTACTGATACATTATTATTAAACATGCCAATTACTGTAAATTTAGAAGTGATGTTATTAGCATTAATTCTTAAAATGCCAGAAATTTTTTAGAAAAAAATAGCAAAGGTTTTTTTCAAATTAAAAATAAAAATTCAAGAATTAACTAACCACATCAATAATCTTTTCATTCATGAAAGCAGAATGAACAAAACTAGTTTTATGTATAAGACTTTAAAAAACAATACAAGCCAGTTTATTTCTTTAGCAAAAGATGCTGGTTTTAAAGGGACCAGGAATGAAGGAAAGGTTTTATTTGAAAATATATGAAAAATTATTTACACTGCTGAGATGATTAGTTGATCCATCCCAGTTTTTCTTAAGATCACACATGTAACATCTCCATACTTGTAATGGCCCAGATACAACAAGTTACTTTGAAAGCAGAGGCCATAGGCCAAGTTTTTAATAGGAAGTCATCAATATTACTGAATCCTTTTAAGAATTTAAAACATCAAGATTTATTTTTCAACTTACGATATTTCAATTTGCAGATTTTGCTTATGCACTGAATCAATCTTGTAATTTGCATAGGTCCAATGGGCCAATTTTAAGATATTTAGTAAATCTTGGAACTACCATGATACTATTTAAAAGTAGTATCAAACAAGCAGACATTAAAAATGTGATGTAGACTCTGACTGGAATAAAATGTACTTTATTCAATTTAGTATTAAATGAAACAATGTAGACTATTGGTAGTTTTGCCTATAATGACTCTCAACTGTAACAGTTTTGAGCTTTTTTCCTCATTAGCTTTGGCATGAATAAAGTCTTAATTAAGAAAAATCAAGTTTTTTTTAAAAAAAGCACCTCCTTAAATATGCAGTGAATCGTAAATGATTTGGCCAAGATCTTAGAGGTGAAATATAGTTTACCTACAGCAACCTTTTGAAACAATTTACAGTACTGAAATATTTGTAATTACTGTAAAAAAATGTGTATTGATGGTTTTAGATCAGAGGTTAACGACTATGAATTTTTAAAACATAAATAACTACTTACTAAATCCATGACATTTCAAAATATGAAAGTGGCATTTCCAAAGCTTGTTTGAACTTATCATCACCACTGTGTATTTTATACTGGTAATACAAATTATACATTAGAAAAATGATACTAATAGTTTAAATATTAAACATTAAGGTGTTCCCAATTGGTAAAACAGAATGGAAATCTTTATATAAATAAAACTGTTAGCAGGACAGTTACTGTGAATTTCATTGCTGCTGACTTTCTTGCAGGTGGTTTACAGTGAAGAGCAGTTCCACGTGTCAACAGTTTTATGTAACTTTTAAATTTTCTGATACTGTCGTTATGAGCATTGGCATCTTCTCACACCAGTCAATCAATAGAATCTGAATGTTCATTAAAATTTAAGCCAATCCAAACAAGATGGCAGTTTACTAGTGATTCTGGATATCCCTGCTAAACACAACAATTTAACAACAAACTAAATAAACACATTCAAATGTATCCAGTGTGCTCAGCTCTGCTTTAAAACTTTCCCTAACAAACGAAGGTCAACATGCCATATTTCCTTAAGGGCTTTAACAAGGGTGTGTTACTATAAGAACTTTACAAAAGTTAAAATTTATGCATATTCGCTTTCTCATTTTTATATTAGACAGTTCAATTCAAGTTTATGAAAAGTTTAATGTAATTTTTCAATGGGAAAAGGTAAAGGCCAAATGTCCCTGAAAAAAGATGACTAGCATATTTTGATTTGTAAGTCTTGAGTAGTACTAATCTCTAATATCCCTTGCAGTGCTAACGTTTTAATAATTCTTCTGAAACATTTGCAATTGTCAAAAAGAAACTTTAGATTTTAAAGTAAAACTGTCTACTTTTATGTAAGGAAAACTTCAGAAGACTTCATTTGGCACAAAATAACAACTAAAAAAAATCTGTCACTATTTAAGGAAAAGCTATATCATAATCATAAATAAAAGGCATTTTCTCATTTTTTCAACTAGCAATAAATCCTAGATCAAAGGAATTTCCCTGATAAAATGTGTGCAGCCACACACCAGTATGGCAACATACCACACTTCAATCTTCTAAGTCACCGACTAAAATTTCTTCTTAAATTTTAGCTTATGAACAATTCAACATTCAAAAGGGCTTCAAAAGGAAACAGAATGAGGGATGGGGAGTAGATGACAGAATCTAAACACATATTTCAGAGAGACATGGTTCATTTTCACCAAAATCATACAACTGTATCAACCTAACAAGAAACTTTGTGCATCCCAATTAAAGAATGTTTATCAAAACTAAAGACTTTCTTATTTACAGACCCATTAAGTACTGTGTGATTTCTGTGATTCTTAAGTTACTTAAACATGATGCAAGTGTTAAATCCCAGGATAAATTTTGTTAGTAAATTACTTTCATGTCCCAGATCATCACCTGTGGCTAGCTAACTATGGCTACCAGAAGATGTACAGGAGAAACTGTGCATCTACTTCCCATGATTCACCTGTAAATAGAACAGACAGCTCCAGTCACAAGAATAAAATACAACTGCTAGTAAGATTGAAGGCCAATTTTGTCTATCATACATTCATGGTGGGTATTATATGTTGTCTTCTCATAGAAGAAAACTTGCTTGCATACAATGCTTCTCCTATTTTTCTCAATTGCAAAAGAGAAGAAATAATAAGGTGTTGGAATTAGGGTTATGGCAAAGCTGCAAAGTTCTGACACAACTGAGATGTTCATACAGTGTTTGGGAAAGGTGTGCTCACACATTTAAAATTGTTCATTTATTCTTAAACACTGTGCAGAGTTGATTCCAGAGTTTAGGAATGCACCAGAATCATGAAATAATGATCCAATCTTGGAGGGCTTAAAAAGCAAAACCTCAAGAAAGATAACCATCTTTTAAAAAGAGTTGTAGAAAAATAATAAAAACCAAGGAGCAGAGACTATGATCAAAGCTGGTAACATGAGAAAACACCTCAGTGCACAACACATAGGTGTAGAGCAAACAGCTTATCCTTTTGGAACAGTTACTATTATCAATAGAGAGAAGAGACACTATCCTAAAAGGCTAATTGATTAATAAAAAATAAAAGCAACTATAAGATGATGAAAGTGAGCCAAATGACCTACACAAAAGAGAGGAAAAGAAAACAAAATGTATGGAAAAAGTTCTGTGGCAAGAGCTTATTAGCTGCAAAAAGATCCAAGAAAAATGCCTTAAATTTAGGTATGTTAGATATTGCACACTCAAAAATAAAAAGGGAACATTTAGAAAACTATTTTAAATTTATTTAATTGGTAAATGCCTCTTTGGCTAGTATGTGGAGGATCATTATTCAGTCCTACAACTGATGCATTTTTCCACTTTCTCATCTTTTTGTTTTGCAAAGTCTTATTTCCTCTGTTGAACACTGTTCTCTGACACATTACCAAAATGGACCCTATGCTGTAATCACACAGGATAATGATGGAAAGTTTGAATAGCTAAGTATTTGTAAAAGGTATTATTGTTTTCCTTCTGTTTTGAAATTATTTTTAACAATTTCTAAAGACATGGTCACAGCTGCCTGAAGCATGTCTTCTTCACTCATAGCATCACCTGCTGGGAAAGGAAACACATATTTCTTAGAAATTTCTGTAAACTTTTCAGTCAACAAAAGGTAACCTCTTAGAAAATATGTTTCTATTTGACTACTATAGTTTCCTTTGATTTTTAACATTTACATACACTAAAATTCACTCTTTTACAGTTTTATCAGTTTTTGACAAATGCACAGCATTGAGCGACCACTATCACCACCCAGAAACAGAACTGTTCTATTGCCTCCCAAAATTCCCCTGTGCTGTCCCTTTGTGGTCAAGCCCCAATCCCTGAAATCCTCAGCAACCACTGACATGTTCTCTGCCCTACAGTTTGCCTTTTTGTGCATATCAACATAAACACAATGATACCGTCAGTATGCGTGTAGCCTCTTGAGTATGGCTTCTTTCACTTAGCATAATGCATTTATTTTCAAAACAAGTGAAAGAAGATTGACCTTTGTTATGTTTACCAACAATTTGTTAGTTTAAGAGAATTGTTTTGAAATATTTATTCACAAAAGTTGCAAAGACAGGACTGTATACTTTGGCTCAATTTCAACCAATCTTACGTTAACTATATAGCTCAAAGCAAAACCTGGACATTGACACTGGCACAATGTTGTATGGAGTTTTATGGTATTTTATCTCGTGTAGATTCATACAACCACCACCACCACTGCAAAGACAAGAACTGTTAGTCCCACAAGATCTCCCTCCTGCTAACCCTTTAGAGTCACACTCACTTCTCTCCCCTCCACCTTCCCTACCGTCAGGCAACCACTACGTTGTTTTCCATCTCTATAAAGCACATAGTACGAGACACCTTTTGAGGCTGCTTTTTGCCTTCAGCATAATGGCCTTGAGATTCATCCAAATTGTTGCATGTATCAACAGTTGGTTTCTTTTTAATTCTGAGTAGTATTCCATGGTATGGATGTACTACCGTTTATTTAACCATGCATCTCCTGTAGGACATTTTGGTTGTTTACAGTTTTTGATTGTGACAAATAAAGCCACTATGAATATCTGTGTACAGGTTGCTGCATGGACTCAAGTTTTCACTTCTCTGGGATAAATGCCAGGAGTGTAAGTGTTGGGTCATATGGTCAGTGTACGTTCAGTTTTTAAAGAAACTGCCAAATTACAGTCCAGAGTGGCCACAGGAGTTCAAATAAAATGCAGAAACCTGACCCCCTCCTTTACACTCTTTTACTCTCTCCAATGTATAGAGGATGCCAAAAACATGTATATGTATGCATGTCACGTATGGCTTCCGCAATTACAAGAGGTGCTCAAAGTGGTTACCACAGCATTCAGAAATACATAGATAACATCTCTTAAAATGTGTATACATGTTTTTGGCACTCCGGGTATAACTGTCTTAAATATTTTCTATATACATACTAAAAACCAAATCATTGTTATAATTCTTGCTTCAACCACCATTCATAATTTACAACACTCAAAAGGAAAGTCTATTGTGTTTACCCATATTTTTAATCTTTCTATTATTCTTTTTTCCTTCCAAAGTTACTTCCTTTATCATTTCTGTTTAGAGAACTTCCTTTAGCCATTATTTTAAGATAGGTCTGCTGTGACAAACTGTGTCATTTTCCCCTTAATTCCTGAAGGAAATTTACACTGGATACAGAATTCTGGGTTCTTTTCGGCACTCAAAAAAACAGGCCATTTCCTTCTGACGTCCATGATTTCAGATGAGAACTCTTGTCATGCAAACAGCTGTAGCTTAAGGTGTTTCTAGCCAGTTTCAAGATTTTTTTTGTCTCTGTTTTCAGAAATTAGACTATCATGTGTTTTAGTATGGGTTTCTTCAGATTTATCCTATTTGAGCTCCACTCTTCTTGAATCTGTAGTTTTGTATTTTTTGCCGAATTTGGAGAATTTTCAGCCATTATTTCTTCAAATACTTTTTTAGTCCCAATCTCTTTCTCATCTCCATCCTGAACTCCCATATTACAGATATTAGATCTTTTATTACAGTCCCACAGGTCTCAAAGGCTCTGTTAATTTTTTCCCAGTCTTATTCTCTCTGTTGCTCAAAAAAGGTCATTTCTATTGTTCTGTCTTTAGGTTCACTGCTTCTTTCCTCTGTCCTTCCATTAACCTGTTGGGTCTCTCCACGGAGGTTTAAAATTTCGGTTACTATTATTTTTCAGTTCTAAAATTTCCATTTGGTTCTTCTTTATAGCTTCTATTTCATTCCCTAAGACTTTCTATGTGTTCATTGGTTTCTAGCATGTTCATAATTGCTCACTGTAGCATTTTTATGATGGCTGCTTTAATAATCCCTGTCAGATAATTCTAGCATCAGTGTCATCACAGTGATGGTGCCTACTGACATCTGTTATTCTAGTTGAAATTTTCCTGGCTCTTGGTATGACAAGTGATTTTCAACTGAATCCTAGACCTTTCGAATATTCAAAAAACATGAATCTTATTATATTTAAATCTTTTCTTTTAGCTCCCTGACGCTGCACCCATGGGGGGAAGGGAAGGGAGTGCTGTCTTGCTGCTGCCAGACAGGGAAAGAGTGTATGATCGCTACTGCTGAACACACGTGGGAGTTCTGGCTTCCCGCTGTCCTCCACTGATGATCTACCTGACTGGGAGGGCAGGAGTGACTTGTTCCCGTTTCTCAATGACACTGTGGGCATGGCCTTGTTACTGCCTCCAGTCAATCAGTCCTGCTGCCACCCAGGCAGGAAGCCAGAGGGACAGCTCTATTGCTGGGTGCAAGTCCAGGCTCCCTATGACCACTGGCACCATGGGAACAAGAGCCTCACTGTCTATGGAGGGAATGAAAATCCCAGCTCCCCACTTGTCTTTCTCTGACCCCATCCTGGCCAGGGGCTACAAGTCCAGGCTCCTGCTTGGCCTCTGCTGACAGGGTGAGGTGGCAGTAGGGCCAGTTTGTTTACTTTGTCCAGTTTGGATGGACCAGAGTGTTTATCTAAAAGTTTTTGGCTAGCGAGGTGGTCCCTTTTGGCTACACAGAGCATGCTTTCCCTGGGGCTTTCTTCTAGGTCTGCACCTGTGGCTGCTCCTGCATGACACACTCACAACAGATGAGGCAGACAGAAAGCCCAGGCCACGCCCCACTATGCCATTCCTCTGGTCCCGAGTGCCTAGCCAGCCTCTCTTCTCTCCGCCTTTCAGATTCCTATGTTTGTTTTATGCAAATATCACTACACTTAGCAAGAGTAGGAAAACGTATCAGTTCATTCTTTTCTTTTTGCTAATACAGTCCAGTGCTTGGATGCACCACAGTTAGTAGATCCTACCGGCTGAAGGACCACATTTAGGCAGTTTGCAGTTTGGGGCAATTACGAATAAGCGGCTATAAGTATTCACACACAAGTTTTGGCATGAACTTCAGTTTTTTTCCTCTCTCTTGGTTATGTACTTAGCAGCAGAAATACTGGATCCCATGGTTCAGTGTACTTTAAGTTTCTAAGAAAACACTAACCTGTTTTCCAAAGGTGCTATGACATTCTACATTTTTACAAACAATGTACGAGAGCCCCAGCTGCTCTGACCCTTGCTAGCGTTTGGTATTATCCATTTTATATTTTTCTTCTATGAGCCATCCTCATAGGTATGTAAAGGTATCGCACTGTAGTTTTAATTTGTACTTCCCTAACGAACAGTGATGTTAAACATGTTTTCATTTGCTTATTTGCCACTCATAGATTTTATGTGATAAAGTGTCCAAATTCGTCATCCATTTTTAAAAACTGTTTTATCATTTATTTTGATAAATCTTTACATATTCTCCTTAGAAGTCCTTTGTGATATACAATTTCCTTCTGACCCAACTTCTACTATCAATAAATGGCCAAAGTTTAAGAGTTATTAAACCGAGGTCTGATATGTACCTCTAGAACTGCTGTTGATATTTAGACTACACTCAGGTGTTTTTAATTTTCCAGGTGGTAAATATATTTATTTTCCACCTGCTATATTCATAGTCTCTGAGGAACTTACGTAGAATGTAATAATTAATGTGAAGTTGCAAGTATTATTTATAATATTAAAGCAAAACAAACATTTACTGAGTGCTCTAGACTGTCTTCTGCCCCTTAATCCAGGGTAATTTAGTAGATTACAAATTCATTCGAGCATTTCAATACAATTAAAGAGAGAAGAAAAAAGCCTGCAAAGCCAAAATCACACAGAGCCTGTTATGTCAGAGTATGCAGGGGAGCAATGTGATGTGTGGTCGGAGGCGTACCTAGGTCACTGACAAGTGCCCCTGAACTCGTGGTCGGCCTGTCACATGGCTGTGAAAGCTGTGCTGGTGGACCCTCCTCCTCCTGCTGCTGCTGCTGTCGCTGCTGCTGCTGCCTGAAACATACAAAAGAGAATGCACATTAAAAAAAGCAAAACCTAAGGAAAATACGCCACGAGAGACACTATTCACATGGAAAAGAAATGGTTCCACAAAACAAAAGAATCACTGGCACGAACACAAAAGAATGTCAGTATTATGTATGAGGGCTGTCCAGAAAAAATCCAGCCATTGTCAATATAACAAGAATGGTTACATGGCTGGAGACTTTCCACACAGCCCTCATGTATTAAAGTATCACAGTGCCGATCCTAGGAAACCCACACATAAAATTTGAATTTCTCAAAGAAATTGATAGGTAGGAATTTTCACCACAAAATAACAACTGTACAAAAGAATGCACTGGTAGCTATTTTTATGGAAGTGTGTTGGTTTACAGAGCCTTAATATTGTGGGAAGTCACAGAAAACAAGCATCTAAAAGAAAAAGCAGCTCAAACTACTACGTGAGTTAACATGGTCTTTCCACGGCTGGCTCCCTCCTGTCATTCACATCTGAGTTTAAATCTCTCCTCACACATACCTATCCTGCCCACCCCACCCGAAGTAGCCATTTGGCATTCTCACCATCTCATCACTTCATTTTAATTTTCAGCAAAACTTATTACCATCTGATACCTTCTGTCTCGCTATTTAGAATGTAAGCTAGTAAGAGTACACACCTTATCTTCGTTTGTTTCCCCAGCGCGTAAGACTGTGCCTGTCACATAGTAGGCCTTCACCTAATACTTGAAGAATGAAATGAATACTATTTAACATGCACTATCAAGTGTAAGTCACAGCTATTGCATTAAAGTAAGCTCTTCTTGTATTTTTTTTTTTTTTTTTTTTTTTTGCTTTTTGGTATGTGGGTAGCTTCCTGACTGGGAATCGAACCCAGGCTGCAGCGCTGATGGCACCAGCGCCGAAGCCTTAAGCCACTACACCATCAGGGAACTCCATCTTCCTGTATTTTTTTAAACAGAAAAAAACATCATAAAAATCCACACTTTAAAATATTTAAGCATGATGGTTATGATGTAATACGTAGGAGAGTGTCCTTATACTTAGCAAATACACACTCAAGTAATGAGATGTGATAAGAAATCATGTCTACCAGTTATTCTCAAATATTTCAGAAATGTCAACAATTGGGGAACTGAGTGAGGGGTATAAGCTCTGTAAACTATTTCTGCTTTTGTGTATATTTAAAGTGATTTTTATATATATATATATATATATATATGCTGAAAATTAAAAAAACTTACAAAAGCTCACAATCTGAGTGAGAACCCAGAGCTTTCAAAAAATGCATAAAAGGATTTTTAAAGGGAACTAGAATTTTAAAATCACTAGTAACAGTATTAATAGAATAGCACATTTTTTCCCTAGGGTCCTTCTTAATCTTGTGTTCTAAAGATCACAACAACAAAAAATTCAACAAGTGGGGAATTGCACTTTCTTCCTGTTAGCCTTTGAGCCAGGAGACTGACATCTACACAGGTTTATGATTGTCTGGTGTGCATGGCTAATGATGTACACATGGGCAGTACGTGCCCACTAGCATACCCCGATTCTGCAATGTGGCATGAGACAGGCTGTGAGTTACATAGATTTTCTGGCACATCGGATATCTCTCTATGCCCTCTTCCAGTCAAGAAAACATCAGAACGCAAGGGAGTGATAGGAGAGACAGTGACTTTACAGGGATAATTTTTATTCTACTTTAAATTCATGAAAATTGAGAAGTAAATGAATTTCCAACCTTGAAATAATTTTGACACCTTTCACATGTGATGACACTGTAAGACAGAACATGTTCGAAGAGCACTCAG
Organism: Lyroderma lyra; assembly: GCA_004026885.1. Taxonomy (NCBI): domain Eukaryota; kingdom Metazoa; phylum Chordata; class Mammalia; order Chiroptera; family Megadermatidae; genus Lyroderma; species Lyroderma lyra. The sequence continues at coordinate 175,006 of PVJL010002710.1, forward strand.
CATCCATTCCCACTGTGCCTTCTCATGTGCCTTCGGTATCGGAGAGGCTGGAAAGCTAAACACTACACGTCTTAAACCGCTTTATAGCTAGGATTCGGGAAACCAGTTATAAGGCAGAAATGAAGCACAGCCGTCTTCTGGCTGCTCTGGTTGTTCTCGGCTACAATAGCAAGTCAAGTCATGGAGATGGCAGTCCCAGAACGCTGCTTCCTGGGAGTGGGAGCCAGACGTCACGTTCCCATGTCTTTATGTCTAGGCAACTGTGATGGCAGCTTCCTGACCCTAGGATCATGGCTATAGCAGTGTGTTCCTAAACTTGATATCATGATTCCCAATCATCCCAACCTGGGTAGTGGTCATAGCTCTTCAAACAAGCTGGAAAGGACGACAGCCTGCATTTTAGCTCTTCCTAAGGTTGTATAAGGCCTTAGTTTCTGTATTAAATACTTTTCTGTTTGAAACACCTCTAGTAGCTTATGTTTCTTAAAGCGAATCTTGATAAATGATGCCACGCAACTGGAGTGGTGGCTCAATACCAGGCAATCAAAAATTCCTAGCAATTCATGACCATGAGAACAGCATGTTTCCCACCTTGTTCGGAAACACTTGTTTTTTGTGACAATAAAGAAAGAAATCTGCGTCACTTCAGAGTTACACCTGGAGAAGACGTTAATAACGCTAACGCTCATCTGTGGAACACTGTTTATAGTTCAAAAAACAGTTGTACACACCCTGCCTAATTTGATGCTCATAACATATGAGTTAAGGCTGATTTTTTTTGCTTTCTGGTATGTGGGTAGCTCCCTGACTGGGAACCGAACCCAGGCCGCAGAGCTGACAGCGCCAGCACCGAAGCCTTAAGCCACTATACCACCAGGGAACTCCCAAATTAAGGCTGATTTTACAGTGATGGAGCTGTATAACGGCGTTTTGCTTGGCATTTTATGTAGGTAAAAATGAATCTAGACATTACTATTGGAAAAAATCATGGGTATGAAAATATTTAACAACTCTTATTCATAACCTATAAATTTGTAACAGGTAAATTTTAACAGTATTTTTTCTGCTTCATGCACAAACACTGTGGTTACTACATTAAGTATGAACTTTCAAATATTCCACAGGAAAAAAGAAAACCTTTATAAATTTGAATCAGAAACAAGTTAGCACCAGGGTCTGTTTGGAGAAGATTAAGAGGAAGTAAGAATTAACTCAATAACCTTAGAGCTAAGTTCCCAAAGATGGAAGGTCGAGAGATAAGGACCCATCTAGGTTAAGAAATCAGGAACACTGGCGACAGGCAAGTATGAGCTTCTCAGCTCCTTTATCCGTGTGTCCTACAAGATTCTGAATGCTAACCAAGGTTAAAGAGAAACACCAAAAGTGCTTTCTTAACTCTCCTCAGAAACACCAGCCTGTTTAATATTCTCTAGTTCTCCTTAAGTTCCCACAATATTTTTAAGGTCGATCACTGTGCATCTTCCTCTCCAATCAACTACCCTCCAAGCAGGAAGGAGCCATACTCATGCTCCCAAACTTCCCAAAGAGTATAAAGTTGACCAAAACAACTGCATTCATTATCATTGGTATTGTGCTTGTTATAACTTGGTCATTATGGAATGTTACCACATTATTCTTTCTACTATAAAAATTTTAATCTATTGGAAGTTCTACATTTTTAATCCAAAAATATTTTTGAATAAAAGAGAGATTTGTTTTTATACTTTAAAGATGTTTTTCTTTTCTTAGATGTATTTCTGAATTTTGTAGTTTCTCTATAAAGTATGTCTGTTTGGACAATTTTATTCTGGCAAAAACAAAACAAAGCAAACAAACAAAAAACAAAAATCTAAGCCTGAAAAAAAATATGGTAGAACTATCACTTGGGAATTGTTCTAGAATGCAGTTTAGAAATCTGTACCAAGGTCTGTAGATGTCCTTTAATCCAATAATCTGACATCCTCAGAATAATTAGAATAAATGATGAGAAATTTAAGGCATAGAGTCAGTACAAGGATTATTTGTTGCACTATTAATTATAATAACATCCACATATACATTATGATACAGTCATTTTATAAAATTTCCTGTAGCCTATTTACAAAGAATATTGACCATCATGGGAAAATGTGTATAACTAGTAGACATGTGTGTTTTCATGATGAGAAGAAAACGTGCCAAAATATTAACATCAGTTACTAAAGCACAGCAGAATTTTTTTTTTTTTTCTTTTTGGTATGTGGGTAGCTCCCTGACTGGGAATCGAACCCAGGCCACAGCGCTGACAGCGCCAGTGCCGAAGCCTTAAGCCACTACACCATCAGGGAACTCCCTGTTTTAATTTTGATATGTCTTAAAATAAAATTTTATGACATTAGTTTTTTCTAATTAAATAGTTTCAAGTTATTTTTAACAGTAATGAGAGATCTGATATTATAGAGTTATTAAGAATTATCATGTGCTAATTAAAATGATTTTTAATAATAGCATTTGGCTATGTTTTTAAAAAGCCCATCTGGTTTAGAGATGCATACTGAAATAGATGTGGTCACAAAACAGTGCCAGCCTGGGGGTGGAAGAATGAGTGGAGACGGGGGCATAGAAAACAAGACTGGCCATGTGCTCATACTTGCTAAATCTGGGCAATGGGTAAACAGGGGTTCATTACATTGGTTTCTCTACTTCTACATAAATTTAAAGTTTATCATAATTAAAAAAATAAAAGTTAATTTTAAAATTTAAAAAGGAAGTGAAAAGCACTATTAAGCACTACTTTAGAATTTCATAAATAATTAAATCCATTAAGCTATCACTGAATAGAGACTAGAAATATCTCACATTAAGAGGATGTCAGGTGATCAGAACTTTCCTTCATATACTTCTGAGTTGTGACTTAAAAAGAGAAACAGAAAACAAGGTAAATATTATCTTCATTACACCACCAAATGTATAAAATGTTCCAAGATTTTAGATACTGCTAAAATACTGCCAATTACGACTGTAAGGAACTTTCTCAGTTAGAGATGTTGAAATGTGAGAATACATGCATCTCAGTACTGATGCAATTAACAGGCCAGATTCAGCCACTGGCTTTTCGGTTTGTGATCTGGGATCAGAGGATCTGATTATATATTTCAGTTCTTATAATCTTTGAAATGAAATTTTATCATTAAAAAAGGGAAGAAGACTTGTAAATGATAGCTATTGGAAAGGATGGTATTTTATGGAATGAAATTTCTATTTTGAGAGCATTTACAACGCTGGGAACACAAGTGGACTTTAGGAGCCAATGATTCAGACATGGCCTGCCCTCACATCCCTGATGCCGGCAGGCCTGTAGCACTCCCACTAAAGTAGCAATCAACAGAGCAATTAATCACCACCTGTCTGTGGGAGGGTGCTGTTTTTCCTAGTAAAAGAGTGCAAGGCTGACTAAGGTATCTGCATTAGTTACCACTGGCATTGTGACAGGAGGCTTTTCCTAGTAACTGACAAAAGAATTTTGCAAGATTAGGTAACCAAGAGGCATATTCAAAGGATCATTAGGTATTGTTCTTGCCTTGAACAAACTGCATTATCTTTTTGATGACTGAAATTTTACAGTTTCCTTCACCTTATTTTCATGTAAATGTAATTAATATTGGAGCAGTTTTTCCTTAAAACCGCATTTCAGTTCACAGTTTATTTCTGTAAATTTTTAAAAAAACTATTCAAATGTTCATAGGGTCAGATAGTAACCAGTCCTTTTAAAAAAGAGAATCCTAAATAAAATAGTTTAATCCAGAACTCTAAGTTAACAAATAGACAAACTAGCCAAAGTAAATAATGAATATGCAATTTTAATATTGTACCAACTACTTTACTTTTCAAAGTAGGCTTCTCTTCTCTTTCGTAGCTCTTCTGAAGTAAGATTTGTACCTGATGTCTGTGGAGTATCTTGAGATGCATTTCTGGAGCTACCTGAAAACAGAAGAAAATGGAACAAAGAACAATCGTTTTATTTACCAGTTAAAGCAACACAGTTTATACTTATGGGAACAAGGTTTTAAACAGTTTTCTTCTTAAAAGTACTCTGCTACTGTGCTGTAAATACAAGAAAGGCTCTGAAAACCTCCGGGAAAATCTGAATAAGGCAGTTCCAATCCAACCGGTGTCCTCTACACCCAAAGCCGTTACCCACTGTGGTATCAGATGCCAGGATTAAGTTCAACAACCAACTTGGCAGGAAGAGTTATGAACACCACTCTTGTGTGCTCTTTTTCACTTATTAGAAATAAATCTACACTTTCAGAGGCATATAATTCCTTAGAAATAACTTATAAGTGGATGATCATAACAAACCCATTCTGTGTTCTATTCTCAAACATTTGGGTCCAACAGCAGCTTAAGTATGTTTCTGTGGTCTCACTTAGTAATTGTACGATTATGCACAAATTGTGAAAGAAAGTGGCAGTAGGAAGAGTGAAATACACAAAAATACCTCAAATTATCAAAGTTTCTGTCCATAACTGGGCCAATCCATCAGGGCTCTAGTAATCATAAACTGAACTGCATCCCATATAGAGTACTCAGGTATTCCAGGGGGCGGAAGAGGTTTAGGATAACATACAAGGCAAAAAGGATGATCTTCATATCAATGAAACCTCAATTTTATTTAGATATTTAAGGAATTCAAAGAGTGATTTCATTAGAAAATAGAAGGCAAATTCACATTAAGTAGATGAAAACAATATAATTAGTCCTAATATGGCACAGGTTATAAAGTTATTTCTATCATAAGAAGAGCTGGTTTTACATAGCCATTGCTTCTCAGGAACTGTCAAAGAGCTTGTAGCAGTTCATTAACTTCCAGGGGCACCAAGAATTACTGGAATCAGTTCTTCAACAATGACAAAATCCCGCCAGAATGTCTGTACCTTGCATGCTGAGCTGAATGGCCCTGCGGAGATCTGCTTCTTCATCCTCCATGTCGATCTGCTGGCGGCTTAGGGCCAGAGCCCGCTGCAAATCCTCCTCGTCTTCGTCTAATATTCCTGACCCATCATTTGCTTCTAGGACTTGTTCTGTATCTGTTTTCTGGACTCTAAAGAATGAAAGCACTAATAATAACTGCAGACCAGTCTTGTAGTTTAGATACAAAGACATTTATAAACCGAGGATTTTGTACAAGTCAAAACTTCCACATTTTCTTGCAGATAAGGTCTGATAATATAGATTCTATTGTGATGTGACTTTAAGTTAATATATTTAAGTAATTCAAAGAGTTGATTCAAATTTGAACCAATAAACCTTTACTGAAATACAAAGGTCTAAAAATATCACCCACAATAAAATGACTACACATTGAATATTAGCATGAAAATTTAATTTTTGTACTAAAATACTATCATATATTCCAGACTGCAGACTTAATTTTACCTCTGTTCTTTTAGTTGTGCTAATTCTTCTCCAATAAGTTTTGGTCGATGCATCTGTTGGACCCTGATCATCTGTAGAAGTTGGTCGGCTTCACAATCTGGCAGGTCACCCTTAACAACAAATATAGAATAACCTAAAAAAAAAAAAAAAAGGCAAAAATAAACTGAAACAGCTAGCAAGAGATTCAAAATCAATTAGCAATGATAGCAGAGAGGCAGCAGGGTATACAGTAGTGGAAAGAATACAAACTGAGGACTCAGAAAGACCTGACTTCACACACTAATTCTCACACTTACTAGCAGGGTGAGCTAGGAGGACAGAAATCTTTGAGTCTGACTCTCTTCACCTGTAACACGGCAATAGCCATCTCACAGAGTGATTATGAGAGATAAACAGTATTCATAAAGGGTCCTCCTAGAACAGTTCTCTGACCAAGCAGGCTACTCACCAAAGGATAGTAGAGGCAGATAAACGAGTGGGTGAGAGCAAGGCGTCCGGAACAGACTGCCTGGACTTTAATTCCAGCCCTTCTACTTCCCAGCTGGTAAATCACTTTACCTATTTATGTCTTGGTTTCTTCAACTGTTACACAGACGATACTCAAACCTTCCTCAAAGGGCTGTTGTGACGACACAATCAGATAATGTGTATAATAATGTGTAATATGGGTAAAACGAGTCATCTGTAGGAAGACCTTCCACCTAACTGCAAACAAGGTCTGAGAAGCCAATACCTAAAATCTAGTCAAGGTATTAAAGGCGTGCTTTGTCTCTTGAAAGAAATCACTGATCCTGTGCCATTTCTTATAAATACGGTTCTAGAAAGCCAGGGATTCCCCAGCGGGACACTCCATCTGAGTAACAGTGGGCTCTACCTAAGTCACTCTAATCAATTTACATTTTTCTACCATAAATTTTCTTAAACTTTGGTGCTTATTATTGGATATCCTTTGTGAGTATTAACAGATAATGAAGCAAAATAAAAAATAAAAACAGATAATAAAAACAGATAAAAACAGATAATGGAAAAACTCAAAACAGTAGTAAGTTAATAAATAATAAGTTAGGTTAATATACCTAATTTTTTTTGTTCGTTTTACAAAAATAAGTGTGCTCAGAGTGCCAATGGTTAACAAGTTTTATGCCAGTACAGTTTCTAGAGCCTATAATGAAAGTATCAGCTCACCAAGACATCCTGTGAAGAGCATCATGAAGAGCAGGAACTCTGTCTTACTTGCATGATACTGTAAGGATCTTAGGTCTCATTCAAGACCTAAGCATGTTGGGAGGCCACGGAAGGGGGAGCCATAAGATGCACTATACTTTTTAAAAAGCACTCTGGGTTGCTCTATCAATAACATACATGGGAGCCCGAGTGCAAAGAAGAGTGACCCTTACTGACATGGAAAACCTAAGGGATAGCGTGCATGGGGAGAAACATCAGTCTTTCGTGGACATGTTCTGTTTGAAATGATTTCTGGACTTAAGTGAAGATGTCAAAGTTAGGAACTGGTGTTTAGGGTAGAAATCTAGGAGAAGTTAAAAGTTTGGGAATTATTGGCATTTAGATCTTATTTAGAGATGGTATTTGAAATAATGGGACAGCCCATAGTCAAGAAGTTATCCAAGGACTGAACCCTGGTCACTTCGATAGTTAGAGATGAGAAAGAGTAAGATCTACAAAAGTGATAGGAACGAAGCGGCCAGTGAAATCTGAGGCAAATCAGCGCTCTGTGGCCTGGAGGCCAAGTGCAGACAGTATTTCAAGCAGCAAGAGAGTTGGGAACCAAGGTTTTAGGCACAAAAGAAAAGGGATAGGAGTATAATAAAATCAAAGGAGTCACAATACTCTACATGTGAACTGGAGAGAACTACACAACAACCAATCCATCAGCAACAAGCAGGCAGGACCCAGACCGTGATCTCTATATACCATTATTAAAAGGGCAGGAAACCGTAAGATAAGCCTGAAATTTCTGGTTATAGGAGAAAGACAGGCTTCAAAGGGCTACAAGGGTCATTTCAGAAACTTGGGAATCAAGTTCAATAGGTTCCCACTGATTTAAGATTGGATGGTTAGAATAACAATATGAATATTAATAATGGACTGAAACACATGAGCTATGTTTTAAAGAACTCGCTTAAGAGAAAAACAAAAAACTAATTGATAACCTTTGGAAGAAAGATACTATGAAATGAACTCATTTTAAAACCTGATGAAAGAAAAAAGTATTTATCTGCTTTTACTATATGACTGTACTTCAGGATAACCAAATAAATGATGAGGAAAATTTTATTTGTATAAAAGTGTTCCAGCTAATAAATAAAGGAATGACGGGACCCTAACATTACCATTTTGCAATCCTTAATGAAATAATACACTAGGCATTGATCATCGAGAGCTACTCAAATCATAGAAAGTCTACAGGCATCAGGCTGCACCCCATCTGTGAACTCTCCTGTCCCCGCAAATCCACCTGGACCCAATTAAGCCCCCTGGTCTAAGGACCAAGTCACTGGATATCACAGGCTCAGAGAACAAGAGGGACTCAATCAGCAAAGCTCAGAAGGCGGGAAACGGAACAAATGACCCATTTTCTCCAAAAAAATAAATCAAAGATACAGAGGAGAGGAAATCTATCATTAGAGTTAAAAAAAAAACAAAACAATCAAACATATCAATGCAGTGCAATCCATGAAACTTATTTCAACCTGGATTAAATTGTGAAAACCACAGGAGACAACAAAGGAGATTGGAGCTTTAAACACGGACTGGGTATCTGATGTGATGAAAGCATAACAATCAAATTTATAGTTATGGTGGCTATTCTTTTTAAGAGTCCTTGCTTTTAAAGATTTTAATTTTAAAAATTATAGAGAAAATGACAAGATGCCTAGTATTTGCTCAAAATAAACAGAAGAAGTGGGGAGAGGCTCGGTAAAACGCGGTGGGCCAGGAGATACTTACTGACACTGGCCGAAGGGACACAAGGGTTTGTCGTACTCTTTTTACACTTTTATACTTGTTGGACATTTTCAGTAAGTTTTGCTTTGTTCTGTTTAAAAGAGGATATAATCAACTATACTGTTAAATAAGATCAAATAAAAGGCTGAGAATTGAATACTGGTACTGGCAAAGGCAGAGGTCACTGGTGACACTGACAAGAGGGTTTTTCAGGGACATGTTATGACAGTGTAACTGGAATGCGTTCACGAAGAGGAGACAACACACTAGAGGTGATTCTAAGGATAAAATAAACGTCAGAGGCACCTGGAGTTTCCTAGAGGTAAGTAGGGCTTTTCCTTTCTAATCAATGGAGATGAAGAGCTATTTCTCTGCTGACAGGAATACAGAAAAGAGGAGACAGACCATATAGGAGTAGAGAGAGAAAAGCAGACACGAAGACCTGCAGTGGACCTGGAGTCGAGCCCCATTGTGGGGAGGCTGGTCTTGGTTAGGAGGAGGGGACAATCATCTATTTTAATAGACTCTAAGTACATGCAGAGATATAGGCAAAGGGACAGATTTTTCTAGTAGAAAGATGAGGAAGCTCCCTTTTAGTTGCTTCTGCTTTCCCAGCAGCATATAAAGGAAGGCCATAAACTAGGAGTCAGGAAGAGGGGAGTGGTTACAGGTTTACAGAGAAAAGCTCTGAAATAATCATCATGGAGAGTAAGCAAAATTACTGAGAAATCGTAGGAATGGCAAGCAGTACTAAAGGCTCATCTGACATTTGTGAACCTAGATTTAAAACAAAAACCAGGCATCCTACTTTGTTATTCTTTAGCTTTGTTCAGCTGCTCTGGTGCAAGAATGGACAATAGAAAGATGTGTTTGCAAGCAGGTTTGGGATTTTGTCGTGATGTGATGGAGGGAGAGGAGGAGAAAGGAGTAGAACACAGGGGGGCAATTATGACAGATTACAGAAAATAAACAGGGTAATAAAGGAAGTAAGAATATAAGGGGAATGTCTGGGTCTCGTGGTAGGGTTTAAAGAACTGTTTGAATGGAAAAAACAAAAAATATGATACAAAGATAGGAGGCAATAGTCAAGATGCTTGACTTGAGGATGCTTGCAACTTGAGTCTGAAAGTGGTACAGTCATTGGTAAAGAATGACGAAGATGATCTTTGAAAGAAGCAGGGTATTGGATTGGATTGATTTTTGATATAGAAATCACAAAAATGATGAAAGAAGTTGAAGCCAAAAGAAGACAGAGAATCAGATCCTAAAGTCAATGGAAAAGGAGAATCACAGATGAGGCAAAGGAACGGGGGGGGGGGGGGGGTT